>JADLZL010003498.1:0-514636 GCA_015844335.1 Chrysopogon serrulatus | reverse complement strand
GCCTCTTTGGGTGATAGGGTAGAGATAGGATAGGAATAGGAAAAGTATAGGTTTCAAGTGCCGTGCTCATATGATTCCTTAGAAAGTGATCCCGTAGGAAAGTACGTTAGGAGTGCCTTTGGTAGGCCCCCAGGCGTGCTCCATCGACCCAACGCGTTCAAAGAAAAAAACAAAAAAACCCTCCAGCCCTCCCCCACCCCACGGCCCACCACACAACACCCACCCACCCCCGCCGCTCTCTCCCTCTCCACCCAGCTCTCTCGCTGTCTTGGGAAAGGGGCCGAAGGCCTCGCCCTCGGCGCACCGTGGAAGAGACACGGCGGCGCCCCCTCCTCCCCTCCAACCGGGCGGGACGGCGGAGCCCCGGCCAGGGCGAATCCACAAGGCCCCCCACCTCTCCCCTCCCCCGCGGCGGATGGCGGCCCCCACCTCCCTCCCCCCGCGCACGCCGGCGCCCGCCTCCCACTTCCCCGGCACGGCGGCGCCCCACCTCCCTCCCAACCGGCGGGCGGCGGCGCCCACCATTGGATCGAGGCCATCCACCGCCGGATCTCGCCCCCGAGGGGTAGACAAGCGCGCCCCAACTCCCCTCGCCCTCCGGCGCACGTCGGGCGGCCTGCCTCCCACTTCCCCGCACGGCGGCGGCCCCCTCCTCCCAACCGGGCGACGGCGGCGCCCCACGCCTGGATCGGGCCATCTACCGCCGGATCCACCCCGGCCGGTGGATGGGCTGCGGCGCCCACCCCCCAGCCGGACGGCGGCGCAGCAGAGAGGCGGAAGTCCATGTCGGTGAACGGCGTCGGGTGCCCTACCTCCTCGTCCCCCTCCCTCCCCTTTCCCTGCTCTCTCTCTCTCTCGGCGCCCGGACGACGGCGGGACGGACGCCAAGTGCATGGCCGTCAAGGCAAGCGCTCTTCCCGCCAGAATTTTTCCATGAGGTCGACTTCATGGAAACTTTCCTATGGAATTGTGTCATCGATTGAATCCTACGGAATGTTTCCGTCCTTCACCCGTGAACCAAAGAGCAGGGAAAGGATAAATTCCTAAGGAAAGGAATCCTACGAAATTCCCGTGAAAAACCTGTGAACCAAAGGGGGCCTAAATATTGCAATAGTTATATATTCAAATTCAAATAAGTATAAGTAGTACTTCTTAGAAGGTAAGAACGGCCAGTTAAACGGAAACAGAGGGAGACTATAGCTAAAAAAAAAGAACGAAAACCGATAGCAATTAAAAAGAAACATAAGGAGATAAATAACTCCTTACGCTGGATGCTCCCCTACGCTGGACGTATGGTAGAGAAGACAATCAAACCCTGTATCCTCTTTGTCTCTTTATTTATTACTATGCATTAAGATTTTTTTATATATGCGGAATACCTAGCTGTAAAATCCTGGCTCTACCACTGTGCATGTGTCAGGGGCACCACCTTATGGGGGGTGAGATGTCAGACACCTCAGGTTTAGTACCACCTTGCCAAGGCTAGGGGGCCATGACCACCTTATAAGGGAGAGCATCCCTCTCGCATCAGTCCGGGCTTTTGGGAGGAATTGGGCCTCTTGCCTTATAAGTGGGCCATGAGCGCATGAACGTCCGAACCTATGGGAGGTGGAGTGTTGGACTGGGCCTGAGGTTGCTAACAAATGGTATCAGAGCCCAGGCACCACCTTATGGGGGGTGGGATGTCAGGGGCACCACCTTATGGGGGGTGGGATGTCAGGCACCTTAGGTTTAGTACCACCTTGCCAAGGCTAGGGGGCCATGACCACCTTATAAGGGAGAGCATCCTGACTACTGTTGGTTCAACGGCTGCTACTGGCTCCTAATAAGGAGCTAGAGTGAGGCATGCAATGAGAGAGCGATTCTTTCTTTTGGAAGGTGCCCCCTAAAAGCAGTACCTGTCGGTGGTGAGTCCCTTTCATTTAGGAAAGTGGAGTTCTTCCCCGCTTGGCTCTGTCTGTCATCCTCGTAAGGGGAGCACATTCTTGGCAGTTAAAATACAATATCGAGTAGTGCAGATACGGGTCCGACAACCATTAATTAAGCACCTTCTTCCTAATGATGCCTTTACCGGCTGGCTACTCTTTCCTCCAAAACACAAATGCTAGGCTTTCGCTAAATGAGCTAACAAAGAAATTCAAGAGAGAATGTCCCCGAGAGAAGGGGATCACCAAGGGAAGAAGTGGAAAGTAGAGTTCAACGCCCGCGCCCGAGTGTTTCTCTATTGCTTATTTTCGTATGTAGAGAGTTGGGAGAAAGAGTTCAAATCCAACTTGGTATGCTCTGTAAGGTAAGTCTCGATTGTTTTGGTAAATATCTCATCAATGCAAGGGAAGCATCTTACTAGAGGTACAGTCTATAGGCCTTTTTGTTCGTAACATGCCGTAGTTACTCAAAGGGCTCGGTCCTAGGCAGAAGAAGGCATAAGCTGACCGAAAATAAGTTCCTTCTTTATTAAGAGTAGTATGAGTATGACCCTATTCCTTACTTCAGCTCACCAATCTTGCTCTCCTCATCTCGCTGACGACCTCCGCTTTCGCTAAAAAAGTGTTTCCCGCCCACTAGTAAGTGGGCATCAGTTGTCCGCTTTAACTCAAATTTATAAGAAACTGCTATACGGAAAAGGAGGGAACCCAGAAGATGGTAACTACCCGCTTCTCAAAAGTCTGTCCTATATAGGGTAGGGGCCGGCTATAAAAGACCATATTACAGAAAAAGCTGGTCCTTATACAAGTATGAAAGTCAAAGTAATAAATGAAATTTCCCTCATCACAAGAAGAGTGGGATTTCCATATTTATTTACCTAGTTATCCTTTTTGTGCAAAATGTGTCCTCATTTTAGTATGAAACGGACGTATACTTCCTACTCATAAGGAGTCTACTGAAAAGGTTACTCTTGATTAAATTCATCTGCACTGCTATAAGTTCCAAATCTCGAGAAGTGCGCCTATCTAAATATATTAAGTTAGGTGCTTGTTATTCTTATCGGGGTTTTATATATGCTGCCACACAAGCAGTAGGACGACTTCTAATCTTTTCCTATAAAGCCAGTTCCTAATTAGCTCCTGGTGAGGGCGCAGGTTCAGCCAGCGTAGAAAGTCCCAACTCAGTATTACCCCGTGGTGAGAAAGGGTTGATGGTGCTGGTGTCCGGGCTGCAGATCAGTTCTTTCGCTGCGCGCCTTGTTTATGAAAGAAAGGGGCATATTGAGGTCAAGGCCGCAGGTTGAGAGCTGCTAGACATTCATTGATAGTTGTTGGCAGAAGCACCCATTGGGTTTAGGTTTCCTAAACTCCATCAATCCGTTCCAGTGGAAAAGTCTATATCCTCTTGGTACACGACAACTCCTAGTCCTCAATTCTAGCTTCAATGGAGGGGCAGGGCCGAAGGAGTTGAGAGCAAAACAATACAGTCTTTTAAAGCAATTTACTTCTTCTTTCTGCTTTTACACCAACTCCGGCAATGGTTGGCTTAAGAAATAGAGAGAAGCAGAACCCGTAGAAGTTAGAGTCACTTGCATATAGAAAGCTAATATTGCTGTAGAACCAAATCCAATCATTCCACAGTTGATGAGCTCTTGCTTTAAACCTAATAGGTTCTTCCAAGCTAAACGAAACAATATAGGCCTATTATCTACTTGAGTATACCGGTGTGATCTCTGATATACTCTACCTAAACCTCAGTTATGGCCTATCAGACGCATGATTAGCTCGGTTTAGATGTTCAAGAGGATTCTACGCCAAAGAGCTAACAAAACGAGGACGAGGAGTGGGTCAACGGATACCCAAGAAAGGTGAGGCACGAAATACTTGAAAGAACTCACGAGGCATGTTCTCACTACCGCTTTCATCGCTGAAAGGAATGGCCTCGCCAAGCGTATAAGAGTAGGAGTAGGGAGCACCTTCCGAACGAACTGTCGCGCCAACTGTCAACTTAGCATAACCACCCACGATTGGATCGAAATGCTTCATAGCTGAATAAGTTTTATCGCTAAATAACTGACCTATGCAACCTACATCCAACGGTGACTTATACTCCTTAGTCACCACCCGCCAGTCCACGATTCACGTCCGTGATACGTGTTTGGACTCAGCTTTCGTCCCGGGGACCCTCCGAGGAGGCTTATTAGTACAGAAAGTGCACATCCTGTGCTTATTAGTTCTATTTCAATTCATTATCCAGCCAAAAAAGTAAGTAATATCACCTTGGTCTAATCCTAGCCGTGTATCTTTCTGCTCTCCGCTTGGTTTGCCGGGTTAGTGTGCCTGGGCAAACCTGTGAAGTATCATTTGACAAGGAAGATAATAGTAAGGTCCCACCCGAAAATAGGATTGATTGCCTTCCTGTTGGGGGATTCCCAGGAGTTCCTTTCTCCGAATTTACTGATGAAACGAGTGACAGCCTCATAAATAGGTTATGTACATCTCATCTCCTAGGGGTTCCATCCGAATGCTGGCTGTGGTGGAAGCTTTTGTTAACTATAACATCTTTTGGCTTTTCTTTTTTCTGTATATTATGAATCGAGGAATTGAAATATGTGTCAAAAACTGAGCTTTAT
Source organism: Chrysopogon serrulatus (assembly GCA_015844335.1). Taxonomy (NCBI): domain Eukaryota; kingdom Viridiplantae; phylum Streptophyta; class Magnoliopsida; order Poales; family Poaceae; genus Chrysopogon; species Chrysopogon serrulatus. The sequence goes on along the minus strand of JADLZL010003498.1, from coordinate 510,078 downwards.
CAATAAAGAAAGCAGTAGGTCTAATTTTGGTTTTTTCACTGAACGTAATAGTTGTAGGCGACTTGCTTGTTTGTAGGCGGAAGTCTTCTTCCATGGATTTTCCCATGATTGTTGCATGAGGATCTGCCTTATTGACCGGCTTTGGTCGAGCAACCGATAAAGTAAAGATACATTTCTGGAACGGCAACAGCCTACATAACTAGTCTTCCTCTTTTCCAGGAAGAAAGTCTCAGACCATATGTAGTTCTCGTTTGTTAGAGGCACACTAGAAAACGAATGAGATCAGAAAGGCCATCATTGGGGCAAACGATGCAATAGCTTCGGTGAGAGCAAAGCCCAAAATGGCATAACCGAATGATTGTTTAGCCAATGAAGGATTTCGCGCCACAGAATGAATCGAAGAACTGAGAACGTTTCCAATCCCGACAGCAGCTCCCGCTAAAGCAATTGTAGCAGCTCCAGCACCTATTGATTTAGCTCCCTCTAACATGTAGAGTTGAGAGTTTGTTTCGCGCTTTTCCTTCGCAACTCGAAATTTCGAGTATAGTATTTCTCGTTGATTTGATTCCTTCCTCCAATTATCAAACCTGGAACAGATGAAAGCGAAAGGAGTTGCTTCAATGAAACTGGAAAACCTAAAACCCACATAGTTGAATAAGAAATATAAACACCCACACAATCTCGATTTGACACAGCAACACTTTCCATGGTAGGATCGGACCAACGGAACAGACTAACTACAGTACGCAGTCGTCTATTTGTTAGGCAGGCGACTTGAACATAGATTCTTTGACCCAGGTGATCAGGACTCGTACAAGTATCTGACGTGATTAGGCGGGGACAGGATTCGAACCTGCAGTCTTCAGGTCATGAGCCTGATGAGTCGACCAATTCCTCTACCCCGCTTCTTCCCCTGATCTTTCTTTCCCTCTTCCCACCGGCCTTGCTTGCTTGGCCGGGATAGAACCAGCGTTTAGGTTGCGGCTAGGCGCGGAGGTTGGAGCTCCCTCCTTGACTGACGACTGGTACGAACTTGCTGAAAGCACGAGCGTAGAAGCGAAAGAAGAAGCGAGGGGATTGAGCTTCCAAGCGAAAGAACAAGGGCGCTTTGTTGCTAAAGCGCATACGTTTTCTTGCTCCTTTCTATACGCAATTCTCCACTGAACCCATTGACCTAGGTACCGAGTCTGTTATGCGTACGTCTTTTCGGACTCTTTATTCGTTTGTGGACAACATAAATTCAAACATGAGAAAGGGGATCATTCCATTTTGAACACACCCATCTATCTCATCTGACCTCTCCGAATTCCCGAGTAACGAACCATGGGGTATAGATGGTTGGGGCATATCATCATCCGGAGGGAGTGGTCTTAATATCGATGTCTTTCTTTAACCTTTGGGAGGTCGAACCACTGAACCTATTTCTTTGACCTTGGGACCGATAGGAAAAAGAAAAAAAAAAGGCAAGGACGAGTGGAACGAAGGAGACTAGACTAGCGTTAGGAAGGACAAAGGAGACAGACAGAATTTACATCAGAAAAAGAAAAAAACACTTTTTGAAGTTTGAGTGAGGAACTTAAATTTCGGAGAATCGGCTGTAAAAAATGCCAATACATTGCTTGCCCAATGACCTATTGGAAATTTCCTCTTATCGCTGTTTGGTGAGACTTTACCAACCCTTACTTTACACCTAAGGTAAGGTAGCTGCTTTACCTAGTAATTCTTTTCTACTTTACTACATCATTAGATCAAAGCAATAACCTATTCCTAAGCTTCACTACTTAATACTCCCAATTCCTACAGTCCTACTGTACACCTATAAGAACTCCTTTGAAAAAACATACTAATCCTAAACAATGAAAACTGACTACCTTATAAGGGAGAGCATCTCTCTCCCATCAGTCCGGGCTTTTGGGAGGAATTGGGCCTCTTGCCTTATAAGTGGGCCATGAGCGCATGAACGTCCGAACCTATGGGAGGTGGAGTGTTGGACTTGGGTCTGAGGTTGCTAACAGCATGGCGCACAGAACGTACCCGTGCCTGGCCGCAACAAGCACGAGGGTCGAGAGCAGGACTGCGTCCCCTTCATGGAGATGATGTTCGGCGCCGGGCAGGCGAGCAAGCAATACAATATGGACACGCTGGCGCCGTCGTCGTGGTAGCCCATGGCCACGCACATGCACCACTCGATTTTGCCCGGTTCAGTCAGCAACCACCCTGACTGCAAAATCATCTACATGTGCAGGTGAGTCAACTCGCTCTGATCTGATCATTAATTTACATAGTATATCTGGATTCTGGAGGCGTCGAGCTCTATCTAACAACCCAGGAACCATTTGAAGTTTCAACATTTCAAATAGGTGCAGATCTGCTAGGAAATGAGCACCCCGGCCCGCCCTCTTCGTTCCACTGGCTCTAAACCATGCCATAGACAATTCCATCTTCCATTTTTATTTATTTACATAGTTGCTTTAGGACAGTAGCATGAAGCTTCAATGGTGCACATAGAAACGTTGGAAAAGCTGCCTTGAGAAGGAAAAGCTACCTTAGCTTGTACATTGACTCTGAAATCTCTCATCATTATTATTGCAGTACGTACCGACGATACCTATACGTTATACGTCTTGGCTACCGTATCGTATAATACTACTGCACTACTCCTGTAAAACCCGAGAATCATTTGACAGGGAGCCGAAGAACATGCTAGTTTCTCTGTGGCATGCACTTTGTGAGAAGATATCAGCCGGACGTTTCATTCTCTGACTTGTTTGCGGCAGCCTACGAGGGAACGTCCCGGCCGTTCATCCGGGACCATGTCCTTGGTACTGGAACGCCAGCAAAGCGAACCCTGCTATTCCTGAGGTACGAGGACGTGCTGCTCGACTCCGTCAAGAATGTCAAGAACGGCGCAGTTCTCGTCGGACAACCATTATATTCTCGCCGGTCAAGGAGGAGGAGGAAGCCTGGCTCTTCATGGATGTCCTGACTCCTGAGGCTATGCAGCTTCGAGACGATGAAGGACATGGAAATCTCCCCTTCGCCAACAACTTCACGAAAGGAAGCGTGGCGCCTAGCTGGACGCCGTCGTCGAGCGAGGAGGAGTAGCTCCGCGGATCAGGGCTCCACTTAATTTATGTGATCGATATCTGCGTGTTTAGTTCTATATAAAAACTATTTCTCTTCAGTAACTACAATAATGTCACAGCAACATTTTATTTAGTTGGTATATTAATTAATTAATTAATGATCATAAAAAACATCTAATTTCTGGGTTGTAGCTGGAGGCGGCCTTAATTAGTAGAACTGTACGATCCTAATAAAAAAAAACCCATATAATTCTGGGTTGGAGCTGGAGATGGCCTAAATTAGTAGAACTGTACGATCTCCTAGTCGATTCTAAAAAAAAAAGGTATATTGAACATAATCTGCATACAAACCCTTGTTTAAAATTGGGTAAGAAAAAAGAGCTCCAGTCCCCAGAGATCGATGTCCATACCTGCCACGATCACACTCATTCTTCATCATGTACCTAATGCACGTCCTATATACTAATATAATGAACATGCATACAGCTAATTGATTATAAAATGTGGCTCGTGATCTCTTCTCAGTCGAATGATTCCGGCCATGATTCTTGCCAGTTGCCACGTAGGAGAGAGAAAAAGCAATCAGTGTTTTTTAGCCGAAAGAAGAATTATATTATATGATAGATGGGTACATCAACACATTATAATAAGCACTTTGGATTATAAAATAGTACCCACGCTATAGATAGCGCAACTCAAAACTTAACTTGTTATAAGCTTTGCAGTATGGATGACCGCACAGACGAACACTTGACAAATGGCCTAAGAACAAATGCCCAACGAACAACGGCCAACATTCTTGTAGGCAGAATTGACGAACTTCTTCTTTCTGGTGTCTTCCTTCTTCTTCTTTCTACCACCAAAGAATGAGAGAAACTGATTTGAAAATTATTCTCCCTAATCCTTCATCGTGGTCAGATCTAACCACAACAAAATGGAGAAGAGACCAGAGAAAATTATTCCATAACGGTGACATCATCTCCACCTTGATGCCACCATTTGGAAACAAAAGTCTTCATATCGTCATGTCGATGAAGCTGTTGACATTGAAGTTGTTGCCCTCTTATTCAACGGAGCTGTCATGGAGAAGATGATTCTATCCTTCCTCTTCACCGTCATCGGAGAGAAGGATGAGATAAAACTCCAATACCAAAAAATTTGGCATGGTAGACATGACCCTAGTGACTCAATCTACTAAGAAAAACTTATTAAAAGCAATGGATCCCCACTGCCCCAGGCGAGATGCCGGAGGAGAAAGGAGGGGACCAGTGGTGGCGAAAGATAGGGGCGACAGTGGCGGCGTTAGGGCTGGAAGCGCTGAGTCTAGGCGGCGGCGGCTTAGCAATCAGTGTGGTGATTGGCTGATTGGATGCCGACATGGTGCCATATGGAGAAGAGAGCGGAGCAACGATGAGGGCATCGGCTGTTTGATTCGATCCTGGACCAGGCTAGACAATTTTTGCTCTGGCAGAGAGGCTGTTTGTGGCAGGAGACGAGCCTCACAAGCAGCTTGGCTCAAGGCATTGGCGAGGCAAGTCTGCCTGGATTGCAATCCGAACAATCCAATCAATTCTGACTTCAGGCAGTTAAAATTCAACGTCTAAGAATAATTTACCTTGCCGATCAGGTTTGTCTAGCGTGAAACCAAACATGGCCACGACACCAGAGAGAGAGAGAGAGAGAGAGAGAGAGAGAGAGAGAGAGAGAGAGAATGTGTTATGTGCGGCCGTGCAGGCACTTAGCGTGGAAATTTGATAGAAGCATTGGCTGAACCGATTGGTTTGCTAAGGTTGTGTTTGGTTGAAAGACTCAAAGGTGGAATACTTTTTCTTAGCTTTTAGATATGTTTCTTAGTTTTTGATACGAAATGATCCTCTTTGCTGTTTCGTTTAGTTGAAGGGGCATGGGCCGGGACTCTAGTTTTGGAGAGACCAAACATATAGGATGAGACATCACCATTCAGTCTCTTTTTTTTTCTTTGTTCTTCCTCTCCCATCTTCCTTTCCTATGCACGAAGGCGCTAGCACGACGGGGCCATGGGCGGGGCTTGCTCGCACCGCATGGCAGCTGAGGTGGAATGGACAAATCCACCAAAATCTTGAAGACGAGGATGCTCCAAATTTTTAAGAAATATTTTCATAAGAAATAACTCTAGAATAAGACTGAATATAGATAGATAAATAGATAGATAGACGGACGGATGGATAAATAGATAGATAGATAGATAGACGGACGAACGGATAGATAGATAAATATATATAGATATAGATACTCTAATCGATGCTCCTGCGATTTCAGTTTGCTCATTTGCTGGATTGCAGCTCTATCAGGCCTGCTGCGATTTCAGTATGTGATATTGCAGGAACGTCGTCGCCTTTAAGAAGCAACTATGGCAGCATTCCACATAAATAAACCCAACCTCTTTTTGCGACGATAATTAAATCAAACCTAGTGCACCCCTACAAGCAGTCAAGCACCAGTTCTCTGTCCGCCGATCCGCGATGGCCTCAACGCACGTCGCCGTGGTAGCTTTTCCCTTCAGCTCCCACGCCCCGAAGCTGCTCATGGTCGCGCGCGCCCTGGCCACCGCGGCGCCGTCCGCAACCTTCTCCTTCATCTCCACCGCCGACTCTCTGGCGCGGCTTGGTGTCCCCGCGGTCCCGGCGAACCTGCGTTTTGTGGAGGTGCCGTCTGGAGGAGGCGACGATCAGGGAACCCCGGCGTGGCGCCGGATGGAGCTGTTTGTCGAGGCCGCGGAGGCTGGCGGTCTGAGGAAGGCGTTGGAAACGGCACGTGCCGCGGCTGGCGGCGCCAGGGTGAGCTGCGTCGTCGGGGACGCCTTCATGTCCATGGCCGCGGAGGCCGGGGTGCCCTGGGTCGCGGTCTGGACGGGCGGCCCGTGCGCGCTCCTGGCGCACCTCATCGGCGACGCGATCCGCAAGGACATCGGTGACCACGGTACGGCCGATTCCCCGTTGAAATTATTCGGTCGTTCCAGTCTTCCAGACGTCGAGCTGTGCATGCGCTGCACTTGAATAGTGAGACGCTAATACTGTTGCGCTCATGCATGCCCTTGCACTTGCAGCAGCGAGCCGTGCCGACGAGCTTCTGACCGCCCACCCAGGCCTCGGGAGCTACCGCGTCCGGGACCTCCCCTTCGGCGCCGTCGGCGCCAGCGGCGACATGCACCGTGTCATGGGCCTCCTCCTTAGCCGCCTGGCGGAGCGCCTGCCCCGCGACGCCACCGCCGTCGCGCTCAACGCCTTCCCGGGCCTCTTCCCGCAGGACGTGTCCGCCGCCCTCGCCGACGCGCTCCCCAACTCCCTTCCCATCGGCCCGTACCACCTCCTCCCGGGCGCCGCCGCGCCCGCTGACGACCCCCACGGCTGCCTAGCCTGGCTCGCCCACCGACCCGCGGGCACCGTCGCGTACGTCAGCTTCGGCACGGTCGCGGCGCTGCCGCCCGACGAGCTCCGTGAGCTGGCCACCGGGCTCAGGCCAGCGGCGCGCCCTTCCTGTGGTCGCTTCGGGAGGACGCGTGGCCGCTGCTCCCGCCGGGGTTCGTGGACCGCGCCAAGGCCAGCGACTCCGCCGAGCTCCTGGTGCCGTGGACGCCGCAGGCCGCGGTGCTGCGGCACCCGGCAGTGGGCGCGTTCGTCACGCACTCCGGCTGGGGCGCCGTCGTCGAGGGATGTCCGGCGGCGTGCCCATGGCCTGCCGCCCCTTCTTCGGGGACCAGCAGATGAATGCGCGTGCCGTGGCGCGCCTGTGGTGCTTCGGCACCGCGTTCGGCGACGACACGCCGATGACGAGCGGCGGCGTGGCGGAGGCGGTGACGTCGCTGCTGACAGGGGCGGAAGGGGCCCGGATGAGGGCTACGGCGCGGGAACTGCAGGCCAGGGTGGTCAAGGCGTTCGGGCCCGACGGCGGATCCGTGAACAACTTCCGCAAATTTGTCGAGGTTGTTTGTGCTCGTGCGTGATCTACAAAGATGACGCCATATTGTCACCAAAGAAAGCTATACGAGGTCACTGGAACAGAGATGAAGTGAGGCTTCTTGCCTTCTTGTCAGATGGAAATCTACCAGCTCGATTGTAACTGCTGGAATAAACGTGCTTGGTGGCCTTCATTGAGAACTCCAACCACTACTTCCAATATGCCTCAAAGATACTATTCAAAGACAGTATAACTTTAGCAATATACTGAGGGCCTATTTAAATGAATTAGGATTAGTTGTTAGCTATGGCTAGAAAATAGCCAGCTAATTATTTGGATCTTGAGCTATTATAAAGGGCACATACAACCGCATGAGCTCCGCGTGAGCTGTCTCTATGTGGTGTTTTTTTGCACAAAAGTCTCTAGTGGACACGAGAGATAGCGTCGCCGTCGTCTCGTGAGATACGGCCACGGCTCACGGCTTGTGCTCCGAGGCCTACTCAACAGCCCAAAGCAGTGTTGTATCGGTCGCCATCTCCAAGCAAGGTGTGGGGATCTGGCTGCGCCGCGCACGCAAGAAGCCAAGACGCGCGCCAAATTTCACCCTCTGCGCATGACCGCAACATCCCCTTTAGGTTTTGTCCGTCTCCACGGGATTGAACTCCAGAAATGATTTCTAGCCCTATTCATTACTTTAATTTGTATAACAACCGGAATCATTTCAGCCACGAATGGCCTAATCCGATGGAAACAAACAAGGCCTTAGTCCTGCGGCAAGGGCATGGCGGTGGCGCGCAACTCAGTTTGGTTGCAGCACGACACAGCAGAAAAATCCATGCTCTTCCGTTGAATATGTGTCGCCATCGCCGTCGCCGTCTCCTGCGGCCAAGCAGCCTGGCCAACGTTGCTCGTGCTCGGCCAGCGGCTCCCAAAAGATCTGTGCTAGTTTGCCGGGGCATGCCGGCAGGTGGCTGCTCGACTACGGGTTGATGGAGGAGGGGGTCCTCTAGGCTCGGAGCTGAGTTCATCCCACCGTCTCCAGGGGAGGAAGTCTTTTCTTCTTGCCGCGTCGTCTTTGAAGCTTGGTCGATGGCTTACTCTGCTGCCTTGATGCTGTGATACATATATGTTGCTTCTCTTTCATGTCAAGTGCTGGCCTCTTCTGAATGCCGGATTAACCACTCCTTCCGTGGGTATGGATGAAAGGATTGCACTTTTTATTTTATTAAAACCATTTGTGGGGTTAAATCGATCATATGTGAATAAGATGCATGACAATGGATCAGCTGGAAAATTATCAACGTTGTGTGATGATTTGATTCAGTAGGAAAATATATTTTAGGATACAATTGCACGATCCATGTGTTCTAAGATCATTAGTTTCAGTTGCTCATAACTGAATGTCTTTTGCTACTAGCAGGGAAAAGGATGAAGCCATGGTGAGTTTTCTTTTGCTGGAAAGCAAGGAAATTCTGCTAGTTCTGTTAGTATAATCAGCTGATGGCTGGCAGCCTAGGAATTCACTTGTTTAGTTCACTAAGCCTCTGCTTCAACATGTCTTTTTTTAACAGACTTGTAACTTGTCTTATGCTTAGAAGGAATTTCGCTATCCAAGCATGGCCAACTCAGAAATGATCTAGTCGAGCACATGGAAACGCTACGAAAACGAAGAAAAATAGAAATAAATGTCTGGATCATATCTGATTTATTGGGAAGAAGACATATATTATATTTAATTTGTGATTTTCTTTGAAGATTTGTTTTGCATCACTTAACCACATAATGATACATAGAAATGATATTCATGATTGATTATAGCTACATGCAAGCATTAAACGATTTATAAACAATGAAACAGACAACAGCTGTTTGTGGGCTGTATGAACCATCTGTTTAGCTGTCTTTATTGTAAATTCCAAGAACATACAGACAACAGTTGTCTCTCTATTGTAGTATTGTACATACCCTAATTATTTGTTCTCTTTGTTAATCCTGATAGTTGGGTTCTATAGGCTAATAAACTAATAACTACTTGTGGGCTTTGACTAGACTTTAACCCACTTTTAATCCTACTATTTGGATCATTAAGGGCTAAAATTCAGTAATCCTTACTCCCTTAAAATTTAGTAATCCTTCTATTTGGATCTTCAAGGGCTAAAATTTAGTAAGGACTCAAAGGATAGGTAATAGTCGCCATGGTACGTACTCTCTGCTAAAGCCATAAGCTGCTGCTACAATGAAAATTGTCATTTGGAATAAGAAGGAAGCTGAGCCTATGAGCATGACCAATAAATGTTAGTATACCTTAAAGCTGTATGAGCATGTGTCAAAAGGAGCGAAAAGAGTGTCGCACCTTTAGTTATACCTTGTATGGTGGGACGGAGAAGTATTTAATATTTTTTCCTCAAAACACAAGTATCTTATTAATTATATCTTATATTGTTATAGTGCATTGGTTGGCAGTAATATATTGCTCCTCCATCTCCCGCCATAGCAACTACATGTGCAGTCAAGAAGAACATGCCGTGATCCGATCTACTATATATTTTAATGCGTTTGTTGTTTTCATCATGGTGTTGCTCCTGTTTATGGTGTTTGGTTTAATTAGTACGTTAGAGAATTATACGATAGTACATACTTTAATCATGATTTATATTATGAAATTATATTTTTTCAACATTAGTTGGACCATTTTGCAATGGATTTTAATAACTAGTATCCACGAGGTTTGTATATATGCAAATCGGGGGAAGCATCACTTGCACTAGCAATCATAGCTTGTCATTTCAATTTGATAAATGACAAATGACAAAGTAAGCACAACTGAAAGCTACGCAAATGAATGGAGCCAAAGGGGCACCTCAACAAATCACAAATGAGTCACTAACTACACAGAGTATACTGGCCCAGATTTAGGAGATATATTTTTTTATTTTTAATCCGTTTTAAATCAATACTTTAAAGATAATCTACTATAAAAAATGTTTAGAGAAAGTAGCAGTCAAATTGTAATATATATGTCCAAAATCATCTAAAATAGACTATTCCACATACAAGCAGCTGAAGATTTATGTACCGGTAAGAGCATCTCAAAAGACTGAACGAAACTCAACAGCTGGGCAATACGCATGAGGTTATTACGAATACAGTACAGTTTCATATATAATACGTATCTTGGTGCATGACTGAAAAGATAACCGGGAAAAAGGAAGATGGATTGGAGGTGCCAGCAGGAGTCGCAAGTCACAGCTCACGGGAGAACGAGAGGCCTGATCCACGGAGCTTCTCTTCCATGATGGCGTCCAGACGTCCGGCCATCTCTGGCGTCATGTGGTTGGCCCAATCTCCTGCTCCACCCCTCCTGAAGTAGGAGTCGTTAGCGAACGTGCCGTCCAGCACCACTCCGACACGGGACGACGGCGACGACGAGCCTGCTGGCCTGTTGACGCCGAGATTTCTCATCTTCTCGAAGCTGCAGAGCCTCACGATGTCCGTGACGACGCCGGCCGCCTCCTCGTCCCCCGAGAACGGCTGGCCGACGAACTGGGCAAGCTTCCTGATGCTGCCGGCTGGGTCGCGCAGCATGTGCTCGTACCTCAGGAACAGCACCGTCTCCGGGCTCGCCTTGCTGGCGTTCCAGTAGCCGAGGACATGGTCCCAGATGGGGCCGCTGAGACCGGTGCCGTCGCAGGCCGGCTCGAACACGTCGGCGAACGACAGGCTGGGCTGCATTCTCCTGCCGAAGTGCCACATCGAGACCACCATGTCCTTGGGATCCCTGCAAACGTAGACGATCTTGCAGTCGAGGTTGGCGGCGATGGAGGCCGGCAGGAGCGCGTGGTGCATGTGCGTGGCCATCAGCCTCGGCGACGGCAGCGCGTCCATCCGGCTCCCCCACCCGGCGGCGAACAGCTTCTCCATGAACGGGACGCAGTCGTGCGGGTTGAGGCGGAGGAGCGGGTGCGCCGCGTGCGCCGGCGGGTGCGCGCCCCGCGCCATGGTGGCGAACGCCAGCGCCTTGAGCCACGTGGTGCCGCACTTGGGCGGGCTCGCGAGGACCACGTCGCCACGGCGCGGCGCGAAATGCCCGCGCTGCACGGCCATGATCCCCGGCACCCACGGCGCCAGCACCCAGGTGCCCTGGTAGCAGCGCAGCCGCAGCTTGGGTTGCTCGGGAGCTCGGAGGCCAAGCTCTCGTACTCCTCCACTCGGGGGTCTTTTTTTCTCGGCGTCGCCGCCGCCCGCGTTGTTGAACGGCAACGGCACAGGCCCGATTACGTTAGGCACGTTGGTGCTCGTCGCCATGGTACGTAGCAGAGTAGCAGGATGCTGCTAAAGCCCTATTAAGCCGTATCAGCGACAGTTGGAATGGTCAGCAGCGTGCTCTCTGCTAATTTGTGGTGCGGAAAGCCGGCTACTGGTTTGCAGAACTACTGCGTCGTGCTAGGTCGTCGCATATAACATAGTACTCCGACTCCTACTACTAGGTGCTGAATCGTGACCACTGTTGACACAGGAGTCAGGAAACGTGCTATTAGGGATTCCCAAACGCGCGGACGGCGTACTGCCTCAAATTCTAGGTCGACACAAAGCATCCACGTCAATTAGCTGGTAGCCTCGCAGTATGCAGTGTGATTTGCAAAAACAGCGTTGGTCTCATCAGTCCAAAAGATAAAGCTACCACCAAAACATGTGTTGGGTGATAGAGGAACATTGCTCTAATCTTTACTCTGGGATAAAGTGTCTGATCAAGTTCCATAACAGCAAACAGTGTCTAACCTACACATAGTACGTTCTTTTGGAGCAGCTTGTGTTGTTGTGATATTTGTTTGTCTCAATTGCTTTTGTGTTACTGTAGCATCTATTTGGACGAGACTACCATAAAATATTAGCCTCCATTATTGGCCCTGTCCTTAGTTGCCATCGTACGTGTTGAAATTGAGCAGACACTGACAGACAAAGTGAATGGAGCACACATCTATCTTGTTCAATAAACTCATTAGGGCTTCCCAACATAATATTTTTTTCTAGTAGCTCTAAGATCTGTGTAGGATCGAATAAAAAAAAGTAGGTACTCTAGAGTTGATATTGGCTTGCAGAAGCTACATATGCTTAAGGAGGGAGAAGGTGGTTCATGCTAAAAAAAGAGAAAGTGGAAATAAAGTGAGGCATGATAAAAAAAAATTGTTTATGTTACTACAAGTAATGATAGTTTCTATTGTATGAATATTTTCTAATCTATGCAGATCATTTTATTTGTACTCAAACCACTAGCAGTATTAGCCTCTATTGCTTATGTCCTAAATTAGATTAAATTAAATTAAACTCTGACACATTATATGTAAGAATAATGACATGCATGGGTAGGGCAGGCGGCAGCAGGCACTTTTCTCCTCACTAACTACGGGGATCATGGCCGTCGTCAGCATCACTAGTTTTGTATAGTCTCGGCGGGCTTGCTTTTCCGCTTAATGATGCGCGCGATATTACAAGCCAAACAGATTTGACTAACCCTGCCCAGCCAGCCGGCCTGTAGATATCATATGAGTGGCGGAGCCGGGAATTCTGCATAAGGGGGGCCGGTCAAAGAGTTTCAATATAGGATAATGATGAGTAGCTTAATTGTTTAGATTTTCGCTCTATGATTATGCTCTATTTTTCTAGATATACTTCTTTATTTGATGATTTAACATGCTTGCTATTTTTTTTCATGGTAGACGACCATTTCTATCAACGTTAGAGCATATATGATGACTGATGAATTAAAATTTGCTGACGTAGTATTTTGGAAGTGCTCATACCCGTAGTATGTGACCGTTACGTCGACAATACGATGCTTGTGATGACTCATGAATGTTAATCAACCGTCTAAGTATTTGAAAGCGCCCATATAGTGGAGAAAGACATGTGTTTGTTTATAGATGTGAGTATGTATGCATATATATATGAGCGTCCGCATCTATAATGTGATTTATAATAATATAAGATAATGACTAAATTGTTATTACTAGTCAAGTATGCGATCAGTAAAATATAAGGTGTAACGAAACATAAGTATTCTAGTGGAACAAAAAATATGAATAGATGTATATGTTCTAATACGGTGGACAAACAAATTTTGGATAAATAAAAATACTTTATCATAATTGTATTCTATCCAAATTTATTGTCAAGAGGATATTATTAGATATATATAACAATACTCTATAATTTATTATATCTCTGCAGTGCTGATTGCTGTGCGCGCGACAAGTCGGCAACTGGTTTATTTGCAGAACTTCTCGATCGAGATCGTGCTATCCACGTCTGAGGTTTGTTTCGAGGTCGCAGATAACGTACTAGGTGCTGAAACGTGACCACGATTTTTTTTTTTTTTTTTGCGAAGACCTAGTTACAGACTCAGACAAAGAGTCAGGAAACGTGCTATTAGTTGCCATCGTACTACGTATATATCACAATCGAGCAGCAGACGGTGATAGAGAAACTGAATGGAGCATATATATCTGTCTTATTCGATAAACTCAATCGGTTATTTAATTTGCATCTTTCTAGATAAGCTGTGGACGACATGCGAGCGAGGTCTATCTCTATGCTCCGATCATCCATGGCCATGGGTCACCTAGCTACACCCTACACCTACACAGGCGTATTGGCGTGGTTGCTGGATGGAGACGGATGCCAGTCGGGGTCATCGCTTTCCTTTCCGTGTTTGGCGAGGAATTGCTAAGCGTGCAGCTTCCATGACCGGCCATTTTCTGCTTTGCTTGCTCCCTCTTAATCAGTGGCCCAGATAACTTCTTTCCCTCGTGCGCTTTCGGCCTTGTTCATTCACTCCTCGGCCCAGCCGAGAGGCTTTAATTTCTCCCCGAAGGGGCTATTTGGAAGACCATGTTCTTTTTTTTAGACCATAATCATGGTATACTGCATGCCTTAATTATTTTTCAAGCCACCATTGGATGAATGGTAGCACATAGATTTTTACAGCTGGTTTGGACTAATATATACCATTGAGAAAAATAATCACACAAAGAAGTATCATGAGAGTTTTATAAATATTAAATAAGCTGACATGGCCTTAGTTATTTTTCAAGCCACCATTGGATGAATGCTAAGAACATAGATTTTTTACAACTTGTTTAGCCTAATATCGTGAAAAAAAATAATCAACTGAAGAAGTCTAGTCTAGAAATGGTAGAGGTTAGAAATCTTTTATAAACATGACAAAATTCAATGGCTATTATTCCCGATTCAGTTAGAGTTTTTATCAAGCAATGGACAACATATGAATTTTTTTGGTTTTTTTTTCAAGTATGTACCATAAGGATTATAGGATTATAGTAAGATTATCAAAGTTTTGTAGTGATACCTATTCTTTTAGAAAAAAGGAAATTTTATTAAAATCTCTGCTAAGGTATGCACTCAATCAACATTTAATACAAGTCTCTAGCAAATAAAAACAAGCTCTCGAAAACTCACAAAGAAGTAAGAGTAATCTATGCAGTAAGTCTGTCGGTGTTTCGTAAAAGCACCAACTAGTAAATTTATAGATGCGCGTTTATACCTGGATGGTTCGCTAAGAGGACATAGGGAAGTATACTGGTTCGGGCGAGAGGCACTACAACTAGTTCGAATGGGTTGTGTTACTTAGCGGCTGTTCGTAGTAGGGGTTACAAACGGTTCGAGAGAGGGAGGGGCTCCCAAGTCTCTGTGATTGAGCGTGGTGCCAATATCGTGACATGTGTGAGGTGTAGGCGATGTATATGCGATGATCTTGAAGGGTGGCTCGCCCTCCCTTTTATAGATGAAGGGAGAGGGTTGCCTTACATGTGCTCTGTAGAGGAGGAGTGGGCATGCCGTGCAAAGGAAGAAAAAGAAGAAAGAAAAAAGGACGGTGGTGGAGTGGCTCGTCTGTCCTCCTGGGGTCGGGGCGTCCTTCTTCCTTGTGTAGCTCACGTCGCCATGAACTGTTCGCCGGTGTTGTCGTGTCGCCGGAGCGCCTGCCATGCCCTCACAATGGACGGAGAGGATGAGCAGTTAAGTAGAACCTTTATCATATCAGGTTAGGCTTAATGGCATCATACGGCATAGGCGTGGGTCGTGGTGGACGAGTCGTCCGGACTATCACGCCATTAGGGCGATCAGACGGTGCGCCATGCCCTGCACTGGCCAACGGTGCAGTCAAACAACGTTTCATGCCCTGCTTTGGCCTACAGTGTGGTCAAAAGGTCCTCGGCCATGCCCTGTGCGGGGCACAGGCGGAGTGGACATTGGTTGTTCCGTCGCGCAGGCATCAGGCTACAGCGCCGTCGCCCAGGCTTGTGGCGCAAGCCTGGATTGCTTCCGGGCGAAGGTGCGCGTGGGGGGTCACGCGAATCGTGACATCCTGGGTTGCGGCTCCGTGAGCCCTCCCGTTCGGCGGGGGGTCGTTCAAGCCGCGCCCGCCCGGGTCGTGGCGCGACCCCCCTCCGTCCGGGGCCACGTGACACGGTCCGTTCGTGGGCCTTCCGCCTTGGCCTAGTTGGGCCCTTTTGTCAATAGAGCAGGGCGACGGCCCGCGAGTCCGGCCTTTCGATGGGCTGAACTAGAGCGCTAATGACGGGCTGCTTTGGTTGTTCAGCCGGGGGCTTAACAGGCCGGTTGTTTGGCCTCCGACAAAGTCTATTTAAAAACAGTCACCATATTTAGAGAAAATCTCCATTGTTGTCAAAAAAATATTTATTAGCGGAAGGGCATGTAGCCTAGTAGTTATAGGTCCTTCTATATATAGGACCGGAAGCATGTCTAATGAATAGCCCTAAAAGCAACTAAGATGACAAGATAATATCCTTTTGCCAAAACCAAGTCATTTCGGCTCAACCAACAAATAGACCAAATGATTGCACTTTTTTCTACACAGACTTGAGAGCGTATGTTGTGATCCTTGCCGAAGCCGAGGACAAAAGGTCTTGTCAGTAGAGTTTGTTGGTGGACGTGAACCAAATGCAGTTTCAAACACCCACCTAACAAAGTGTACTACATGGCAATAAAAAGATGTCTGAATAGTTTCTTTTTGTGTTACAGAAACAAGAATAAGAACTCATCACTTTTATAATTACGGCCTTCTTCATTTCCCTTGCAAATTGCAAGTTTTTCCACTCTTTCTCCATCACATCAATTTGTACCCGCATGTATGGAGCATTAAATATAAGTGAAAAAAATAACTAATTACACAGTTTAGTTGTAAATCACGAGATGAATCTTTTGAGCCTAGTTGGACCACGATTGGATAATATTTGTTAAATACAAACGAAACGCTACAAAGCAGTGAATGCAACTTATTTACGAACTGAACAAGGCGTACGCTTTACAAAGTTATCTATAGTTAAAATTATACCCTTCGGAAAACTAAAGGAAAACCTTAACTTTCATAGGTAACTTTGTAATTAGTTCAATGAATCACCTTTAGATCTCTATGCTTGACATGAAATCAATGAATCATCTGTATACATAGCCATTGTCCTTCGTTCTCTAATAGTCTCTATAACAAATTATCTACGTGTTTTGTTTTTCGAGCAATCTGATATGGAAGAATAATCTTGCCGAATTGCTGCCGGCGCCGAGACACGGCTAGGGAGCAAAAGTAAATGTAGGTTGAAACTGCGTGTTTAGTTTTTCTAGACATAAATACAGAGGTTTTGTTGAGTACAGTCTGTTTGATCTAGTAGCACCAAAAATTACAGCATCTAAAATTAGTACTAATGCATCTAAATAGACCTAATAACCCGCTAATTATTAGGTAGAGGGCTGCAGGACCTGTTTGGATTGTACTTGCTAAAAATTAGCACTATGTTTAGACGTTAATTAGAAGGATGAAACATGAACTAATTTCCAAACTAATTGTATGCCGTGAACTATAAATAGTATATATGTTGCTATAGTAAATATGGACTAATCTAGGGCTAATTAGGACTTATTCATCTCACCAATTAGTCACTCTTATAAAATTAGTTTTGAAAAATAGTTCACGTTGGTCATTCTATTTAGCATCCAAACATAATACTAATCTAATTTTTAGCAGCTGGATCTAAATGGGCCAGTTTTATTAGTAGCTTTGTAATTACTAATAGATGCTAATAGTTTATACTCTCTCCATACTCATAAAATTTGACGTTTTGGATAATATTTGAGTCAAACATTGAAAATATAAACTATCAATAATTTTTAAAATATTTAGTTTGAAAAGGTAAAACTTATATGTATAGATTCACTTTGAAACCCACCTTTATAAAAAGTAATTTTATGTTTAATTTTTCTTATATATTTTAATAAAAACAATGGATAAAGTTAGATTTTAGAGACCGTGTTCTTGTCCAAGACGTCAAGTTTTATAAATATGGAGTAGTATGTATCTTGAACTCACTATTAAACCACCTATTAGCAACTATTAAGTGGTGGATCCAAACGACTACAAAATAGTTGCTATTAGCTATCCTCTCTGATCCATTTTATCTAGCGTACACGTATACCAGGATTCAAACTTTAAAAACTTTGACCAACAATTAAACTGATATTTTTAAGTATTATAATACTAATTTTATATAATTAGATTTGTAAGGAAGTATAGTATCCAATAATTATAAATTTATAATCATAATAATATAATATAAAACAAATAAATAGTCCAAAGTGTAATATAGAAGACCGTGTCAGTCTAACATACACCAGATAAAATGGGTCGGAGGGAGTATTAGCTAGCTAATTTTTAGTGCTAATGGATATAAACAGATCATCAGATCTCAAATTATAAAAAAAGCTAAATGTTTTGTAGTTTGGATTTTGGAATAGAGTGAGTAGATTTAAAAGAGAAATTTCAGAAAATGAGCAAATAACAGAAAAATGGTCAAAATACGCAGACTTCTAAAGCATGGGTGGTTGGCCTGGAACTTTGCGGCTTGTCTTGACGGGCGCGCCAAGTTAGCACTCTGCTCTGCTCGTTGTTTATAAGAAAAACAGAGAAAAAAAATCTATAGGCCACGTGGTCAGCAGCCAACTCCAATTTTGCTTGATCATCATCAAGTAAAGTTCGGAGGAGCTTTACCTGATTTGTTCACCTCAACGTATCCGTTCGTTATAAACGCGCGCCAACTCGCTCGGAAACCACTGTCAGTGGTGGCAGAGAACACTTGTTTGTTTCACTTCTCTGCCTCCGCGCGCCCTCTGCTTCTCATCATCTCCATGGCCGCCGCCGCCTCCAACTCGGCGCCTCCTTCCGGCCCTGTCCTGTTCAAGGACGTCGACGACGGCGCCGTCCCGGAGCACACTCCCAAGGAGGAGTTCGGCAACGTCGTGGCCTCCCTGCCGCGCAAGGAGCAGTCCACACTGGAGCTGCGCCTGTACCAGGGCTTCTGGCTGCCGGAGCATTGGGTGCCGGGGACCATCGTGTTCCAGCGCCGCTTCGCGCCGCGCCCCGACGATGTGATCCTCGCCAGCTACCCCAAGTGCGGCACCACGTGGCTCAAGGCGCTGGCCTTCGCCGTGGCGGCGCGTACGGCGTACCCGCCGGCCAGCGCCGCGCACCCGCTCCGCCGGATGAACCCGCACGACTGCGTCCCGTTCATCGACGAGATCTTCGCCGGCGGGGAGGACGCGAAGCTCGACGCGCTCCCGTCGCCGCGGCTGATGAACACGCACCTGCCCTACGCCCTGCTCCCGGCGCCCGTCACCGTCGCCGGCACCGGGTGCAGGGTCGCGTACGTGTGCAGGGACCCCAAGGACATGGTGGTCTCGCTCTGGCACTTCCTCCGGCGAACCAAGCCGGACCTCTCGTTCGCCGACACGTTCGAGTCCGTCTGCGACGGCATCGTGGCGGTCGGCCCGGTGTGGGACCACGTCCTCTCCTACTGGCGGGCGAGCGTGGCGTGCCCGGACAGGGCGCTCTTCCTCAAGTACGAGGACCTGCTGCGTGACCCCGCCGGCAACGTGCGGCGGCTCGCCGAGTTCATGGGCTGCCCGTTCTCGGCCGCCGAGGAGGCCGCTGGCGACGTCGCGGCCGTCGTGGACCTGTGCAGCTTCGAGGAGATGAAGGGGCTGGAGGTGAACAGGCCTGGCAGCGGCACCGCGGGGAGGTACCGCGCCATGCCGCGCGACGCCTTCTTCCGGAAGGGTGTCGCCGGCGACTGGGCGAACCACATGACGCCGGAGATGGCGGCGCGGCTGGACGGGATCTTCCGTGACAAGCTCCAAGGGACGGGGCTCGCCTTCTCGTAATGCTTAGCAATCATTTCGAGACGTTGATGCTTTTGGATTTGCGATTCTGTTGGCAGCTTGTGTCTGAATAAAGTGTTTCGTGTCTACATTTCGGAAGGAATACATGGGAATGCAAATGTGTCTGCATGAGTGGAATAAAGAGAGATTTTTAAATTGGTCAGACGATTCGATCAAACTACAATAAGCCAACGATCCAGATCAAGATCGCTGGATCGGAGTGAGCAAAGTTATCATTCAGTTGCAGATCAACGGTGATTGAAGAAATTGCATTCAATAGGTGCTGCAATTGTTGCAACTGCGAAACTGAATTTATTTCTTTAGTGTTACGCTGACACAGCAGACCTGATATCCTTTCAAATCTTGGTGCGTATTTACACGTCATGTATAAAACTTATACCTCAACAAGACATGAGTAAGAAACAAATACATCCCTGAATCCCTGATCATTCTATTTTTTCAACAAAAAACATCCGATTATTCTCACAAGCAACACCCGAGAGCATTTGAATTCGGCAGTAATCGGCTACCAACAAGCATCAATATTTAAATTGAGACTATTTAGAACTATGGCATCCTTTCTTGGTGGCAAGAAATCAACGGAACCTTCCTAGTCCATATTTGAGTCCACAATCATCTCTGACTTCTTCTTATTGATCTGAATGAAACAAAAATATAGACGGTAGCAACTGTGAGTAACCTTTCGGTCCACTCCATTTTATCTGATTCTAACCTCTTAAGCATTCAATATAGAAGGTTTACCTCTTTTAATGGCTTTGGCTAGATTTTTCTCAGTAGATGTATCTCGAAAGTAAAGGCACATAATTAACTTTTAGAAATAAAGTGAATTAAAACATGTTATACCAGCTGCATTAGATCAGCATGTCATGTATAAGTCAGCATACAAGTGACTCTGTAAAAAAAATCTGAAGTGGAATGGTCCTAAATATGAAAATAGATGATATTTTTGTGTTTGCAATTCCAATTCGAATATTATAAATATGTATACCTTCTGTTCCTATGTTCAAGACCATTTCTCTTCAGATTTTCTTGCAGAGAACCTGTATGCTGACTTAGACATGCATGCTCATGTAATGTAGCTGGTATAACATCTTTAACTCATTTTATTTCTAAAATTTAATTAGAAAATGATACTATTATCAGTTGGCTTCATTTTCTAGATAAATGTACTAAGAAAAATACAGCAACCTTACCCAATCCCTCCCAAAGTAAGTGAGCAGCTGAGGGAGATATCAAACTCCTTGAAGCTTCTCAGTACTATGCCGCTGGGCATAGTAAAACAAAAAATAGATATAATTCGTGCACGACGCTTTGATATAGTTCAAGCAGAACCTAAAACTCCTAACATCCACTTAAAACTTGGGTACTTTGACAATCCACAAGAGTCACTCGAGGCTTCTAGGATATGGTTTAAGTCAACTATTTTGAACTCATTACACACAGATGTACATTAGCTTTGGTGATAGCTAGATCATTTATTTTTTCCTTCACAAAAGCAGAAATTCTTGTCTAAGGAGTGTTTTTCGTTTATACTAAATAGCATTAATAAGTAAATATTATCACTAACATAGCATTTATTGTTTAACCAACTTTACAAATGGTTTTCTTGTTTTGATATCTATTGCAGGGATTAGTTAAAAATTTAAAGGTATGTCTTGCTAACATGCTGTGTTGATGTGTAGGGTATTGGAGAGAAAAATACAAAATTTATACATAAGATCAGTGGCGATTCTAGGATTTTACCTAATGGTATGCTGCCCAAACATTTTCATATACAAATCAAGAAATCCATTTTTGCAATTCGGTAATAATTGCAAAATTGACAATGTGATTCAGTATACATGCACTGAGTAACACGATAAGGCTTAAATTCATGGATTAAGTTAAAACCATCGAATAGATACAATATAAATAGTTCAAAAGTTGTATACATAATTCAAATATAGACATAAAAGAGTACCAGAGGCTTACGATGTCCTATTATTCTTATTGTTTTATTCGACGCTTTAGGAGGGACATGAACGTGACTTAATTATACCATCTTCTATTAGCTTCAAAGAAAATATCCTGTTCAATGCAGTATCCAAGTTTCTCTTCACAACTATACAAGTATTGAAAGCACAATGCTAAATAATTAAACAATTTATTATTTATGATATTAGCAAATAGCTACAAAAGTAGAAAATGATTTTGTGTCAAAATATGCTGCTTTCAGAGGGAAAGAAAGGGCTCATCGGACGTAGCTAATGGCGCACCGCCGTCGGCCGGGTCGATTGCTCAACGTTGTGGGACTGGTCACGAAAGTCCTGTCGCTGCTTCGCCCCTCAACGTTGGGCTCTAGTTGTATTTCCATGCTTCCGCACCCACCCCCCGCCCCCGCCCCCCTCCCTCTCTCCCTGCATTCCTGTCTAGTGTGGCATCTTATCAGTTATCACCATCGCCGACTCACCGTTCCCAGTTCCCACCCCTATACCTTCATTCTCCGTACCAAAGGCCACGATGTTATAGGCAGAAGAAGCACGTGAACGATTGCTTTCCCATTAAGTTCATCCTCTAGTTAAGGACAAGGCCGGTGTTTACGGACCTATTCAATGTAAAATAAAAGGTAGACATGATTTTTCATGATCTTGTCATAATATGATATTGTTCATCGGATCCATTTTTTTCTCTAGCTCCGTGCACTGGTCAAGCCATTCAATATGAGCCACGATCTTTGCAACCGACAAGTTATGCTTGGTTGTTTCTCCTTTGACCTCTCTGTCAATGTCAAGTGAGAACAGAAGTTCGCAATCAAAACACTGGTAAATAGCTCGGTAAACTCTAGAGCTATGGCGAAAGAACATGCTAAGGGCTTATTTGTTTCCGGATTCGCGTGGTAATTGAGCAAGATAAACAGAACAATCGCGCCGAACGCCCCGCGACGGACGCATAACTCGATCGCAGTCACCCGCGGCGTGCAACATGGAAAAATGAACTGAAGCCCGTGATTCCCAAATCGTGGCCGCGCGCAGAGCCGCGTTCACTCAATCGCGACGTGCTAAGCATCTCGTGGAAACAAACAGTGTCTAATTTGGCGAGTCACGATGAGCAAAGGACGGATCATAAGTACTTTGATGATTTTTTTTTATGATTGCAAGTCTCTTTTCCGGATTGAATAAGCTCTCGTGCATAATGCTTGAATGATTCTCTTGGCAGCTTGTGTTTGAATAAGTGTACCTGCGTGATCATCTCTTGGGTCTTGGGACCTTTTCTGTGTCTACATTTCGGGAGGACGATGCAAAAATGTGTGTACAGAAATGGGTGGTTGACTGGCAATCCATACAGCAGCGACGTTAGTGGCCGCACGCCCGCACTGCGCGCCAGGCACTACTGGATTCTGCGTCTTTGCCGAGTGCCAAGAGGCCGGAAAACCTTCGGCAAAGCCTTTGCCGAAGGTGGCCCTCGGCAAAGAGCCTTCGGCAAATGTTTTCTCGGCAACAAGTGCTTTTGCCGAGGGCAAGAACCCTCGGCAAAGAAAAGTAGCCGTTAGCCTACCGGGCGCTGTTCACGGCTTCTTTGCCGAGTGCCACGCTAGCGTGCACTCGGCAAAGGCGACCGGCTCAAATTTTTAAATATGCTCTTTGCCGAGTGCCGTGGTCCGGGCACTCGGCAAAGAATTTTTCCATTTTTTTAAAAAAATGTCTTTGCCGAGTGCCGTGGTTTAGCCACTCGGCAAAGATGGAAACTGAAATTCAGATTTACCAGCTTTGCCGAGTGCCTAGACCATGGCACTCGGCAAAGGCCCCGAACTTTTTTTTTTACGTTCCATCACACATACAAACATATATATATATATATCAAACATCACAGATATATCACCACAACCTTTATATATCATAAACAAGTTCAACAAACACAATCCATCACAAACACAGCAGTTCAACAACCACAAACACAATCCATCACGCAGTCGTCGTCCCAACTCCATCACAAGTTCAACAACCACAACAACTAATACAAATACAAGTGCAATTTCAACAACAACAGGCAAGTCTATTATTTGAGGCTAAATTGAACATCACAAAGCTCACGGGCCTGGTGAAGGCCGCCCGTGGCAACCGGACTGTGAAGGAGCAGAGGGACCAATCGGTGACGCCGACGGAGGATTATTCGATCCCGCCGACGGAGGCTGCACAAAGGAAAGGAGATTATAATAGATAGACGATATGGATAGCTAATCTAGTTATAATATACAGTGTTGGAACTTAGAGAATCCTATCAATTGGTCTCTAGTATTCTAGGTATATAGTTTTGGATGTAGAAATTGCATCTAGTAATCTATGTTGTACAAGGAAAGCACAAGTGAAAGTTGCAAATCTTTCATACTCACAGGTGTGAATTGAGGAGGCAGCTGCACTTGTAGACCCACTCCTGGCCCGAAATGACTCGCGCATGAGAGCCATCATCTCCGCCATCCGGGCTGCTAGGCTGCAGATTCTTGTGATCGATGCCCTTGGTCTTCTCTTCACTTTGCCTCCTAGTTTCTTGCAGCTCAGCCTGCAATATTTCACTCCAATGTTTCAGTTGCTGCACATCTCCTTCAGTTGTGTAAAGATAATGTACAAGTAAAAAGGAATTACCTCAAGTGCGTCGACCCACGCCAGTGTGGGAGTAGGCCGCTGGCGTATAGGCAGGCTGGAGCTCGTGCTACGTGCTCGAAAAGCAGAGGCGAGAGGGGAACGTGCTCGAGTCGATGCCGCCCGTCAATCCGAGAGCCGTCCGTGCTTCTTGCCTTGTCCAAGCCTCACGATCACATCTCAGTATCAATGGGCTCACCGGGTCACATCGTATTCTTCTCCATGGACCTCCGTTACCGCCCGACGTGTACTCCCTAACTTTTTGGTACATGCTCGGGTCGTTGTGGCTGGCGGCGGCCAAGCAGCCAGGCCGAGCCTCGGGAGGGCGGGCGGGGGGACGGAATGTGGGGGCGGCGCGGCCCCAAGGGGGCGGGCGGGGCGGCAGGACAGGCGGCGGTGGGGGGGGAGGCTGGGTGGATAGGGTTTGGGGGAGTGCCAACATGGGCCAAGCGGGCCTTATCCAGGTAAGGGCCTTTGCCGAGTGCCCCCTCCACGGCACTCGGCAAAGACTTGATTTTTATTTTTTTCTTTTTTTTTTATTATTTCGTTTTTGTATCTTTGCCGAGGGCACACTCACGGCACTCGGCAAAGACTCTCTTTGCCGAGTGCCTTCTCCGGCCCTCGGCAAAAAAAATTTTTGGTTTTTTTGCAAATAATTTTTGTGGGGCTTCCATATTACTTTTAAACCTATATATTGAAATTTAGATTATTTATTACTTTTTTTACTATATTTTATTCATTTATTTCTTCTAGTTGAATTTTTGGAATATTTCAAATTTGAACTGTGGGTGCATGAACTAATAGAATTTGGTGATTCAAAAATGATATTCATGCTTTTTAGTGTATTTTGTGGCTATATCCAGAAACTCACATGAAATTTCAAACGTCTTGGCCACGAACATGACGTTGATCTCATGATGAAAGTGTTTTTAAATTATATAAAATGCAAACAAAATCCAAAAACCATGAAACTTGTCAACGTGCCATGTTATCATATGCGGAGGCGGTGATAAAAAATGATGATGTTTCGAGAAAGTTTTGACAAGCGACCCTTAGAACCGAGACATATCCACACATCATCACACGTGATGACAACATGAGATGTCTAGGTTTTATACCACCGATGTCGAACTGTCTCCAAACCTTCTCAATTTTTTTTTTTTTCATAGCCTCCATGTACCATGACAATACACGTCAACAAGTTTCGTGATTTTTGAAATTAGTTTGCATTTTATATAATTAAAAACCCTTTCTCCCGCGAAGTTCCACGTTATGTTCCGTGACCAAGATGTTAAAAATTTCATGTGAGTTCCTAGATACAGCCATAAAATACACTAAATACCAATATTATCATTTTTTGGATCATTAAATTATATTATTGCATGCACTCGCAGCTTCAAATTTGAATTATACGAAAAAATCAAGAAAACAAAATAAATGTATGAAATATAGAAAAATAATAGAAAATACACCAAATTTAAACATGTAGATTTTAATACTATAGGAGAGTTCGCAAAAAAATTTGGGCAACAAAAAACATAACAAAAAATTCGGATGACGAGAAAAAGACTTCTATGAAAATTAGTTTTAAACAAAAAAGAAAAAAAATTCTTTGCCGAAAGTGCCAAACGGTAGACACTCGGCAAAAGAGTAACGGCAGGGACGGCCGTAACGTCCCTCCACGATCTTTGCCGAAGGCCAATATTTGCCGTGCGCCGGCCTTCGGGAAATCTTTTTTTGCCGAGTGCTTCCTCTTTGCCGAGGGCTAGGCACTCGGCAAAGAGTTCTTTGCCGAAGGCCTTTCTTTGCCGCAGGCCTTTTAGCTTGGCCCTCGGCAAAGGGAGCCTTTGCCGAGTGCCCGCAATTAAGCCTTCGGCAAAGATTTTTGCCTTCGGCAAAGTCATCGAATCCGGTAGTGAGGGAAGGCAAGCTGGTACCACTACAGGAAACTCTGTCTTTGCCGAGTGCTAAATACTTTGCCGAGTGCCAAATATCGGGCACTCGGCAAAGGCTCCCTTTGCCGAGTGCCGCACTCGGCAAAGGCAGACACTGGGCAATGGAGGATGAAACAGAACCGACCAATTTATAAAAGCATAAGTGAAAAATCACTTGCTAAGCAAGCAATTGTCACACTTAAGCCGTTATAAACCCGGTAGTCCGAAAATCTCGAAGGATTTCAAACCAAACATCATCAACCAAGATCGTACAAGTTTAGCGTCACCATCCATACGTTACAACATTTCACAAATAATTCAACAACATCAGAGTGCGGAAATAAAGTTATTACAAACCGAGTTCTTCAAATCCAAGTAGCGGAAACAAGATAGTTTTAAAACTCAACCCACACACACAACTTAAGTTTAATACAGTGCCAGCTCGATAGTCAATCCACAAAAGCAAGTGGGGAGAATAGTAAGAACGACCATTGCCCTTTGGTGCTTAATCCACTGGATATAAGCAGGTCTCGCAATACCCGTGGTAGGTATGGCCATCTGCACAAACAACAAGCGGGAAAAACCCTGAGTACGAGAATGTACTCAGCTAGACTTACCCGACTACTCAAAGGTAAAAGACTCCAAGGAGCATGACAGGCTTTATCAGGGGATAGCTTGACTCTTTTTGCGGAAAAGCGGTAGTAACCTTTAATTAATAGCTCAGCTTAATCATTCCTACTTATGCTAGGTGAGCACCTATACTATGCATCATTATAGTATATTAGTCATGATTAAGCAAGCAAATAGTAATCAGAAGCATAATCATTAGCTTAACCCATCATCATCATTAACCACATTCCATAATCATTACTACGATGGTGCAGCTCAAGTCAAGTGTTCACTGTCCAGGAACGATGGCGATTCGAATCGATTACTACTGAGCTCAGGGGGTATTCCTCAAGCAAACCACACTCACCCGCTAAAGTGAGCTACAGGTCACCGTGACACGTATCCAGGAAGAACAAGCACGCGGACTCGCATAGAACCACCGTACCCAGGGACCGCCCGATCGCCTTTAGCCCGGCCGTGCTTGGACCTCGGACTTACTCTTCGCGCCCACGTGGTCCCCCATCCATCTCCAGTACGGTGCGAACGGATCGAGAACCGGCCCGGATAGTGTTAGGCTTCGCGGTCGGAAGTGCTTATCCGGCCAGCTAAGCATGAGGCATGCGTTCAACATGACTTGGGGTACAACAACGGTACGGTCCTTAATCGACACAGACGGAATCACTATGGTCCAACAACCCCACAAGACTCCGTCCGGTCTCCATTTATCAAACCATAGCCATTAACCCGATGATATCAACATAAGCTTTTCCAACAATCATAGGTAACCACCTATCTCGCGGATGACAGGAAATCACCCGACTTCTACCGTCTAAGCAAGCTAAGCAGTTTACTCGCCCTAGACTAGCAGGGTGTATCAAGGTAGGATAATCAATGGTAACTCAAGGATATAATGCATCAACGGTGTCACACAACTCCTATACTTAATGCAACAATCATAAACCATAATTAGACTGTTAGAAAGCATAGGTAAGTAGATGCTCCTAAGTGCTTGCCTTGCACGAAGTCGGACGCTTGCGGTGGTTAGGACACTCGAGGCAGCTCTTCTTCGCCTCCTTCTTGTGGATCCTCCTCATTGGGCTCCTCCGGAAGATTCTCCTCGATCTCCGAATACGGGAGGTCCTCCTACGAACTCAGATGATGCGATGCACGCGCATAAGTATGGCGAATGCACAACACATGATGCTCATGTATGAGAATGATTAACAAGTCATTTGACAGAATAGGTGCATATCTCTTCTCTACTATCAACTTAACTCCTTTATCGAGTATGCGTGCAAATCTCTTCTCTAAACACCTAGAGAAGTGCATAAAGGAGAGTGGTGTGTGCGGGCATACACACACACATACACACATCACATGAATGGGAAAAGTACTACTAATCATATCCAACATCACATTTCAGTTATGGTACTGTATTACATGACCAGCAAGCATATCATAATTAAAAGTGCACAAGAAGTAATATGGAACTCATTAAATCATTAAATTCCAATACTTATCATTTCATGTGAATAAATGAGCTTGAACTGTGACCTCTGTCTAAACAGCTCATAAAAATCTACAAAAATTACAGAAGCTACATTACACTTTAACAGAGCCATGGTAAAATTTGTAGCACATTTTATCCAGTATAACCGTCTACACAAAAAGATGAAGCAACATGCCAGAAATGCATATTTAATAACTTTGCACAGTGAAAAGTGTTAAACAACAAATTTCATATTTTTTATCTAAAGCTTCTTAGCACAAGAGCGGTCACCAAAAATTACCGGGGCATAATTCCTTATAATTATTTTATTAAAAATCATTTATGAATCTGCCTAGAAATGCATTTAAATCACATCTCAATATTTCTACACAGGATCTGCATGTTATACATTTTTCACAGAAAGTACATCTCATAACAAGACTAACAAAACAAGAATCACATTTTTCAGAGCAATATTATATTTATTATGCATTTAACCAGTTTTTTGACCATTTAAGCATTTAAATAATTCTACACAGAAAATAGTCACCAAAAATACATCTCATATTTTTAAGTGATAGATCTACTCACTAGAAGTCTAACAAAACAAGTCTCACTCAATTTGGATTCCATTTGCACCAGCAATAAAATCAAAAGTGTTTAAACTCATTTTCTGGAAAACAAATAAAAAGAAAAGGGCCGAAGCCCGGCCTGCGTGGACTTCGGTCCAGTGGACCGTGGGTCACTGGCGCGCGGGACCCTGCAGTCCACGGCCCCACCGGCCAGGCCGAGGTGGTCGCCGGTGGTCCGTGGGCTAGCTTCTCGTCGGCGGCGAGCCCACCGGCGCGACCAAGTGCACCGGCGTGCTTCGGGCGGCGAGGCGCACCCGGTGACACGTTTGGCGCTGCGCTGCGAAACCCCTAGCTACGCGCGGCGGCGGTGATGGCGGCACGGCGGCTCGGCATGGAGGCGCGGTGGCCGTCTCCGGCGCCGGTTGGCTCGGTGAGGGCGCACCATGTCTTGCGGCGCAAGGCGGAGCTAACCTAGGGTTTGGGGTGCGGTGTTAAGCACCGGAGTTCCCCGCCGCGTGCATGGTGGCACGGCGGGAGCAAGGAGCTCCGTGAGCAATGGCGCGGGCGGTGGTAGGCGCGCATTGCCCCTTTTGAGGGGCGCGAATCAACGATTCGTGTGTAGCGGCTATGGTGCGCGCGGTTGGGTGAGGGCAGGGGCAGTGAGGGCGGCGGACCGCGCGAGCGCCATTACGGCGAGCTCGGCGCAGTCGCCGGTGACGAAGACGACGGCCAATTGGCCCTTGCCAAGGCAACGCAGGGCAGCGGGTGGCTTGATGCGCGGGGGAGGGTGGCGGCTCGGGCGTGAGCAGTGGCGGCGGTGGCGCAGCTCCGCGGCGGCTGAAACGCCGCCGCCGCGGGGCGGGCGCTCGGCGAGCTGGACGGCCGCTGCTGTTGCTGCTGCGCTGCTGTGAGCGAGTGGGCGAGGCAGAGGGCGAGTGGGAGTGAGTGCGGACGAGGTGGAGCGGGGGCGCGTTCCCCATTTGGGCGACGGCCGGCGGGAGTGGGTCCCACACGCCGGGGAACGCCGGCCACGCGGCGGCCGCCTGGGAGCATGGCACGCTGGCGTGGCGAGCGCTTTCCGGCGGCGCGATCGGCCACGACGCCGGCGCCGGCCTTGGCGCGCGGGCGCGTGTGGAGTGGGCCGCGGGCCGAGTTGGGCCGCTT
Source organism: Chrysopogon serrulatus (assembly GCA_015844335.1). Taxonomy (NCBI): domain Eukaryota; kingdom Viridiplantae; phylum Streptophyta; class Magnoliopsida; order Poales; family Poaceae; genus Chrysopogon; species Chrysopogon serrulatus. The sequence continues at coordinate 480,408 of JADLZL010003498.1, read as the reverse complement.
CCCGCCTGCTTTCGGTTCTTGCCGGCTATTTTTCTTTTTTTTTAATTTTGAAACTGAACCAAAAGCATTTTTTTTGACAATTTTGCAAGTATTTTCAAGAGATGCTCTAAAAATAAAAGTTGTAGATCTTTTCAAAATGAACAACTTTCATTTAGGGCTCAAATCCAAAATCCAAACAGATTTTGAAATACAATTTTCAATTTGAATAAAGGCTTTTAAAAGGGATTTTTCCCAATTTCCTTTTGCTCCAAATTGCTCCAAAACTTTTGCATAAAATTTTGTTAAATCATTTTAAAATGCTGGGCACATGGATCCAAACTTGATCAAGCATTTGTAAGCTAATTAATTAACTAAATCAAACAATCAAGCATTTAATTAGCAAACAATGCAACACATGAAACGATGATGCATTTAAATGCTTGATGATGCTCATGCTATGCCAAAAGATGATTAGGGTTAATTAATTAGGGTCTAATGCAATGCTTAACACTGAGGTGTTACAGAGGATTCACCGAGTGCCCGGCACTCGGCAAAGCCGAGCACTCGGCAAAGACTCCCTTTGCCGAGTGCTCCAATCGGCAAAGCAGCCCGGCACTCGGCAAAGGTGGGCGGCCGGCCAACGGCATCCATCACCATTAACTTTGCCGAGTGCCAGGTGTTAGGCACTCGGCAAAAAATTACTTTGCCCGGTGCCAAACCTTGGCACTCGGCAAAGAAGATACTTTGCCCGGTGCCAAAACTTGGCACTCGGCAAAGAGGATACTTTGCCCAGTGCCAAACTTTGGCACTCGGCAAAGTAATTTTTTTTTGAATTTTGACCCCAAACTTTTTTGAGGCTTTTATACAGTGCCATAAACAACATGTTAAAGTTTGGGGTATTTTCGGTGCATTTTTATATTTCTCTAGTTATTTTGGTTTTTTTTGAATTTTTACGGGAAAAGAATGTTTGAACTGCAGGTGCATCGAATAATGGTTTTATTTGGTTCCAAAAATGTTATCCTTGTTTGTTATCATAAGTTTAGGCTAAATCCGAGGAGCGGTATCGAATTTCGATCAACGTGTGGGAGGGGCATGGCCGCCTACGTGCGTGCGATTCGTTTTTTGATTATATAAAATGTGAAAGAGCCCCAAAAATTATGAAACTTGGTGACAAGTCATGACATCATATGTGTGTGTTGTGGTAAAAATTTGACAAACTTTCGAGCACGTGGTGACGTATGGTGCTCAGAATCCTGAACATCATCACATGTGTTTCTTATATCGCATGTGAGGGTGCTCTGGTTTGTGAACACCATACGTCGCCACGTGCTTGAAACTTTGTCAAATTTTTACCACAGGACACACATATGATTTCAAGACTTGTCACCAAGTTTCATAATTTTTGGGGCTCTTTCACATTTTATATAATTAAAAAACGAATCGTCCGCACGTAGGCGCCGCGTGCTCCTCCCGCACGTTGATCGAAATTCCGAGACCAGTCCTGGATTTAGCCTAAATTTATGGTAACAAACAAGGATAACATTTTTTGAATAAAAAAACCATTATTCGATGCACCTGTAGTTCAAACGTTCTTTTCCCGTAAAAATTCAAAAAAACAAAATAACTAGAGAAATATAACAAAATGCACTGAAAACATCCCAAAGTTTAACATGTTCTTTGTGGCAGTGTACAAAAGCTTCAAAAAAATTTGGTGCCAAAAATTAAAAAAAATTCTCTTTGCCGAGTGCCAACCCTAGGCACTCGGTTGCCCAGTGCCTTGAACTGGCACTCGGCAAAGGGTGTCACGTGGCTTTGCCGAGTGCCAGGTCACGGCACTCGGCAAAGGGGGAGGTTCTTTGCCGAGTGCCCGTGATCTGGCACTCGGCAAAGCCTTCTTTCTCTTATACGGCCGGGCCGCCTTCTCTTTCTTATCCCTTTCACTTTCGCCCGCGCCCGCTGCGTGCGCCCTTCGCCGTCCGCCGCCCCTCCGGTCGTCGCGGAGGAGTCCCCCTCCGAGCCGCCTATCCAGCGCCGGTGTGGGGCCGCCTCCCGTGCGCGTCGCCCGATAGCCAGCCGGAAGCGCCGTGCCGTCGTCCGCCCGCCCTTGCGCCATCATAAGCCCGAACCCGCCCGCCCAGCGCCCGTGTCCCGAGCACGCCCAGCGCCGTGGCCAGCGGCCGGCGCGCCTCCCGCCCGTCCTCCGCGCCGCCCACCGGCCGCGCAGCTCGCCCACCCACAGAATGCGGCGGGCGGGCCGCCGAGTCCTCTCGCGCCCGGCGGCGCCGGCTGCCGCCCCGCCCGTCCTTCGCCCGGCCCGGCCGAGCCGGCCGCCCTACGCACGGCCAAGCTGCGAGGGAAGGAAGGGGAGAAGAGAGGAAGGAAGAAGGGGAGAAGAGAGGAAGGGAGGAGAGGGAGAAGGGAGAGAAGAAGCACCGATCCGCCTCGCCCCGCCGATCCTCGCGCCGCTGCGGTCTTTTCCGTCGTCGTCGTTGGCCCTCGCTCTTGCCGTTCCTCGTCGGAAAGGTACCTACACTTGTAGTGTTAGTAGTATTAGTACTCAGTAGTTAGTATTTTTAGTAGTATTGTTTGTGGTAGTAGTTAGTGTTATTAATATTGTTAATGGTAGTAGTATGATTAGTGGTAGTAGTTAGTGTTAGTGGTTGTTAGTAAGTAGTTAGTTGTAACTAGTGTTAGTAGTATTGTTAGTAGTAGTTTGTAAGTGGTAGTAGTTAGTAGTACGTACATGGTGTCTTTTGGTAAATATGTGCTTGTTGGTCTTCCTGCCTATTTACGAGGAATTGGGTTGATGGCCATCGTGCCTATGTTTAGTATGTATATGTGTTTGTTGGCCTTCGCGCCAGTGTTTTTGCAGGTTTTGGGGACCTCCCCGTGTAGGGGAGGTTCTGCCGAAATTTTCAGTTGACACTAACCAATTTTCTCTTTTACGGGGAGAAGGACACTGTGGGAGGGAGTCGGCGGCCCCGATCGACTTCGTCGGCGTTGCTGGTCCGCACTGCCTTTGCCTCGCCTCTCCACTGCATCACCTCGCCATCGCCCCGCTATTTTGACCTCACTGACACCTAGGGTATAACCCCTCCTCCTTTGCATGCATGTTTAATTCACGTAAACCCGTTAGGGCGTCTCCCGTCTGAAAAAGAGATACGATCGGAGGTATGCGGATCTTTTTGCATATCTCGACCGTATCTCTTTTAATTGTCCACGTATTTTGGACGGCCAGCGGATGCGTAGATGAGGTTGGTTTTCATGCACCCCTCGGTTCGAGACAGACTTTCGACATCACCTCCCTGTTGTTCTCGGATACACACAGGGCGTGTATCGGGAGAACAAATGAGAGGTGCTGCCAAAATTCTGTCTCAAATCGGAGGGGAGCATGAAGACCAACCTCATCTACGCATCCGTGGGCGGGATTAAGACATATCCTCACCTATTAGAGAGTAGGAACGACGTGCAGATGCAATTCCTAGTTATGCTATACCCTTATATATATATATATATATATATATATATATATATATATATATATAAATAAGCCGGAGGATGAAGAACCGTGATTGGATGTACACGGGGCACGCACAATTGACCCCAGAATGGCTGACTAAGACTAATGCTTTCTTGGAGCATTCTTTTGGCGTGGCTGCTAAAGGGTCCAGTCGAATGCCGTGTCCTTGCTTCAAATGTGACAACCGTGTAAGAAAGAACAAGAAGCACGTGGGGGAAGATCTTGTCTTGTATGGATTCACGCCAAACTACACCTGCTGGATCCACCATGGTGAAGCCGATCGTATTAGGGAGGAGGTGGTGAGACCACGCCTCGACGCTTTTGATGGAGAACCCGGGTAGCGAGAATGGATGGATGACTTTCGGGAGGCACGGTTCGGTGAAGAATTTGAGGGCGAGCCTCAAGAAACCGCTGGGCGTATTACGATATGTTGTCTTCCGCCCGAAGCCCCTTCACGAAAGACAACGGTTTCATAGTTAGATACCATTGGACGTCTAATGGCGTTGAAGTCGCAGTGTGCCATGAGTCGAGACAACTTTGATTCTTTGTTGGCAGTGGTTGCATCCCTCCTTCCAGAGGGTCATGTTTTGCTGAAGAACTTGTATGAGTCACAGAAACTTCTTCGTGCACTTAAGATGCCATATGAGCCAATCCATGCTTGTCCGAATGGGTGTGTCCTATTTTGGAAAGATCATGAGAAAGCAACACACTGTCCAAAGTGCAAATCCTCTAGGTATTTGGTGGAACCTAGTGAAGGCAAAAAGGGACACCCTGGTATCCCCGTAAAGGTCCTACGGTACCTTCCTTTCATACTGAGGATCCAACAGCTATACATGACAGAGGAGTCCGCGAAACAGATGACATGGCACAAACATGGGAAAAGATACAACGCTGACAAGATGGTACACCCATCGGATGGTGATGCATGGAAGCATTTCGATGCCATACATCATGATAAAGCTCTGGAGGCTCGCAATGTACATGTAGAGCTCGCAACAGATGGGTTCAACCCCTATGGAATGATGGCGGCCCCGTACACTTGTCCTGTGTTTGTGATCCCCCTCAATCTCCCCCCCGGCGTCATGTTTTAACCCAAGAACGTTTTTATGTCGCTCATAATTCCTGGACACCCGGGCAACAAGATGGGTGTGTTTATGGAGCCTCTCATTGATGAATTGATCCAAGCTTGGGAAAAGGTGTACTGACATACGACCGAGCTACAAAGAAGAACTTCACAATGCATGTGTGGTACCAGTACTCCTTTCATGACTTTCTGGCGTATGGATTATTCTGCGCGTGGTGTGTTCAAGGCAAGTTTCCATGCCCAATATGCAGGAGTGCTGTGAGGTTCATTCGTCTGAAGATGGGGGGCAAGTTTTCTTCATTTGACCAACATCGTCAATTCCTCCCTCTTGACCATCCATTTAGACGAGATGTCAAGCACTTTAGAAAAGGAGTTCAAGTCACCGACCCTATACCTCACATTATGACCCCTGCCGAGATCTTTGCTGAGATAGAAGCTCTCAAAGAGGATAAACAGAAAGGTGGTTTTATTGGATATGGTTTGGAACATCAATGGACTCATAAATCGGGCTTGACTAGGCTCCCCTATTTCAATGACATTCTTCTTCCACACAACATTGATGTAATGCACACAGAAAAGAATATCGCCGAGGCCCTCTTTGGAACACTCATGGACACAGATAAGTCCAAGGACAACGTGAAGGCTAGACTTGACCTAGCAACGATGTGTGATAGACCAAAGCAAGTGATGAAGCCTCCCCCCGCCGGGTGGGGGAAATGGAAAAGGATTGCCGGTCGATTTTGTCTTGAAAAGAGACCAACGGAAGGAAGTCCTGCTGTGGATCAAGAGCTTAAAGTTTCCAGATGGATATGCCGCGAATTTGAGTAGGGGAGTGAAGTTGGACACTATGCGAGTCTTAGGGATGAAGAGTCATGACTACCACATATGGATTGAAAGGCTCCTTCCTGCCATGACTCGGGGATATCTCCCCGACCATGTGTGGCGTGTGCTGGCAGAGTTGAGCTATTTCTTCCGACAGCTTTGTGCTAAGGAGTTATCTCGAGACATGGTTGATGACTTAGAGAAAGTGGCACCTGTGTTGCTCTGCAAGTTGGAAAAGATCTTTCCACCCGGGTTCTTCACGTCGATGCAGCATATGATTTTGCACCTACCGTACGAGGCCCAAATATGGGGACCCGTGCAAGCCCGTTGGTGCTAAATGATCAAGAGATGTCTAAAGATTTTTCAAAAAAAGTGTAGAAATAAAGCCAAAATTGAGGCATCTGTTGCAGAGGCATTCATTCTGGAAGAGGTGTCAAACTTCACTATAAAGATACCCTTCCCAGTGTGCACAATCCTCCCACTTGTTATAACACTAACAAGAGTTCATCTAGCCTCAGTCTGTTCAAAGGGCAACTCGGAAAGGCAAGTGCACCAGGCACCAAGAACTTAAGGCATGATGAGTGGCGCATTATCATGCTTTATGTATTGTTGAACCTTGATGAAGTGAAGCCTTATGTACAGTAAGTTCTCAATGAGCTTGTTACATACGTTGTCACTATCCTCTATGTATCCAACCTACATGTCTCTTGTTTTTCAGGGAATTTCTGAATACTTATTGGACGGGGAGTAGGCCTCCTTCTCCTCAGGAAGAAGATAGTCTACTCAAAGATGGTGCGCCTGATTTCATATCCTGGTTCGATACAAAGATATCTCGTCAAACTTTGTCATCCCACTTTGCTCCTACGAGCGATTAATGTAACGATCTATCCGGCCTCACTTGCAGGCTCGTAAAGATAGACAAATGGATGCTGAGTTGAAAGGGCTTGCCAAAGGCTTCGCCTATAGGGTCAAGACATTCAACATTTATGATATGAATGGCTATCGCTTTCACACAAGAAACTATGAGCGTAAAAATAAGAATCGAAAAACCACGAATCTTTGGAGTTAAATGCGCTGGCACCGATGGGTGTGACTACTACGGCATAGTAGAAGAAATATATGAACTTGATTTCCAATGTCACAAAGCTCCTAATCCAGTCGTATTCAAATGTCATTGGTTCGATCCTAATGTCATGAGAAAAACTCCAGAGCTTGGATTAGTGGAAATTCGATAGGATTCTATGTATCAAGGAGAAGATGTCTATATTGTGGCTCAACAGGCTACACAAGTTTATTGTGGCTCAACAGGCCACATCAACGGCACCATGGGCCTTCTGATTCGGAAGCACTACCCTGGCATGGTCACGTATGCCGGGGTGACTTCGCCACCTTGGTCGTGGGACCACTTCTACGCCGCCGTAGACAGCGACTACGGCACCGTTGCAGCGCGGATCAAGCACGAGTTCTGGGTGAGTGTTTCTAGTTCACTCTCAATTGGTTAATAATACTATGCATTCATTGGTCGTCCTTTAAATAATGAAATAATACATGATGTCTCTATACAGGACTACTACACGTGCGACCCTGGGTTGGAGGACCGAGCGGCGCAAGTGCAGGACAGGGTCGCCAGGTCCCGACTCGCGGACCTTTACTACGAGACGCGGCTCCAGTGCATCGTGAACTACCACGCCGACGTCCTTGGTGTACGGCTGAAGAAGAGCGAGACTAGGACCATGATGCTCACCAGGGACCAGTACCTCTCGGTAAGTACGACACATCAATTCGTACTCCTTCCATGAAGAATAGGCAACACTCATTCTATATTCTGACATATCAATAATTTGTTGGCATGCAGCAATGTCCTGAATGGTGCTCCAGGCACCGCCTTTGCTGGGAGGCGATAGTGGACAGGTGGCTCTCGGAGGAGTGGGCGGAGAAGCACAAGGTCCGTCGGGACTGCCGCCTGCAGATGGGTGGGCCGGCACACCACCAGGGCAACCGGAGCCTCAGCGCGTACGCCGCCACTTGGGTAATCTTCTTTGTGTTTTTATCTTTGTTTATTCTAATGCTCAATTCACGATATTTGTAATCATCTTTGTGTTTCCCATGCAGTCCCAGACACACCAAAGCCAGGATTGCAACGAGTTCATGGCGTTCGCCATGTCACACAAGGGCAAGGCGACGGCTCCTGACGTCACCTACAACCCGGCGGACGGCCCTGAGGCGTACACCAACCCGAGCGCCTACACCAAGATCAGCAAGTACACCTCGGCGGCTCGCGAGCGCCATGGGGAGGACTTCGATCCGGCCACGCAGCCCCTGGACACGGACATTCTGATGAGGCTGGGTGGAGGGAAGCAGCACGGCAGGTACTGGATGGCGGACAGCACGGTCGACTCCGCCTCCGTTCCCAACCTCGCCGAGATTCGAGCAAGGAGCACGAGCTCCTCCGTCCCCATACGCCCTCGGCAGCAGAGCTCACAGCAGCAGATGGCAGAACTCCAGGTTAGTACCGTTTCATGCGTTGATCACTACTATTACATATGTACCTAGCATTTGAGTTGTTCGAACTTTGCGTGTGAATGTTGCGTGCCCTCTGTCTGCGGGAGGTTGGAGGCCCAAAGAAGCGGCGGCGGGCGGAGGCCCATCGGCTCGAGATGGAGGCTGTACAAGCCTAGAGGGCGGCCGAGGCGCAGAGGATACGGGACATGTTCAGCTTCATGTCGAGCCTTCAGGCCTTACCAGGTGTGGTCGTGCCACCGTCGCTGCTCGCTCCAGTTGAGCCTCCTGCTCCTCCTGTTTTTGAGACCCCGGTGAGTATGTCTGGTTTGTTGCTAACTCGTACACCATATGCGGCCCTCGTGCAGATACTCATGAACTCGCTTCTCTTTGGTGCAGCCACAGTCGGCGGGTTCGAACCCGACTCCTCAGGGTGGCCCTTCGCCACACGGCGCGTGGCCAACCGGCCCTTCACAGCCCGCGCACTCCGCTCCACACTCTGGGTGGCCAGGATGGCAGTAGGTTTCATTCGTTCCTCTCTTCCTGTTTGTACGTCACTTGTGTTGGACTTGTGTTGGACTTGTGTTGGACGTACACCTATTCATATACTTGTGATGTATTATGACTTCGATGTGATGGATTATCGACGATATTTATGTGTGTTATGCATTATGTACGATTTGTGTACGTGCATTTGATGGTTTGTGTATGTGATGGATTATGATGTATCTGTGATGTATCCTGTGCTGTGAGTGATCATATATATGTGATTTGATTGTTTGTGTTGATGGAAATAAAAAAAATAAAAAACAGCATTTTCAGCCTCTTTGCCGAGTGTTGCACTGGGCAAAGAGGTCTTTTACCAGTGCCATGGCACCGGCACTCGGCAAATCTGGGAAACCAAGACCCCAGCTTTGCCGAGTGCGGTGCCATGGCACTCGGCAAAGAAATTTTTAAAAAATAAAAATGGCTTTTACCGAGTGCCTACCGGGGGCACTCGGCAAAGAAATTCTTAAAAAATAAAAAATGGCTTTGCCGAAAGCCGGCTGGTGGGGCACTCGACAAAGAAATTCTTAAAAAATAAAAAACCGTCTTTGCCGAGTGCCCCGCCATCCAAAGCACTCGGCAAAAATTTCGTGAAAAAAAAAAAAAAGCTCTTTGCCGAGTGCTGCCCGTCCCAACTTTCGGCAAAAAGAGGCCGTCAATGCTAACGGCCGAAAAAAATTTGCCGAGTGCGTGCTTGGCACTCGGCAAAGTCTTTGCCGAGTGCCCGACATCCGGCGCCGGGCAAAGAAGGCTTTGCCAACTCTGTCTTTGCCGAGTGCGCTTTGCCGAGTGCAAAGGTGGCTTTGCCGAGTGCTCCCAGCACTCGGCAAAGCGCGTGTTTTCTGTAGTGTACGGGCGGGCGATATGTATCTGGTGGCCGCTGAATTAACAATATAGGCTGCCGCCAGCAGGAAGGGAAAGTGTCTAGTGGCGCTAAGGCCAACGATGGAGGTCGCCAGATCCGAGTGGGTGAAGTTATGTTTCAGGTTCCAGCTGCAGAATTATACTATTGATCGAGCAAAAACAAGCAGCAAACAAGCGCAAGAGGATTAAGACACGAGCAAATCATATGTATATTGAAATTGAAATCGGCATTACATCTGCCAAACACCAGGATGACGCCGTCACCACGCGCTCGCTAATTTTATTCATAGTAATATCATATTTCTAGCCCGTCACGCTAGCGCCAGGGAGCAAACGTGGCGACGGCCATCAGGACATTGGAGATCATCACTTCGCCCACATGTCCACCACGGCCGTCACGACCAGGGAGATGATAGCCGTCACGACATAGGAGAGCAATGCTCCCAACAGGGCGAACCACATCTTGGCGACGGCACGCCGGCAGGTAGCAACTGTTGCTTGGAGTGCTGATCAGATCAAGCGAGCTCCTGGTGCGGTGTATTTGTGGCAGTGTGGGCGCGGCAGGCCTGCTACAGAGAGGTCATCTATTTGTAGTACTAGTCTGCAGCGGCGAATCGAGGACTCGAGGTAGCCCAGGCGTCTGCTGGCCTTCAATGCATGCAAGCGTTGCATTTTCGTGCGTGGGCAATTGCTGCCAGCCATCTCCGCCGCTGCCGGAACCGGAAGGCAGAAGGAGGGAGACGAAGCGTACGCGAAACACGCGTGCGCGTCGGGGAAGGGGAACGAATTAGAGAATCACTGCTCTAAAAGACGCTCCGCCTCCATGTGCAACCCGACCCACTTTGCGGGATTAAATGAGGGCATGGAAAAGTCAAGAGGCCGGGCTGATCAAATGCAGAAGCCGACTCGTTGCATGATCGCTTGGGAGTGAGAACGAGGATACGGATAAATGAGTTTTTTATTTCACGAATTGGTAATTAATGGAGTTCTATTTTTATGAAATGGTAATCAAGGGTGTGGTAGAGATAGTTTCTTCACGAAACATTTCTATACTAGAATCAATTGGTATTTATTAGAAGTAGTAGAACCATTTGGCTATTGACCGATATTTTCTTGAAATGAATTAGAATCACTGCTCTATTTGAGTGATTCATTTTCTTAGTTCAAAGCAGAGAAACGTTGTTGGGCTCTTCGATGGATAATCACTTCCCTGAATAGAGTGTTTGCTCGGGGTTCTGGCGATTCATTTAGAATCCAAAACATTATTACTAGCATCCAAACGCACCGTAAGTGAGTTTTAAATATACCATATGAAGCGATTCAGTGTAAAACCAAAAGCTGATACGCTCTTTCTTGATTTTGTCATAATGTAATATATATTGTTTGCATACAGCTTGCTCGTGACGTTTATCAGTGGTCTCTGGAAGTGCTCATAGCTGCTTGCAGAAGCGAGTGCTCTGCCTCACAAAAGACTGAATCACCTGCTCCTTCTCCCTTTGGGAAGGGATGGGGAGCGTCCCTGACATGTCGTATACAAACTTCACATACATGCCTTCACAAAAAGTGGAGATCATGACCAAAGATGCTTCAGCCGGCTGTTTGGTTTGGCGGACGTAGTCGTCCTGGCCAGGGTGACTCCAGACAAGGTGCTCCGTTGGTTTGGCTACGGACGGGTTCGTTACTAAACTACACTTAGTAACCGCTTGGTGCCCGCCATCCTGTGCTTCAATCCAAATGAGTCTTCAGGTTCGGATGGCTCCAGAATGTGTTGATGATGCAATCCAAACACGCCCTAGGAGTCTCATTGTTTCATTTGCTTATGTGTACAATTGCTTTTTGATGAGGCTAACAGACTTGTTAGCTTGCATTGGTGGCGCCAACTGGGCTAGAGAAATTTAAGAAGGTCTTGGGCCACGGACCAAGTAACAGAGGAATCAAACTGAATGTTTTTTTATTTTTTTGATTGGACTGCTATTTATACTCCCTTGTCTCAAAAAACATATAGAGCCTGATTGGTTGGCAACCAAAATTTACCCTACCAAAAATTTGACAAGTCAAATCTTGAACAAAAAAATTACCAAAAATTTGGCAAGCCAAATGTGAGTAGTTGGCAAATTTTGGCCGCCAACCCATTACTAGCCAAAATCTTGGCTTGCCAAATCTATGGCGTGCCAAATTTTGGTAGCCAACCAATCAAGTCCATAATTATAAGTTGTGATCGGTTTTTTATGTGTATCTCATCAAATAAAATTTTTAATATATGGACAATATTTTTCCACCCTTATTATTTTAATATTGTGTTGTGGTTGGTATTGTTTCACCATTGTCCTAAACTGTCAAAAGTGTAATTTCACACTTGTGCTAAACTTGCTTTGAAAACTGAGAATCACATGTTTTGCGAGGCGAAGGTAGGTATTGTTCCACTACATACAATTTGTAGACTCATTCTTTTTCTTCGTAATTCAGAGATCAAACTTCAATTTTTTTTAGTTTTTTATATATTGATTTTCTGTTTATCTAAATTTATCTTTTGTACGAGATTGTTGTGAAAAGATAGGTAGACAGATTGATAATGTACTAGATTGGTGTGATACATCCAATCATCTAGGTCTTCTATACTCAAGCCGTAACTTCGTTTCGGTGAGCAACTGAGCATGCATGCATCCAACATCATAACGCAGTCTAATCACGTAGCTGCCAAAAGATTGGGATCCCTAGTGCGCATGACAGTAACTCAAATCGATGAACGTCGAGCGAAGACAAGAGGCAAACAAAGCATTAGGATAAGAGTCACAAGACAAATTTAAAGAGCAGTAGCATGGCCATGGATGGTGAATAAACAGTGACATGCGGGGCCGGGGACAATACTAGTAGTAGTAGATCAATAGTAGTAATCGTCATCGCCCAAGCGACGATGGAACGGAGCAATAGGGAAGACGCCGTCACCACGCGCTCGCTATCTTTTATTTACTGGTCCGATCACCGCGGCCTAGCGAGCAAACGCGCGGACGGCAGCTGCCGCGCCGTCCTTGTGGAGGATGGTGAAGTACAGCTGAGGGTTCGCCTCGAAACGCCGAGCGGCATATGACCCCCGGCGACGCCGGGAGCCGCCATGGTCACCACAGGTGCCAGCGCCGCCACCACCGGGGCCGCCGCCGCCGCTACCACCGGAGCCGCTGCCGCCACCACCGTGGCTGCCATTGCCACCACCGGGGCCGCCGCCGCCGTCACGGCCACCAGGACTTGGTAGATCATTGCACCTACCAAGGGGAGCATATTAACGACGGCCGGCAGGCCGTAGCAGCTAGCTCGTGGTGTAGCAGCTGTTGCCTGGACTCTTCGAAAGGATCGATGATGAATGGATCAAAGTCAAGCGAGCTTAGGCCAGTCTCAGTGGGAGTTTCATGCGAGTTTCATTTGTATTAAATACGTTGCCACATAAGCATATTCGATGACATGGCAGTGTATTTAAGAAGAGAGAGAAGAAAAATGAGTGTCATGGGGATGACACTCTTTTTAAGCACGAAATACCAACTCTCTATGAGTCATGAAATTAAATGCATATGAAACTAGAGAATGAAACTATGCATTGACAGTGTGAGTTTCATCTGAGTTTCATTTGAAACTATGTGACATGGCAGTCTTGAAAACAACAAAATGAAACTCACCATTGAGACTGGCCTTACTGTGGATAGACACGGCGCGGCATGTCTGCGAGAGAGAGGTCATCCATTTGTAGCTGCAACGGGAAATCGAGGTAGTACGTAGGCTGGGCCAGGCGGCTGCTCGCCTTCTACTGTGCATGCGTTATGCTTTCCATTGCATGTGTGCGTAATTGCTGCCGTCTGATCATCTGCTTGACTCCCGGTCCCAGAAGAGAGAAAGCAGACGAAAGCGAAACGCTCGTCTTGGGGAACGAATCGTCCTGCAGGCTGCAGCTAAGAGCATCCACAGTGTGTGTGTTGAGGCTGGTTCGATGCATTTAATGCATGCATAGGCCCCGGTACGATACACTGTGAGGTTGTTTCCATGAAGGCCTAGCACCGTAGTATAGAACCCGCTCCTATTGCAATAAAAAAATATATTACTCTGACACATGACACAGCTTCAACCGCTCCAACGGCCATGGGAAAATAAGCATTCTGATTTCAACAGTCAAGTGAGGAAAATACAGCGTCACTTGACCGTTGCCTTAAAAAAAAAAGCACAATGTTCCGTCTCACTTGACTGTTGTCTTAAAAAAAAGCACACTGTTCCTAGTTGCTACAGCACAGCCACTCGCCTCTTCAAAAGGAGTCCCAGCAGCTTGCTTCCTTCCAATAATAATCCTCCCCTGTCTCCTTGTACCCAGCAGCATCCTCCTTTGCTCCCAGCAATCTTTCCCTGCCTCCTTGCTGCCAACAGCCTAAACAAAAATAGAGAATCAAAATCAAAACAACACAATACTCATACTTCTTAGTTCATATGGAGCCCTCAGAGGGAAGTTTTAATAGGTTGCTCGCCACTGATCCTAGAAATCCAAGAGCAGAAAACGCAAACTTGCAGCACATGCCAAATTTCGCACCCACCACTTTCCACCAGACTCAGTTCCCCACCCCACCACCACCATTCAACCACTCCCATTATCCCCAGCATAATCCACCTAGTCATGTAATGCACAACTTGAATCCCTTCGGTGGTGTAGGCAACCTCCAAAGAATATGCCCGGTTTTTGAGGGAGTTATCAAGGTTTTCAACCACTACCCAACTTTGGCTTCCCAGGTGGAATGTTTGTAGGTGGTGGTGGTGGTGCATCTTCACATGGGTCGGATTCAGCAACCCCGCAATCGCAAATAAGAGAGCTGGAGCAAGATGAGGCAAAGGGAGATTCAAGCGACAGCAGCCCGAATGAAGGAAGGAGGGCTGCGAGAATTAATTACAGTGAGGATGAGAACATACGCCTTGTAAGTCTTTGGATTAAGCATTCAGTAGATCCAATTCGTGGCATAGATCAGAGTGGGGAGGCCTATTGGAACAATATAGCAGAAGGGTTCAATTCGGGTCTGCCTGAAGGTGCAAGAAGAAGGTCAAAGGGACAACTCAAAAGCCATTGGCGAAGAATTAATGCAGCTGTTACCAAGTTCAATGGGGTCTATGGTAGAATGACCTTTGCTAGTGGGGAATCTGATGACATGCTGATGGACAAAGCACGCGCTGCATTCAAAAGAGAAAACAAGCAAAAGCCCTTTACACTTGAATATATCTGGAAAATTTTAAGGAAAGAACCGAAATGGTATAGAAGTAGACCTGGTATGGATTGTTCGAGAGAAGAACAAAAGGACAAAAGTAAATGAATCGGAGCATACACTTCATCTTCCAACCAAGACACGATGAGGGGGAGACATTCAAAGAAGTGCGTCCGGAGGGGCGGAGGAAAGCAAAAGATAGGATGAGAGGAAAAGGAAAGGGAAAGACCATACCACAATCTCCCCTAGGCTCGCAGCCGATGAAGACATGGTTCTCTTTCACGATGCTATGTTGAAGAGAGCAAGTGCACTAGAAAAAACAGCAGAAGCATCAAAGGAGCAAGTTAGACTGCAAAAGATTGAAAAATACATGAAGCAGTTGGATAAGGATACTTCCAATATGAGTCTAGCAATACTGAAGCTGCATGAAGAACTCTTACAGGGTCTAGCCAAGGAACTATTTCCATCTTCAAACAACTAAGTAAAACATTATGTATTAGTTTTACTGTGTGTGGAAAAAATATATGTGGCACTACCATTGTTATGTATAAGTGTTTGTTGTTATGTGTCGTAGTAAATGTATGTGGCATTATGTTTTATGGATTAGTGAGTATTGTATGTGTTGTAGTAAATGTATGTGGCACTACCATTATGTAGTATTTGTCATTATTGGTTAGTACTAAATGTATGTGGCAATATCATTATTCGGTTGTACTAAATGAATTTGGTAATGTCAAAATTGGGTTGTACCTGTTTATGCAATGTGCCATCTGCCCTCCATGTTCTCCAATCTGAAAAAGGAGACATAAAACTTTAGAAGTAGTAATTCACAAAAAAACTTCGAAGTAGTCATTTGGAGAATCTAGGCGACAAACTAGTCGTTGGATGAACTAGCTGTTGGAGAATCTAATTGTTGGATAAACTAGCTGTTGGAGAATCTAACTGTTGGATAAAATAGCTGTTAGAGAAACTAGCTGTTGGAGAAGCCAGCTGTTGGAGAGGCCCTCTATAAATACAATTTGAAGGACAGCTACCACACCACTCATTCATTCGCATATGCTGCACTCCCTTCTACTCTATTCCTCAAACCAGACCTCTATCAACAAATGGCTGAAGACTCTGAAAATGAGTCCATCAGTAGTGAGTACCTCCAAAATCTCATGATGGAGGAAATAAATGACCCAATGGTGGCTCGTGTGGAGGCAAAGATGGAGGCTCGGATTCAAGCTAAACTACAAGCTCGAGCAGGTAGCAGCCACAACTCACGAAGGTACATTAATAGGGACCATGAAGCCGGCCATGCAAAATTAGTTCTTGAATACTTTCTTTGAGAAACCATTGTACACTAACTACCAATTCCGTAGAAGGTTTCGGATGAGAAAGCACATATTTTTGCAAATTGTTGAAGCATTAGGAAATTGGTCCCCGTATTTTCAGTTAAGGAGAGATGCATTCGGTAAGGTGGGTCTTTCACCGCTGCAGAAATGCACAGCTGCCCTCCGAATGTTAGCATATGGATCACCAGCGGACCTTATGGATGAAGCATTTGGAATTGTTGAAACCACAGCTTTAGAGTGTCTAATGAAGTTTGTTAAAGGTATTAGACACATATATGGGGAGAAATATCTTAGAAGACCTAATGATGAGGATATCCAACGGCTACTCCAAGTTGGAGAGGCACGAGGGTTTCCAGGGATGTTGGGGAGTCTAGATTGCATGCATTGGCTATGGGGAAATTGCCCAGTTGCATGGAAGGGAATGTTTACCCGTGGTGACTACAAGGTACCCACTATCATGCTGGAAGCGGTTGCCTCCTATGACCGCTGGATTTGGCATGCCTTCTTTGGCACAGCTGGTTCCAACAATGATCTAAATGTGTTGAACCAATCACCATTGTTCACACAGGTGCTACAAGGTAGAGCCCCAGAAGTTAAATTTACAATAAATGGTTTAGAGTACAATATGGGTTACTACCTAACTGATGGAATTTATCCTGAGTGGGCAACATTTGTAAAGACAATTACTTTACCTCTTACTGAAAAGGATAGACCCTTTGCTCAGCATCAAGAGGCAAAGAAGAAAAGATGTCGAGTGTGCTTGTTGGAATTCTACGAAATGATGGGCCATTATATGTTATCCAGCACGCAAATGGGATAGGCAAGAGCTAGAAGATATTATGATGGCATGTATTATCCTGCATATTATGATAGTTGAGGATGAGAGAGACTCGTATCAGTTGCATCTGGACACCACATATGAGGAGGGTCGAGCTACCAGACCAATTGAAGGACTTGACCATGGACCAGTTCATGGATTCACTAGACTTCTAGAGATCAATGATATGATTCATGACAGAGAGACTCATAAACGTCTGCGGGCAGATCTAGAGGAACATATATGGCAAAAATTTGGTGGTCGGCAACCTGACAACGTGTAGCCTGTAGATGTCCTTTGCATGTATTTTGGTATTTTTAGTTTTTCATTATTATTGCTGTAAACCTGAATGTATCTTGCTATTTTTAGTTTTTCATTATTATTGTTGTAAACCTAAATCAGTGGAATGTTCTATTGCAAGTACTATTTGTAACTTCAGTTAGATGTTAGAAAGAAATAAAAATGCAATGCCCAGAGCTACAACTAGTCTATCACACCACACCAAATCTATTATTAGACGGGGAGAGACAATCCAACAATGCACCAAATCTATTATTAGAGGAAAGAGACGAACCATGCTATAGATCCCGAAGGTGACGGAGGAGGCTACATCCATGCATGACACCATGGACGCTCAAGCCGCCGTATCCTCCTTTGGTGCTGTCGCGCCCTCCTTGTTGCACTGGAACGTCTCAAGGGCGAGGAGG
Source organism: Chrysopogon serrulatus (assembly GCA_015844335.1). Classification (NCBI taxonomy): domain Eukaryota; kingdom Viridiplantae; phylum Streptophyta; class Magnoliopsida; order Poales; family Poaceae; genus Chrysopogon; species Chrysopogon serrulatus. The sequence goes on along the minus strand of JADLZL010003498.1, from coordinate 463,008 downwards.
GAATCCCGCGATGCACGAATCTGTAGTAGATCGGGCCACATGACGAAGAGGATGTGGCAGTGCGCAACGAGCGGAAGGCGGCGCCGCACCAGGAGACGCCACGGATGAGGCCGGGGGCGCCGCACTGAAGACAATACGGGCGGGATGAGGCCGGGGGCGCCGCACGATGCAACGAGGGCGCCGCACAAGGGGCATGACTTCGGCGGATGATGGGCAGGAGCGCCGCACTGTGGAGACGAGGTAGGATTCGGCAGATCGACGGATTTGGAGGAGACACCGCCGCAAATTCGGCGGAATTTGGGTCGGTAGAAGAATGGGGAAAGAAGCCAGCGGCAGAGATTGCGGGAAGAAACTTCCGTCTCTTTTTTTTTTCTCGTGTGTGGGTCCAGGTATGGATCCAGTTCCGGGTCGATACACTGCGAGCTCAATACCAGGACTGGTCGTTTCATCTGTGGGGCCCGTTTTGGACCCAACCCCGTGTCGAGACACTGCGGACGCCCTAAGGATGCAAGGTTGGGCGGGCCGCCGCCACCCGCGGCTCTTGTGCGCCACCCACCAACCCGCATAAGCCTACAAAGTGGCCCACTTAGATAGAGTGGGCTGAAGTGGGAAACCCGTATAACCCAGCGGCAACCCACATCCACTCTGATGGAACGCAATGGTGTGATTGCGGCGGCGAAGCTCATCGTCGCGTCCACTTCCTGTTCCCTGATCAAAGCATCCAAGCTATTCAAGAGATCATACGGCGGCACCGACACGAGAGATCATACGGCGGCATCGACACGAGGACCTGTCTGCTGGAAGAGCTTGCCATTGATTACAAGGTCATGAGCAGCTACGACGCCGATGATCCGTAGCTGTATCCGTGCAGGTCATGGAGTCACCTGCGGCGGCTTCATCCAGTCGACGAAGGCTCCAGGATCCGTGCTGGTCGTAGTCGGTGTGGTTGTAGTCGAGGTGAATGGTGAACGCCGGCATCGTCTCCGCCGCCGAAGCCGCTGCCGTTGTTCAAGACGTCCGCCGTGCTGAGCACTCGCTTCGCTCGCGCATCTTGCCGTCCGCTCCTGCGTGTCGGGCCGAAGCTCCAGAGCGGGAAGCCGCCGAGGGCAGCAGCCACGCTGTGCGGGGAAGGGCTCACGTAACAGCTCGCCCATCTCGTTGCTTTGGGGTTGACGAGGAGCACGAGATCGGTGAGCAGCCACAGCGTGAACGAACAGCGACGCGGGGCGGCGAGGATCCGGTTCCCCAGCCGGGTAGGAGATGGACACCAGGTACCTGCACTCTGGGGCGCGCGGTGGCGTTCTTTGCGGACCTGAGCTGCTCCGAAGGCACGAGTAGGCGGCGGTGCTGTGGCCGCAACGCCGTTGCAGGGCTTCGTCAAATGGCAGCTTTTGGAGACGAGGTACGAGGAAGGCTGCCTGCCGGGGGGTTCCGGCGGTACATCGCCGATTGGTACCGGCTGTGGCACGAGTCCTCGTCGAATCCTGCCACCAGGAGGCCGCCGAGAAGCCTGTCATGCCTTGTCCTCGGGTCGTTGTGGGCTCGTGGAACCCGCATCTCGCCGCGTTCGTTGCATGGTCGTTGTGGGCTTGCCGCATCGGCCGGAGAAGCGCTTGCAGGTTGTGCGGACGTGGGGCGGGTTAGCCGCCGCCGCCCACCTGTATCCTTAGCTGCAGCTACTGCTCGCTCCACCAGATCCGCTGGTCCACCCATTTCGCAAAGTTTAATGAGTCGAGTGCACTGAAAAGACGCGAGAGGCCTGCTAAGGGGGTGTTTGGATGGAGAGACTAGAGTCTAGTAGATATCACATCAAAATATCGGAGAGATGTCGGAGGGGGTGTTTGGATGCCAATAAAAAAACTAATTACAGATTTCACCGGTAAACCGTGAGACGAACAGATTAAGTATAATTAATCCGTCATTAGCGAATATTTACTGTAGCACCACATTGTCAAATCATGGACTATTTAGGCTCAATAGATTCGTCTCACAAAAAAGCCTCAATCTGTGTAGTTAGTTATTTGTTTAGACTATATTTAGTACTCCATGTATGTGTCCAGACATTCGGTATGACAGGGACTAGAAAAAAGTTGAGGGAAACAAACACCCCCTAAGTTGAGTGCATTCTGCGTTGAAAAGACGAGAGGACGGTAGCCGGCCCGATCAAATGCAGAAGCCTATTCGATCGTCGATTGGAAGTCAGAGCGATGATACGAGGGATCCGTATAAATGCCTCTTTTTAACGATCAATGAGAGTTTTACCCGTAGTTTGCTAGCTAATTTGTCCATCTAAAAATTATAAGACGTTTGACTTTTTATTACCCTAACTTTGATCACTCGTCTTATTCAAAAAAATCCATACAAAAATAGAAAAATTTAAGTTATTCTTGGAAAACTTTTATCAATAAAACAAGCCATGACAAAAGAAATATTTTGTAAAATTTTTTAAATAAAATAAATGATCAAATTTAGTGTCAAAAAAGTCAAATGTCTTATAAATTAGGATGGAGGATCCTTTTACGTTATTTTGGCATATCTTGGTTGATCTCTTCTTAATGAAATACAGTACACGTGAAGACGTGTTCTAGAAAAAACAAATCTTAGGTTGAGTGCTTCGGAGATTGTTTTTGATAGCCTAGAGCTCTGGATACACATTCTAAATCTACCTTTAGGTTGGATGAATCAGGAGAGGGGCTCTCGGGCAATGAGCTTGGTTGGGCATGTGGTGAAGATGGACGTGGATGCAGACGGGAAGGCCAGTGGCGCCTTTTTGCGTGCATGAGTGGTTGTTGAGATCGATAAGCTGGTGAGGTGAGGTGTGCTCCTTCGGATGAGTAAGACAGAGGAACCGTGCTGGTTCCAAGCGCAGTACGAAAGACTCCCATACTATTGTTTCCTTTGTGGCCTGATTGGCCATTCGGAGATGGATTGCCCTACTCCTGTTGCACGGGATGAGCATGGCAAACTGCCATATGATGTTCAGCTAAGGGCCCCTGAGGAGAGACGGAAGAGGCTGTAATCTTTTGAGGGTGCAGCAGCGGAATCCTTCGGGAGTGGATCCTTATCGGCCTTCAGATCCCAAAAACAACATAGCAGGTCCAATGACTCTCGGTCCTCGAAGGGAGATGACGGTTCTCGTCATTTGGCAAGCTTTGTCGGTGAGTCGGAGGGTCTAGAAGTTCTGTCACCCCTTAAGCAGCAAGTTGGGGATGGCGAACCGGCGGTGGGAAAGGTCGGATCAGGAGCCAGTAGGCAGCTGAATATGCAAATTGAGGAAGATTTGAGACCACACCCGTGTAAGCGAAAGTCGAAGGTGGTCGCTTCAGCTACTCAAACGCTGGACCTAAACCTTCCCCCGGGAGGGTCTAGAACAAGTAGTACTCTTGTTCTGGTAGGACTGGTGAATTCGAGGGTGAACTAATTGGATAACAACACGGACAATGGTGGCAGTAGCATGAATGAAAGACTCAAAAAGCAAAAGAGAGGCAATTCCCAAAATGCAAGATCAGTGGCAGCAGCCCCCGTCGGGCACAATGAATCTCCTAAGTGTGAACTGCCGGGCTGCGGGGAGCTCGAGGTAGTTCAAGAACTCTGCCTGCTAGTGGAGGAGAAAAGGCCCGCAGAGGTGTTTCTAATGGAGACAAGAATGGGGGAGGATCGTGCTCTTGGCTTGCAGTGGAATCTTGGCTTTCCTAATGCCATTGTTGTCAAGTGAGGGCCTGAGTGGTGGACTGATATTGCATGCTTTGGTGTCGGGATGTGGTGGTTGTAGAGTTAAGCAAATCTAAGTCGCACATTGATGTTCTGTTGTCATATGACAACTTGAGGATCACACAATGGAGGTTAACGGGCTTCTACGGGGAGCCACGGAGAGAAAGACGCAAGGAGAGCTGGCACCTGTTGAGATTCCTAAGAGGGCAGTCTGCCTACCCTTGGCTATGCATAGGGGATTTCAATGAAGTGTTGTTTGCGGAGGTTTGGGGGGCAATGGACGGGAGCCTTGGCAGGTTGCGGCCTTCCAGGAGGTGGCCAGTGATTGCGGCTTGGCTGACCTGGGGTATCATGGTATTCCGTATACCTGGGACAACAGGCAGGAGGAGGGCTGAAATATCAAGGTCCGTTTAGACTGTGCGCTAGGGGATGATAAGTTCTTTACAGAGATGGGGCAATTTGAAGTGTTCCACTTACCACTAGCGGAGTCAGATCACTGTGGGCTCCTGGTGGAGGTAAGGGAGAGGGTGCCAGCTGAACGATGGCACAACAGACGAAAATCCAAACCATTCCGCTATGAGAATATGTGGAAGAGCCTTGGGGAATACATGGACTTTGTCAATCAGACGTCGGATCCTGGATCAAGCTCTTTTGATTTAGCCGCGGTCTCCTTGGCCCTTAAGTCTTTACAAAGCTCTCTGAAGACGTGGGACAGAGAGGTGTTTGGTTCGGTGAAGAAGCAGGTGAGGGAGCTGCGAGCGGAGCTAGAGGAGGAGAGGGGCAGCACCTTGTACCGGGGTCCGACGGACAAGGAATGTACTATGGTGGCTAAGCTTGCAGATGTGTTGGCTAGGGAAGAGACGATGGAACGCCAGAGGTCACGGATATCCTGGCTTAGGGATAGTGACCGGAACACAGAATTTTTCCAGGGTAAAGCTTGTGCAAGGAATCAAACAAATAGGATCAAGATCCTAAAGGACGACTTGGGTCAGGAGTATACTGCTCAGGATGATCTCGAATGGCTAGCTGTTGAGTTTTACCAAAACCTGTTTCTGGCACAGGAATACTTACAACCGGAGCTGATATGCAGACATGTACTGTGGAAGGTGACACCAGCTATGTGCGATATACTCCATCCGTCCCTAAAAGCTTTAACTCCTAAAATCCGAGCCAGTCAAACTTTTTTAAGTTTGACCAATTATATATAAAAGAGCATCAATATCTATAACATAAAATAAGTATTTTATGAAAATATATTATATGATAAATCTAATGGTACTAATTTGATACCATAAATCTTAACTTTTTTTTTCTAGAAGTTCGGTCTAAGTTTGAAAAGTTTAAAAATTTTGATTTAAGATAATTCTAGAAGTTGAAGCTTTCAGGGACAGAGGGAGTACTAGAGAAGCCCTATACAGTTCTCAAGGTGGAGGCGGCCCTTTTTTAAATGGCTCCAAACAATGCCCTGGGTGTTGATGGTTTCAGCGCTGGTTCTTCCAAACACATTGGGAGCTTGTTAAACCTTGTGTGGTGAGTGCAGTTCTGAGTTATTTAAATGGAGGAGATATCCCGGCAGGTGTTAATCAGACTTCGTTGGTGCTTATTATACCAAAGGTCAGTAATCCACTGGAGCTATCTCACCAATGGTTATATGGAGTACATAAATATTTTAATTGAAAAGTGTACCCTTCAATAACAGATTATGCAAAGTTAGGTTATCTTATGAATTTGATAACATATAAGAGCACATATAGCTCTGTTATGTGTCTTAATGTACTGAATTCATATAATTGAGGAGGGATGAGGTTGTATTAGTAACATTCCTTTTTAGTAAAATTCAAAATTTATATGCAAAGACACCGCTATTTGCATTTAATTTTGGATCACTGCACGAAACACCAAAAGCTACTCTTAGAAGTGTCATTTCTCCAGGAGTCAAATAGTTTCAAATTTGACTAAATATAAAAAAAACTACAACTAATATTTACATAAGTATATCACTATATTAATAACAAATCTATTTGAAGCTACAAATATGATATTATTTTCTACAAATCTAATCAAACTGAACATTATTTGACTTTCCTAAGAAGTGAGATTTCTATTTATTTTGAGATTTAGGTGTGTGCGTGGCATATAATAAAGTTATAGAGACGGTGATGAAGTTGCTAGCTTACCACCAATATTGTTTGTAACTGTGAGGCGACGCCAAGGAATTGATGATATTGTTTTACAAGTATCATGATGTCTCTAGCCACCTCCGAGAAAAACGTCTTATCAATGACTAAAATAAAACTCCATAGCAATTTCTTGTTGCCGTTGCTAGCCATGAAGCGGCGGCCACTGCGCGTGGCCCCGCGGCCGCGCAGCAGCAGCAGGGCACGAGGGCGCACAGCGCGGCCGGGACCACCACGGTGAAGTCCACGTGCAGCCACTGCCCGAGCGTCTCCGAGGGGTCTCCGGCGGGAACACCTCGTCCGCCTTCTCCGCCAGAGCCGCGAAGAGGGTGGCGAGTTAGGCCACGAGCTCGCCGGCCTTCGCCTTCATGAGCTGCCATAGGCCCGAGAAGAAGTCGCTGGCACCGTCGACGTCGAAGCTCAGAGCGCCGCCGCCGGCGACGGGCGGTGAAGCCGCCGCCTGGTACGAGCTTCCTCGCCGCAGTCCCGGAAAAGCCATGGTGGACGATCGAGAGACGGCGGCGACTGGTGTGCAATATAAAGTATAAGATTTAAACTAATTAAGGTCCAACAAAATGTAATAGAGACTAGCTTGACGAGTACCACTCGTTAGAAAAATGAAAATCGCCACGATCATCACAGGCAAGATCGCTGTATCGAGCGCAGTGCATCTGAGTGTTACAAGACGGTCAAGCGGCAATAACAAGCAAACATAGATTTAGGACAGAGCAAATTTCACTTCGGTCTTTGAACTTGGCCGGAAGTGTCATTTTCTAAAATAATATCTGTAAGTTTCTAAACTTAGTAGACAGTGTCATTCAGGTCCCTAAACTTTTAAGGTGATCACCACAAGTCCCTGAACTTGACCGACGGTATTATCCCTGTCCCTCGACTTTCAAAGTGATCGGTGCGGTCCATAAATTTAGTCAAGGTGTCATCTCCATCCAAACGTGTAGTATTATTAAAAGTTTTAAGAGAAATAACTTTTAATATTATAGGTAATTTTTAATATTATTTTAACACTATTAATGATACATAAATATTAAATTAATTTTAGTACTTTTCTATTTTAGTTTAAACCTAATAATGTATACAGTATTAAAATAGAAAAATAGTACTAGAATAGAAAATAGAAAAATACTAAAATTAATTTAATATTTATGTGTCATTAATAATATTATTTTAAAAGTTACTTCTCATTTTAGTATTATTTTAAAAGTTTTAATAGTAGTATTATAGAAGTAATTTTCTCTATTAATACTATAATTCTATAACACTATTATTAAAACTTTTTATACTATAGGTAACTTTTAATAATAGTATTATAGTATTAGAACTTTTAATAATAGTATAATTAATAGTAGTATAGTATTATATTATAATAGGTAATGACTTGTTTCCAGCCGGCCGTGCCTTTGTCCTGTCGCACGGCACACCAACTCCTCACCACACGCACACGGACGGCCCTACACGCACACTCGTCGTCCTCAACCTTTCATTCCCCGTCTCTCTCTCGCTCCTCTCTCCCGGCGACGACGAGCTTTCTCCCCGGTGACCTCCTCGCGCTTGCGCTCCACCGCCTCCCCATGCATGCGCCGAGCTCCTCCCCGCCCCCATCCTTGTCGGCCATGGCGGATCTGCCGAGATTGAGGACCGCTCCCCACCCTACGCCAGATGTTCGTCGGGCCCTCGGCAGCTCGCCGGCGACGAGCACCCACCAGGTTTGTCCACCCCTTCCTTCCTTCCTTCCCCTTCCTGGTGTGCGAAACCGAGCTCTCCAACCCTAACGTAAGCTATTTGCTATCGGCCTCAGATCTGAGCCTCCGCTAGGCCACTGGACGGGCAGTCCCTATCCTCCAGCACAGCTTCGGCGTGGCCGGGCTGCCAGCGCCCGTGCCCCTGCCCAAGTATCTAGTGCCCGATGGCCGCGCGTCGCTACTCTAGTGCCCTGCATCTGCTCCTGCTGCTTTTGCCTCTGCTACGTGCCGACTGCTGCTCTGCATCTGGTGAGTAATTGGTGATTGTGGATATGTGAACGAATTTGTGATTTAGGAATTTAGCGTATGAATGCCACGCAGAAGAGTTTCTGGTATCCTATAGGCATTTAGCATGTGAATATGTGAATGAATTTGTGATTTAGGCATTTAGCAGCAACCAATCCCATCTAGCACCAACCAGCTGCCAAACTGCTGCATTAGGAAAAGTGATCGATCCGCAAGAGGCCCAAAATGAAATGGAGTGGGCTTAGTGCTGAATTTCAGAGATAATTCCAGGCATGACCGTTCGACCAAAAGGCACCACCCGCTGCCATGCGGTGTGCCAGTGTTGACGAGCAGCTATGCGTGCAAACAGTTAGACATCTGACTGGAATATTTGTTGCTTGATATAGGATAGTTGCTTGCTTGCTGCTTGGCTGCTTAATAGTTTATTTTGATTGGTGTAGAAAGTAGTGAGGCGTAGCATCTATCATTCAAGTGCCTAGAATATTTGTTCGTTTGGGCATCTATGGCCTATGGGTAGCAGTTGCAGTTGTCTTTTGTAAATCTAGCATTTTGCATTTTCTTATCTGAGCAAGCGACTGAAACCTGGTACTGATGTGGGCTTACAAGTTTTTTTTGTGACCTTGAATGAATATGCCAAAATAGTACATATTAATTATGAATCTTTCGCAGATTGCTTTTGTAAACCAACGGCGATGGTTCAGTAAAAATAAATTGATAGCAAGCAAATTGGTCTTTTGTTTCTCATCATGGGTTTAGCAAGCACCTTAGTCTGTACCCCTGTTGCTTTTTAGTCTTCTCTCTTTGTGTAACTTAAACTTTGTTTCTCTATAATTTTTAACTATCTGCAGCTACTGAAATGAAAAGGCAAAAAACCCAACTGTTTATGCTAGTACATAAATAAATTGACAGTAGTAATGGACCTTACATTCCGTGGCTTATAATATGAAACTTTAGTGTTTGTGATATAAACCTTGCCATACCTTGATGGCATTGCATTGATGTGGGCAACTAAAGAGCAAGTTCAGATATGCTGCTATGATGCGGCGGGTTTTCCATTTTTTGCTGGAATTATTTCTAGGTTAGATTTTACATTAAATTGCCTTTCATATGTTCTTCCTAAGGGTGCACAATTATAGAGCTATAGATTTGTGTAGCAAAAAATGTGCTTTGCATTCATAAGGTCCTACTGCAACTCAGTTTCTCTAGCAGCAGCTCAATATTAGTTGATCATAGGTACAACAGAGGTGTCCAGCTCGAGATTGTTCCTCAGTTTTGCATAGGTAAGCAATATAGGTGTCTTGATCTTTTCATTTTCAGTTTGGCTAGTAGCAGTAGCTTCTTGGTGTAAGCATCAAACCAAGCTGATGGACTAAAGTAAAGTTCAGTGAACATCTTGAGTTTAGAAGTGTTATTTTCAGTGAATAGTGAAGTCACTTCCAGCATCAAACTATTAACCAAGCTGATGAGATTTTAATCACACTATTAACCATTTCCCTTTTGGCTTGTAATCACTTCTAGCATGTTGCTTATATGTATGCTTTTAGCTTCTGTTCTTTTGGAAGTTTTTAGTGCTCTGTCAGTAGCTATCCCTGAAAGTTGTTCCATTCTATTCTGCTCCATTGGAGACGTTGATTCTCCATTTGTTTGGGGTTCTCCCACATTTGGAGTAGTGCCTAGTGACTGTTGATCGTTGATTCTTGAATTGGCTGTGGTGTTAGGTTTTATGTAGGTGTCAATAATTAGCATTTAGAGAAACTAAACGTACATGTGCATTGACTAGTTACTAAACTTCATTGGGAATAAGCAACTAAATGTACTCTGACTAGGCAATATTATGGGAAGATCAAGGCAAAATAATTCAAATCATTAGGCAATTTTATATCATTCAGATTTTAGCAAGTGGTCTCTCTCGCACGAGGTGTGCTGCCAGTCCATCCATCTATCTTAGGTTCCATTGAAGTGAGATCTTCAGTGAATTTGTCTCACCATTAGCAGCCATGTGACTCCTACCTTTCTTTCCAGAGTCGTTCTATTAGTTTATGGTTTAGATATCTAGGGTCATGGGTTGCAGATGAACACAGACCCCATACTTGCTTTTTTAGAATATATAAATTGCGCATTTAAGAAGACATCGTTGCCTAGTGAGTGGCACATAAATTGCCTAAGAAAATGCAATCCACTGCAACATTACTAGCAGTAACCTGGTCATCGCCAATAAAGGCTCTTGGAACATCCCCCACTTTTTAAGTACTTTTTAGTTGCTACATCTTGCTATTGCACATGTATTTTTAAACAGTTTGATGTACTGTTTACATGTATTTTTACATGAATAGTTGTTTGTGCTGAGCTTTAGCAATCGAAGATCAGTGGTATGCCCCTAGGCTTTATCAATTGAACAAGGTCATTTCTATGCAGTCTGTTTCATTCCAATTCAGAATGGATAATCATTGTCCTCGGCACCTCCTCCTTTGACAGATGTCGGGCAAAGCTAAGGCAGGCGGAGCCACGTTCTGGGTGGAGCTGCGGCTTCAAGCGGTGGGTTGATCTTTGCCAACGAGCATCAACATCCATGGTCCAGCGAAAAGGCGGATGATAGCAGGCGAAGGTGAGCAATCCATGTGACATGTTTTGTCTAGCAGTACCACCTGCAGTTGCTCTAGGTTAGTCCATCGACTGCCACTTCTGAAAAGTATCATTGGGGGGCTGTTCTACTGGAGGAAAGCAGTGGTCAAGAACAGTAGCAGCAGCAACACGTCATCCTACTTCGCCTTTGAGCAAGGCATTCATCTAGTGAACATGAATGCATATATTTCTATAGCTTTTTGTGATCTCGATACTAATGGCCCATGTTTACAATTAGGAAATATTCTTCTATGAATTAGGCAATAGTATGATTTAAAATAGGCAATAATATGATTTAATATAGACAATGTTTAATATAGGCACTAATTATAAATTAGAGCTTGACTTTGTGCCTATGTGTGAAGTAGCAAGCTGCAAGCACCTTGAATTCGATGTATCCATTAAAGCTTATGCTAAAGGACTAACATCTGGTGATACCTCCTATTTTGTAACTATAGACACCCATTGCTTCTTATGCCTGAGCTATATTGAATCTTCATTTCTGGGTTATCTCACTATTATTGCTTTATCAACCACACAATTTTGCCTAATTTATAACAATATTATTGCTTAATTCCTAACACTATTTTGCCTAACAGATGAAATCAAGCTAAGAAGGACTAACACTGTTCTACTGGGGTTGTGGATTGCAAATAAATCACAGATGCATTTTGTGCATCTGTGATTTAGTAGTAGCAAGTTATTTTCTTATCTACGAGTCTACTAGATATGGTGCATGTGAAAGGTGACGGCAAGTGATTGGTCATTTTATTATCTATGAGTCTACTAGATATGGTGTCATACTGCTGCCATGCTGTTGCTATGGATAGAGAAGACAGCAAAGGTGGTTTGTGCAGCAGGCTAGATGAAAGTGTAGACGAGCAATACAGTACCACCAAAAAATATGCATGTAAATTTAGTTAAGCAATTTAGTATCATTTGTCAGGCAAGTTATTAGTAATCTGGTGGCAATTTTATTTGTGTCCAACACCAAAAATGTGTCTATAATCTTTACTCTTTTTACCATCAAGCATTACTCTATGCTCTAAGTAACTTTAACCGTACGCAGGTGACTAGGGAAGCCTGAGATTCCATTTTCTTAAGTTGGGAAGTGCATATTGGGAGTGGGGGTGCTGACTAATGTAGGTGACATTGTTGTTCACTAATCATTATTTTCCCTTTTTTCTACTGTTATGATGATCCTTTGTGTTCAACTATTGAATTAGCCTACCTTTTGTACAAAACTAGTTATTGATATCATCACCCTGCCTCTGTTTGTTTTTGCAAATAAACCGGGAGCTGAGGGCTATGGGTTGCAAATGAAGATACTATACTTGCTTATTTAGAATACAAAAATTGCCTAATCAGGAAGATGTTGTTGCTTAATTAATGACGCTTAAATTGTCTAGGAAAATTGAATCCACTACAGCATTACTAGCGGCAACATGCTCATCACGCTGAGGGCTGTGGGTTGCAAATGAAGATACTATACTTGCTTTTTAGAATATAAAAATTGCCTAATTAGAAAGATATTGTTGCCTAATTAATGGCACTTAAATTATCTAGGAAAATTGAATCCACTACAGCATTACTAGCAGCAACATGCTCCTCACCAATAGAAGCTCTAGGAACATAAGCATCTTTTTTTCTCCCTACCGGTAAGAATTTTTTGACACGTGTTATTTTTTTTTAACTGCAGGAATATAGGCCATGTAATGCGAAGCAAGATGTAGGCCAGCATAGAGAAGATGTGCAAATGTGTGGGGCTAGATGTATAGCATTGTGCTTTTTGAAAAACTACAAATGCAAATGTATTCGATTTCTGAGACGTGGTTCTTTTTTTTCTGAAAACATTGCCTTTTGTGAACGTATATATGTAGTACCTAAAAGCATATGTCTGGGCTTTAATTGCCTTTTTATGTGAACATATAGATGTGCAAATGTGTGGTCGGGATCTAGTCCTAGCTGCATCTCACCAAAAAACGAGCGCTAATTAGTATCCTTGCCAAAAAAGAATAGAATAATTGTACTTTTTACCAAAAAGGGAAAGGCCGTGCGATAAGCCAAATCACGGCCGGCCGTAATTTAGCCACTCCCATTATAATATTAGAACTTTTAATAATATTAGAACTTTTAAGAATACTTCACGTTTGGACTTGGATGACACCGTTGATCAATTTTAGGGACTTGTGATCGCTAAAAATTTAGGGACCGGAAGTTTAGAGATCTACGATGATTATATTGAAAGTCTAGGGACTTAGATGACACCGTCTGCTAAGTTTAGGGACTCATAGATATTACTTTAGAAGTACAGGGACACTCACACCACGCATACACAAGCAAACTTACAACTACAAACAATTATATCGTATCCTTCGTGAGATCACCGGATCCATCCATAAACCTATAGATGATGGGCGCTTCGCATTCCCCTGTAGCACCACGCATAAGAGGTAACTGAGATTATTTAGGAAAATACTGTTCCTAGGTGGGAAAATCCTGCGCCGAGCACGTCTCGAACGCAAGACCGGTAGCCTCGACAGCCTTACCAACCGAACTACGGTTCGGTCCCCAGATTCGCAAGTTGCTGCTGCGCACAGATGCAAGCGACCTCGCGCCATCTTTTGTTAAGTGCTAAACCATAAGCAGATCACCGCACGGTAGCGCTACGCAGCAAACGCGGCTACGGCGGCGGCCTTGCCGGCCGTATGGAGGAGGCTGTAGTACAACTGTGGGTTCGCAGCAAATGCCGCGCGGGAGATGAGCAGCCCGCCGGCGCCGGGCGCCTTCATCATCACGACGGCAGCAGCCGGGGCCGCCACGGGCCAAAGGAAGTACGAGATCACGGCGCCCACGAGGACCACCGGGGCCGCCACGGCTACCACCGGGGCTGCCGCAGCTACCAATGGGGCGGCCGCCGCCGCCACTGGGGCCACTGCCGACGCCACCGCTGGGGCCACCGACGCCACCACCGGGGCCGCGGCCGCCACCACGGGTGCCGTTGCCTTCGCCACCACCGGAGCCACCGACGCCACCACAGGGGCCGCGACCGCCACCACGGGTGCCGCCGCCTTCGCCACCACCGGAGCCACCGACGCCACCACAGGGGCCGCGGCCGATGCCACCGACGCCACCACAGGGGCTGCCGCCGCAGTCACATGGGCGACTACTGCACCCACCATGGAGAACATCTTAGCGATGGCCCTGGCAGGTCGTAGCAGCAGCTGTTGCTCTTGGACTCTCTGAGAGTGATGATCAAATGAAGCGAGCTTACTGGTGTATAGACGGCTTGGCATATCTACGAGAGGTCATCTATTTGTAGCTGCGACTGGGAGCTGCAGCCTGCAATGGGAAATCGAGGTAGGCCGGCCGGGCCCGGCGGATGCTGGCCTTCTACTATACGTCATGCCTTGCGTTGCATGCGTGCCTAATAGATGCACACTATAAGGAATCGAAAGAATGCATCAATTCTAGGAGAGACACGCACTACCGGATTCCTCTTCTTTGCGGGGTGCCTGGGACACTCGGCAATGGTCCAATTGCACTCGGCAAAGGCCGAGTGTCAACTTGGCAACGGGTACGTACCCGATGGGTATTGGACAACCGTACCCATATCCGCAGACAGGTAAGGAATTCGTTCCACACCCGCACCCGCGCGGGTAATTTTTACCCGATGGGTAACCCACACCCGATAATACACCCGCATTTTTATATATAAATACAAACATTCCACTAGTACACAAACCATTTCTCTTGACACTAACGTTTTATTTCTACTGATGGTTTCTCTTTAGAACAGCCAGTAGAAATCGGACATATTTCTACTGGCGGTTTCTTAAGAGAACCGCCTGTAGAAATAGTCGATTTCTACCGGGCGGTTCCTAAGAAATCCGCCCGAGAAATAATTTAAAATTAATTTTTTGAGTTTTTCAAACTTCCTCGGATAGAGAAACTCCCAAAATAAAAGTTGTAGATCTCGAAAAGTTATGAAACTTTGTAGTTGACAACTTTTTCATTTAAAATCATCTTTTTATGGAAAACTATGAACGAAATTTTCAAATTTGAAATTCAAATTTTGCAAATGACCTCGGATGGAGAAACACTCTAAATGAAAGTTGTAGATCTCTAAAAGTTATGAAACTTTGTAGTTGAATACTTTTTCATTTGAATTCATTTAGACCCCGAAATATTCAATTTTCTTCGGATTGGGATAATATGTGGGGAACCGAAATGGGATATAGACACAACCGACGTGTGGGTGGAGTGCTAGAGGGGGGGCTACGCTGCGAGGCCGAGGTCGCGGGTTCGAACCCCCACGGCCACGAAAAAATGTGCGACTTGCGACTTCGACGGAGACGGGCGGGCGGGTGCCCTTCCCGGTTCCAATTTTTTTTTGCCTTTTTAAAAATATTTTTTTGCTATTTTTTTTCATGTTTTTTCGGGCGGAATTTCTACAGCCGTTCCTTAAGAGAACCGCCTGTAGAAATCGATTTCTATTGGCGGTTCTCAAAGGAAATGGCCGATTTCTACTAGCCTTCAGTACTGGCGATTCCGGAAAACGCCAGGACAAATGCGTTTAGAACCGCCAGTACTGGTCTTTTGTATACTAGTGTTCACATGTCAAAATAATAGCTTCTAGCAAGTTACAAGCCGACAAATATTCATATAAAAATTATGGCATCATTGCAACAAGCTAACAGACTCTTCATATAATAATTAATTGGATTTATGCTAAATTGTTGGGCTATATGACTAAAATGATGAAGGTAGCTGCTTATTTCTACGGGTTTTTCTTACCCACGTGTTTGGTCGAAAACTGGACGAAGACATGTAAAATAAATTGTAAATGCATAGAGATACATTCACACATCCGAGAACCATATATTTCATTAATTCTTTCTTGAATATACAAAATACATGATCAACGAAAAAATATCTTCTTCTGTCTTCAGCGTCATGCTTAAGCAGAGGTCCGACTTGTAGGAAAATTGTGTAGTTCGCCGATTCCCGGGCCTGTTAGGGCGCGGCCATTAATTACATCCACAAGACAAGCTTGCAGAAAACCTCCGATTAAGCTGCGCTTTCATGGTCGTCATATATTTGATTGATCGTCGTCAGCCATATGCGATATATGGCATAGTAATTATGGGTGGCTTTATGTCGCCGAAGCTCGGTCGTGACATCGCCATCGCCATCGCCACGTCGAATTAAACGGAATTTCTATTGATGAAGGGGATGACTTTCGCCTCGTCGGTGCCCAGTCATATACGCCGGCCTTCATTAACACGGATGTGTGAGAGTTGCTTTTGCCTCGTCGGTGCCCAGCAACAGTGTCCGATCCCGTAAATTGGAACGTGTCGATGGTATCGTGACCTCGCCTCGTCGGCATTTGGCCAAAATTTCGTCTAGCCTCGTCGGCACTAGACATGTGTGTCTAAATTGTAGAGCCATCAACGGTAGCTCTTCATGATATGGATCTGCTTGGACGATGTTTGCTTACGAGATTAAATCGGCAGCCTCCCGGCGTCAATATTTCAGAGCGAGACGAGGATAACTCGCCGAATCACCAAACGCGGTGACCTGCTGAGATTACCAACGTAACGAGCTCGTAGTGTAATTTCCATCGAATATTTCGGCAGCCTTTCGGCGTCACTTGCATTAATTGGTGCGTTACACGGATCCGGCTGCAACGGCTTTTAGGTATAGAAACGGAACTTGTAAAAGTGAATATCTCCATGAACAGACCGAGCAGTAAGACCGCCATAGTAGATGTATTTGACAACTAGCAGCGAGAGCGGGCCAACAAGTAGCAACACCGCCATGGTAGATGCGTATAGCAACTAGCATGAACGGGCCAACAAAGGCAACACCGCCGTGGTAGATGTATTCGGCAACTAGCACGAGCGGGGTTTTCCGTCTCGCATGTCTTGAACTTTTCTTCATCACAACGGGAGGAGGTTTCCCATCTCGCGTGTCTTGATTTTTTACACGGCCTGGTTCCAACAACGGCAACTCAACAACGACCTCGCGCGGCGAGGGTTCTGACGTTGTCAAGCGGCCGGACAGCATAATAGCAGATTGAAAGAGTCGATGATTTGCATGATCGCCTCTAGGTTGATTGCTTACCAGGGAAAGTGACAGCCGGCAGGGACGACATGATCCGGATCGGCGCGAGCGTGTGGAGTGCAGCAGCAAGAACTCGACGTCTGGTTGAAGGCTTGAGGCTTCTCCACTTGTGCACAGCTTCCCGACGAGATTAGCAGCAAAGGCAGCGGCGGCAGATGTGCAACGAAGGCGTTGGCAAAATCTTGGCGTCCAGCAACAGCAGGACCTTGGCGTGAGGAGTGCTGGAGAAAAACTAGCAGGGCTTCCGCGTCTAGGCGTGGATGTCTGGCCCCGTCGTCGCTCAGGCCTTCAGTTTATAAAGGGGTCAAGGCCAAGTACCAACCCCTCGGTCAAGCAAGGCAACGAGTCCATCGTTATCCCAACAGACTTGCTCTTGTACGCGTTCTGATCAATCCACCAAAGATACGATCTTGAACCTTCGCAGGCAATCATAACAATATTTCGGACGTACGTATCCGTGCCGTCATGCAAAAAGCTAACGTGATACACACAGATTGCTTGAGGATCAATTTATTTGCATCTGCCCGCAGTGCCTGCAGTATGGGCCCAACAGATACGTACATATCCGGTATCTCCAAATACATATACATGATATATATCGTGTACACATGTACGCTAGCTGTCAATCCAAGCGACTTCTAGAAAATCTAGCTTTCCACGCTTGGCAGGACTTCTCACCAGACCGGCCACGTGTCCATGTAGCTAAATACGTGTATACTCAGAATTATATTTGTATACGTACGTGTTCACCACTTCACCTGCCATCTCATTGGTTAAAAGCAAGTAGCAACGTGACATGCATGTGCATGTACGTACTAGCTAGCAACGGAGATAATACACTGGTATGCATGCAATTCTGTTCAAAACTTAGCCATGACAACTATGTTTATACTTGCATGCATTTATAATGGTGGTGCCAAAATTTTATCATACAAATGCCACCCGCCGAGTCGAGTTTATGCGCGAAGCAGAAGGAATTCGACTCGGGGAAGCTTTTCGATCACCGCAGGTCGAAGGCCAGTAGCGACGCCACTTCTCCTCGCCTGTACAAACTCCTTGCCGTATCGAATACTAATCTCCGGCACCCAGAATTCACGCACCCGGACTTCTGAACCGAGAAGGACTAGCTCCGTAGATTGCATATATTTTTATTTATAATGAGCAGGCCAACAACTCAAAGACAACAAGGCCAGATTGTCCGGTTAGCACTGTGTTCTCATAATTAGGCGAGAAGGAGCTGGACGAGAATCAGCGCTGTGTTCTCATAATTAGGCGAGAGGGAGCTGGACGAGAATCAGCACTGTGTTCTCATAATTAGGCGAGAGGGAGCTGGACGAGAATCAGCACTGTGTTCTCATAATTAGGCGAGAGGGAGCTGGGCGAGAACCCAAGCCTCTGCAGCTCGTCAGGTATTGATTTTCTTGCCCGATCATGTGTCATCTTTTATACAGGTATATGAGTACATACGTGTGTGCGTGTTAAATATTGTTGCTACCTGCACGGTTCAGATCAGATGGGCCTCCCTCGTTTAATGAAAGAGCCACACAACACCAAAAATTCCGAGGAGGTTGCTGGACGCAATAGGGATCGCTCCAGCAATTCTCCGTCGAATCCTCCCCGTCGGCAGTACCAGAAGCCACCGTCTAGGGTACCAGAATCTGACGTTCCAACAGCCGACGCTTCTTCCTCACAGGTAGATTGGGCACAAGCGAATACTCATACTTGTCACCATTATTATGCATGCATATAATTCCTCCATCTCGTTTCCTCTGTTTTACTCCAGGGCGGCCGTCCCGTGAACTACACACCCTATACACTATACAGCGGGCCGGTCGATCAGGCGCCCAAAGAGAAGCTAGGAGAAGTCTTTCTTTGGCGCCCCGAGTTTGATTTTTTCAAAGATGCAGAGGCCAAAGCTTCTGAAAGCGAAGTTGCCGACACGAGCAACCAAGACTTGGATCAGTCCATCACAAAAATCGCATCATATTTTGAGCTTGGTCGGGGCCAACAGCTGATCCTTGAACCAGCAACTGACGTCATTAAAAGGGAAGACAAATACAGGTCCAAGTGCCGAGTTCCAACTCTAGGCAGGGATTTGACAGCTCCTCTTCATGAGGTTCCTCTTGGCATACGTAGAAGACCATGGGAACAACCGGTCCAAGACCGTTGTGGCACAGTGTCTATTTTACGACCAGTAATAGATGGCCCTGTGACGAAGAAGGATCTTCCAGACCGTACAACCACATTGGCGCAGCACTTTATCAGATCGCCCTCCTCAAAGTGGACAGATGAGTACCCTCCACGACTCCGAGTCAACATTCCAATGAGCAAGAAAATGCTGATATGGGCCCGCATGATGCTAGCGGGTAGAGTAGACCGCGATATGTTGCATAAAGCTGGCATTTACCACGGAGTTTTGGCCTCGATTTATCATTGTCAAATTGACTCCTCTTTGGTGGCTGCTTTTTTAACGTATTGGAACATTGATGGACATACCGTGCTCACCAGTCAAGGCGAGATGGGTTTTCCTTTGCACACGATCTCGGATGCAATGGGGATACCAATCGTTGGTCGCCTATATGAAGAATTCATCCCTCTTGAGCCAGCTGTGCGTGGCCATGTGAAATGTCTTTATGAAATTTACACAAGCCTACGCCCTACGGAGATGGAGCCAGGAGCGGGTTTGGTAACAATTTCCACCTGGGTGGACCACTTTTTTGATGACCGAGCTAATTCTTTCGAGATCTCTCCGCCGGATGGTTTCGCTGATCCAGCTGACCCTCTACTTCAAAAGCAAGGCTTCCGAGTAGAAATTCGAAATGGCCGTCCCGCTGCAATTTTGGGCAAGCAAAGACTTGCTCTCACTGTCACATATTCATCAGTGCTCTACCGTGCCGCGTTCATAGCAGCCTGGCTTTGTATTTACTGCGTCCCAATCATGGGTGGTTGTTACATTCGCCCAGAAGTTTTCAGCATGGCCGTGAAAATTGCAGAGGGCACCCGCATGGCTATTGGTGTGTCGAGCTTGGCCTTTTTATATCGCAGACTGGACAGTGTGCACAAGAGGATCACTAATGGCAGCAAATCAGCAAATGAGTGTTCTCTTTTCATCCCTGGGCATTTCATCATGGGATGGTTTGCTTCCTTTTTGAAAGAGGCACCCATATCGGCTTCTCTGTCTTGCCCAGTTCAGTGCCCACCTTTTATCACAGATTGGAGAGAGGCTAAGTCACATACCATGGAAGAAGCACACCATCTCTTCTATGATTTTGATGATTCTGGACAAGGGCTGCGCTCCTTGGATTTTCTAGGACGCTCATCCCTACGATTTCCGGAGGGCGAGAAACCATACCTTATAGAAGATGGCCGCATGAATTATCAAGGCCGCAAATCATTCAGGATCTCGATCTCTGCTATAGAGTTACTTGTGAGCTGTAGCCTCGGTGGAGTCACCCACTGAAGAGGTGAGCTGTTTGATAACCGAGTATATTGTCCTCATCGGTTCGCCCGGATGTTCAATTGTGATCAGCTCATCCCGGATGTCAATTTCTTAGCAGAAGATGGAGCAACCAACAGCTTAGATTTCCAGAGTTACTCTCCCGACAGTCGAGAGGAGTCATTCCAGATTTTATTAAGACGCCATCTGTCCTCTCGTTGGAGGCCCGACGGTCATAGGTTTCTTGCACAGCCCCTAGCTCGAGGGACTAGATGCTCATATTTTTATATTTCTTGGTGTAATCAGGCTTTTGGGTTCCTCCAAAACTTGGACCTATTTTATGATAAGGTGCCCAAAATTCCGAAGGTGATCAACTGCCCGCCGACCGACAAGCCTGGTAAGCCTCTAATGTCAAGCGATGGTGAGCTAAATATATCAATAATAATTCTGACATTCCTTTTTTTCTTCTTGTGTGTATCTTTTTAATTTCAGAGGCGAAGGACGCTGACAAGGCCCCTGCGATAATCAAGAAAGAAGTGAAGAACTCCACAGTCAAGTCACCACCAAGCCAAGATGTTGTGGTGGTAGGACTAGCAGCGGTTGCTGACCAAGCAATTTTACAGAACCGGCAGCCGAAACATCCCAGCGTGCAACAATACGGGCGAGGGAAGGACATTGAGGTGGTAAAGGCACGGACTGCTGAAAAGGCCACAGCTGCTGCCGCGTCTTCCATGTCCCACACAGTTTCAGTGGAGTCCACAAGCTCATCCCAGCAACAAAAGGGGAATTCGCCGGCCGAAACTGAAAAAATAAATTCAGGTTCATCTGAAGGAGGGTTAGCTATTCCTCAAGATGACTTGAACTCCTTGCCAGCCAATTTATTTAGCAATCCTCCATTAACGAGCGAAATATTTGATCTCTCTGATGTTCAAATCGAGGAGACTGCTACTGGAAACCTCATGTTGAAGGCTGATGACGTTTCAGCAATGGCATCACTACCAGATCGAGTAATGAACATAGAGATTCCTAATGCAGAGTTACGAGGACCTGAACACAGCACGCCAGGGCTGTCGCCGAAAATAACCACGGGCGACGTGATGATATCATCAAAATCGACGTCCACCCGGCAGCCGAAAGCAAAATCCATCGGGACGACGCCAGCAGGAGTAGCAGAGTCTCGACCTGGACCCCGAATACAAGCAATGGCGTCTAGTCCCTCCAAGAGGAAGAGGGAGGACATTGGCACCTCCAAGAAAGAGAAGCGCAACAAATCAGGTAACTCAACCCTTCTATGCATGGTCACGTACCTTTAAGCATTCTTGCTGCTTTCTTACTCATTATTTCCTTTTTTTAGCAAAACCGCTTGATCCTGGAGTGTTCTCGGCTCAGTCTGAAAAATTATGGAGTAGCATAGAGGAGGCAAGGATCAAGCTACAGGCTGAGAGCAGTGCTGGTGAAACCATTCAGACCGAAGCTTCATCAAGCGACACGTTTAATGCTAGTCTGCCTGTCTCGCTCCCTAAGCCTGTGGATGATGACTCGTCACGCTGGATTGATTATGTCCGCACAGACCTTCAGAATTTTCAGATCATTTTGAAGCAGCGTCCCTTTGACAAGGAGAAAGTTGTTTCCAAAATAGAGTCCAATATGAAATGGTGGGCAAGACTCTTTGAATCACCCCCAGCCGAGGTGAAAAAGCTGATGGATGGACTCCATGCACTGAAAGAGGCCCTCATCCTTGGTCCACAAACTTTGGTCGCGAGTTTTACCTCGAGCCAAACTCAAGTGACAGGGAGGGTTAATTTAATTGAAAGTCTCCAGAATACTGTGGCTACAGCTGGTACTTCCATGGTTGAGATCACCAAGAGTTTTGAGGAACAACTTGCATCACAGGAGCTAAGGACGCAAGAGCACTCATCCCGTGTTCAGGAATTACAACTGCAAATCAAGGAGCTCAATGTCCAGCTTGAGGTAGCCAATAAAGCCCACGCTCACGAGAAGGAACTGAAAGAGCGTACGGCTCGATGCTTGGCTAAGCATGAAGAACGACTCAAAGAGACGAGCGTGCTACAATCTCAACTGGAGGTGACGCTGGGCAAGCATCAGAAACACTTGCAGGACCTTGAGCAAGCAGCTGCTCGCGTTGCAGACCAGGACGCTGATGGTCTCACTGAACACATCAAGTCTCTAATGAATTTCTTTTTATCATGCTCGTTTGAGCCATAAAGCACTGTATCATCTCGACTTTAGCACTCCCTTTTTTTTTTTTTTTTACTCATCAGCCGTGTCTCATGGTGCTCCCATCTCTTTATATAGAATACCATTTATGATAACAATATATTTTTTATTGTATGCCAGATTACGTGTACGTGACAACCTGGTCACAATAAACTGTCCTCTTTTTTTTTTTTTTTTTTTTTTTTTTTTTTTTTTTTGCACATGCCGTGACATATATATAGATGGAGCTGTAAAAGCTACCTGGCTCCAGACGGAGCTCACGCACTTAATTTAAGACAGCAAAAATTAACCACAATGAGAACCTTTGCCGTATAACGTGCTGGGATATGGCGAAAACTCATGCCACCTCCCAGGGTAGTATCAAACAATATTGAAATAGGGCGAAAATCATGCCACATCATGAAGAAAACGGAAGACCTCCGACTCTGATATGCCGAATATACTGGCACCAGAAAATCTTTTACATGTTTTTATCAAGGTGAATGCGACTATTTGATTACAATAGTGTCAACCATCCCACTTGAAGGGTTTCACAGCTACGCAATCACCGCGTTGGCTTGCTTGACTGCTCCCAAATAAATAGCGCACATCCAAAGACCCATAGATGTAACGCTGGGACACAATTCAGCTAAATAGCCGTAGAGTCCAATATGTAGGTGTAGAGCCATCTTCGAGCATAAGCCACGTAGACATCAGCGTAAATATGCTTTGAATCTTGCCATAAAGAACAAGTTCATTCCCCTTGTGCTTCCGTGAGTGAGAGGATGTTTCAAGAAGAGAGAGAAAAAAAAGGAAAACCAACGTTGACATACTCACCACTTTGGTTTTTTTTTTTTTTTTTTAAAAAAATGTCGGCTTCTCCATGAGTCACCAAGCTATAGAGCATCTTCCAGCGACGTCATTGAAGGGTATATTTTGACATAACAAGGTCAACAACACAACTCAGCTTGTGGTTTAGTTTCCTCGTGATAACCGTGTCGAGTGATTAGCACTTCATTAGAACCTCTCGGGGCCAGGGAAGTTTGTCCCGAGCCTACCTTCAGCCATGTGTCCCACACCTTTCCCCGTCCAGCAGGGAGTATAGGTTATGGCTAACTTTTAGGTTTGGTTTGGGAAATTGGTTGAATTTTTTTTTTTGCGCCTTTACTTTTGCCGAGGATGATGAGCAGCTACCCTCCTCCTTCATTCTCTTCACTTGAGAAATTGACCTTATCTGATTATTGAGAGCTCCGAGACACTTGTCTCCTTTTTCTTTCTCTCTTTTTTTTTTTGATTTTGTCTTCAAAGAATTCAGAGGGTAGCTCTTCATCAGTGGAACTAATAATCCTCGCAGGCTCACTATATTTTTTGTTGGCCCTTGTTATCACCTCTAGGGTGGCACGTGGCTTCACACTTGATCAAGACTTTTGTCGAGTCAGGTAGCCCTTTCATGCTCTTTTTCCTATAGTCTCCCTAGAGGCGTGGTACTCCCTTTGAACTAGACATAAGTGAAAGATATGGCGAACCCACGGCTTCTAGGGTCAGCGCGAGTTAAAATTCAATCACCCACTTTTATCCCTTATTGGTGCTAACCATGTGCTGGTATCGAGGTCACTTTACCGCAAATTAAGCTGGTCGGGACATTCCCTGTCCAGGGACACACCCTTGAATGCTCACCACCGGAAGACTGAGCTTGATGATTTGTATGGGAGAAAGCCTTTTATTGTTGGACGTGATGTCCATTCAGTTTGAACACATTTTCTATAATGAGAGAAAACATGTTGTTTTTTTTTTGTTTTTTTTTTTAAAAAAAGCAGGAGAGAGAGAGAAAAAAAGGCAAGGATCACACGACAATGGGTCATGCGAAATATTTTTTCAAATATCTGCCATTGATGGGCGGCATAGGACGGCGTCCTTGGTGATCTACCAGCTGATATGCACCACCATCGTAGACTTGCTCAATGACAAATGGCCCTTCCCACTTCGGCTCGAATTTCCCCTTTGTCCTGTGTGTGACAACAATGGGGCGTCGGAGAACAAGAACGAGTTCACCTTTGCGGAAAACTCGCTGCTTGACCAGTTTATCATAGGCCCTCACCATATTTTGGCGATACAGCTCTAAATTTTGGAGTGCGTTGAGACGACCTTCCTCCAAAGCGTCCAGCTCCTGAAAGCGAAGCCGAATCTGCTCGTCGTTCGTGAGTTCATCTTGAACAGCTACCCGTAATGATGGAAGCTGAACTTCAAGAGGCAAGACCGCCTCACTTCCATAGACCAAGGAGTACGGCGTTGCTTGTGTAGGAGTGCGAGTAGTGACTCGGTATGCCCATAGGGCCTCAAAGAGACGATCATGCCAATCTCTTTTGTGCTTTGTCACTGTCTTTTTAAGTATTTTGCCAAGCGTCTTATTGAATGCCTCAGCAAGCCCATTAGCTTGAGGGTAATACCCCGTGGAGTAATTCCACGTGATATTATATTTTGCAATAAACCTGTGCATCTTAGTGGATGTGAATGCCTTAGCATTGTCGGAGGTGATACTTCGTGGAACTCCAAAACGGTATATGATATGTCGCTCCAGGAAGTTGATGACATTGTCTGTCTTCACTTCCCGTAAAGGCACAGCCTCAGCCCACTTGGAAAAGTAGTCGGTCGCGGCGAGGATGTAGTGATGCCCTCGAGATGAAGGAGGCTCGATGGAGCCAACAACGTCAATTCCCCATGCACTGAATGGCCATGAGGGAATGGTAGGGTGAAGAGGAACTGGTGGTTGATGTTTGAAGTCACCATGAATTTGACAATTATGACAGGACTTGGCAGTTTTGAGGCAGTCGACCATGATTTTTGGCCAATAGTATCCAGCCAAGCGAATCCTGTGATACATCTTGGCGCCGCCTTGATGGCCTCCACATACTCCATGGTGCATCTCTTGCAATATTTGATCAGCTTCTTTTCTAGAGACGCACCGTAAAAGTATTTCTTGCCCGAACGACCGCCTGTACAGTACTCCGGCCTTGTAGATATATGATGGTAGGCGCTGCTGTAGGCGACGTCTTTCTACCAGATCATCAGGCCAAATGCCATGATTAAAATAATCAATAAATGGCTTACGCCAATCATCTTGTTCCACAACCATTGTCATCACCTGATTGACCTCAAATTCTTCAGGGACAAGTTCTAAGACGGCAGGGAGTAGCCACCTTTCTTCTATTTTTATTTGAGCGGGCTCGCCACTTGGGAGCACTAGCGCTGCAGCAAGTTTAGCCAATGCATCAGCTGAAGCATTTTTGCCTCGCGGGACATGTAAAACTTGAATATTTTGGAATTTCTCCATGAGCTTGTGTGCTGCCACGTAATATGGCACTAGCTCAGGTTTGCGTACCTCATAAATGTCATTGATTTGGCGAACAACAAATTGAGAGTCACCATATGCTTGCAAATTCCGAATATCCATAGAAAGTGCAAGTAAGAGACCAAAAATGAGGGCCTCGTATTCAGCCTCATTATTTGAACACGCTTCTTTCATGAGGGAGAAAGAATGGTAAATTGTCTCGCCCTGGGGCGTCTTGAATACTAGTCCGGCTCCAGCTCTCTTCTTAAGCGTGCCGTCAGGATTAGTTTCAGTTCGAGACGCACCATCGAAGTATAATTCCCATGGTGACTCGACATCGACAGAAAATACCTCTTCATCGGGTAAATCGATTGATAGCGGTGAATCATCGGGAACAGGGTGCGCTGCAAGAAAATCAGCCAACACTTGCCCTTTTATTGCTTTTTGTGGAACATAAGTAATATCAAATTCCATCATAAATACGGCCCATTTACCAAGGCGTCCCATTAGGGCCGGTTGGTTTAGCACGTACCTTACTGGATCTGCTCTTGCTATGAGCTGAATTTGGTGCGCCAACATGTAGTGACGTAGCTTCTTTAACGCGAACACGAGGGCCAAGCACAACTTCTCTATAGGCGAGTAGTTGTGTTCAGCGCCTACCATGGTGCGGCTCAAATAGTAACAAGCCACCTCCTTTCCTTCATCATTATGTTGTGCCAGCAGCGCGCCTACTGAAGAGGGCTGCGCAGCAATATAAAGAATTAATGGGCGTCCTTTTACAGGAGCCGCAAGCACAGGAGGATTAAGCAAATACCTTTTAAGGCTGTCGAGCGCATTTTGGCACTGCTCATCCCAATGGAACGGCACACCTTTTCTCATTAGCCTTGTGAATGGCTGGGTGCGCCCCGAGAGATTAGATATGAAGCGTCGAATATATGCCAGGTGACCCTGTAAAGATTTAAGGTCACTCAAATTTTGAGGGGGCGGCATTTTAAAAATAGCCTTAATTTTCTTTGGCTCAATTTCGATACCTCGGTGGCGAACAATGAAGCCCAAGAACACACCTGATTGCACCGCAAAGGCACATTTAAGTGGATTCATTTTTAGTTGATACTTCCATAGTCTACTAAAGACAACACGCAGATCATCTTGGTGGTTTCGCCGATCTTTTGTTTTCACAACAAGGTCATCAATGTAACACTCGACTGACTCATGAATGAGGCCATCAAGGACCACAGTCATAGCGCGTTGATATGTCGCGCCTGCATTTTTCAGCCCAAATGTCATCACAGTGTAGTAGAAATTCCCTTTTGGTGTTCGGAAGGCCGTATCAAACGCATCTTGTGGGTGCATTTTTATTTGGTTATAACCCGATGAACCATCCATGAAGGACAGGGCACCATAACCAGTGGTAGCATCTACTACCATCTCCGTGATGGGTATTGGAAAATCATCCTTAGGACAGGCGCGGTTCAGATCACGAAAATCGACACAAACCCGCAGCTGACCATTCTTTTTCTCTACTGGAACAATGTTAGCTAGCCAACGAGGATATTGTGCCTCTTTTATAAAGCCTGCAGCAATCATCTTGTCAATTTCAGCAACTATATCATTTTGCAGCTCGGGGCGGAAACGGCGAGGCTGTTGCTTGACTGGCCGATACCGAGGGTCAATGGCAAGCTTGTGAGTGGCCACCCGCGTGTCGAGTCCAGGCAACTCTTTATAATTCCATGCAAAACAGTCTCGGAACTCCATTAAGAAGGTCCGATAGCTTTCACGTTCCTCCAATGTAAGGGTCGCGCTCACAAAAGTGGGGCGCGGGTCGTCGTCAGTTCCGAGGTTAATCTCGACTAGCTCATCAATGGTCAACTGGCCACCATCTTCGAGCTGTTGAGGAGCTGGGGCAGCACCAAGAACTTCATCTTGCTCCACGTCCATATTTTCATAGACTCGCGCCAAAAGGTATTCTTCATCTCTTATACCTTGGCGAGCAGTAGCAGCAGCTCGCAAGGAACGGGGCTGGTGTGGTGTAGAGTATGGGCCACAATCCCCCTCGCTGGAGGTTGCATCATCCATATCATGTTTATTTGGGACGACGGACGTCACACAGCACGTCGCTCGTTGAGAATCATTATTTTTGTCGACTTCATTTTCTGAGGAGTCTGAGTGAACGTAACCCAAACCGTATTTTGGTTGAGTCTTGCTTCTCCTATTATTTTTCTTAGAAATTTTTTCTGTCTCCCCCCACCACTCTTCGCATATGGCGGGTGGTGGTGGCAGCCTATAATTTTTTCGGAGATTAATCCCAGAATTCTCAAGTAAGCGAACCATCCTTGGTTCAGCTCTTGCAGTAGTTACAACTTCCTCCGTGTCTGAACAGATTTTTGGTAACGTAATGACAAAATCACAAGGCAATGCATGTGGTGCCTTGTAGAAAAGTGTGGGAGACTTGCAGCCTGCTTGATTAGGGACCAGCCACACGTCTAATGGAGTTGCTACAGACGTGTACATTGAAGGAGGCTGTTTTAGCCCAGCCTTCCGTTGATCCTCTATTTCTGCCACTCTCTTGCGCACCATCCCATCTGAAGGGGCCACAATTTCACTCTTTGTGATATCAGTGCGTAGCATCAAGGGAGGTGGTTGGTCATTTTTCGACGTGAGAAGTTTAGAGACTCCTCGAGCGCCTGCAGAATTAAGATGGGTCAAGTCATCAAATTTTAGTGACTTTGACGTTAAAGAATCTTTTAAATCAGTCCCAAGTGCCGACTGGGGTGTGGTAACAGACCTTAAAAGAAAAGGCGTGGCTGATGTTCCTGAATTCAGCAAAGGAGCATTACGGGAGCTAAAGGACGGTGTAACCATATGAGATTTCCCGATCCTTTTAGCTTGTTCTTGTCTTGGACCTCTCCTGCCTGAATGTGGAGTGCCAAACACATTTGCTTCAGAAGATGTATTAGAGCCAGGGGTAATAATTATGTCAGCAGCCGGTGCGGCACGCCCCAGTTGCTTGCTTAGTTCCCCACCTGAGAAGTAGTATTTTGCATCAGCATGATGCGACTCATGAACAGTATATGGGAACAGATTAGCAGCAATCCGATGTTGCATCCCTTGATTATCGAGGAACTTTAGGCATTGGTGCAGTGTCGAGGGGACTACTTGGTACTTATGTATCCATGGTCTACCCAAGAGTGCCGAGTACGATGTATTTGCTTCAATGACAAAGAATCGCACTTTGAAGCTAAAAGTGGACATCTGAATTTTCACGGTAATAGAACCAAGGGCTGCAGTGCCTTGATTATTGAACCCACATATCACCACCTCAGTCGGCTCAAGGTCATCTATTGCGAATCCAGCACGCGTCAGGCTTCGAACTGGCAAAATATTCACCGCGGATCCAGGATCAATGAGGACACGACGCAAATGAGCTGTGCCTATATTTCCCTCGATGTAAAGTGGACGATTGTGATTATCATCCTCTACCAATTTATCTTCCTCCGAAAAGGTAATTTCGTTGACCTCACTTGCATTGCAAAGGGCTCGATGTTTTGCCATAGTAACCTCATAAACCTCTGGAGCTTCCAGTGCTTTAATGAGGGCTTGACGAAGCTCCGGAATTAGCAGCAACGCATCATAGACGCTCAATAATGCCGGGATGCGCTTCAAGTGTGCAACAATATTATAATCAATTTTGTGAGACTCTCCAGCACAATCGGCTGGTGTCTCTTGTGTGTTTTCTTGTGCAGCTGCATCCTTTGTATGAGGAGTATCTTCCTTGGCGCTCCTTCTTGGTTGAGGCTTTTGTAGCTCCGGCAAGGCCTTTCCGCTTCGCAAATTCATGTTAACCTCTACCTCAGAATTTTCTGCTGATCCTTCACCTGTAAGCATTTGGCGTTCACGAGGCGTGAGACTATCATCTGGTTCGGAACTGGTCGCATCATTATACTTAAGGACCACATTACATGGGGCTATATTAGAGTGAGGATGCATGACAATATCCTCTTTCTTGACTTGTCGCTCATTATCTGAAGCTTCAGGCTGCCGCCCCCAATTAGGGGGCATGAACTGTTCAAGCGTGGGCAAAATTCGGCCTTGTCGGGGTAACGGCTCATTTCCTCGTGACTCAGGAACAAATCTAGGCGGCATACGACGACGACTTGGGTCATGCCACCTGTATGAATGTGAACTTCTATGCACCAAATGACGTTGATGTGCATGTCTCGACGGTAGCTTGTGATGCGTAACTGTTTGCCAGGCACTGTGATCTTGCCCAGCTATTTCTTGAGAGAGCTCCATGTTTGCTAATCGATGCTCAACTTGAGCCAGTGGAACCCAACCTTCATTTTCTCCGTTCATGGTGTTGTTCTCCGCAGTTATTGTATTCACCGCGTGAAAATCAGGATTGACAGCATCAGGAGGGATAGCCAGCCTCTTTTCATCAATGGCTCTTTGCAGCCATTCTTTAAAGGCGACACAATCTTCAATTACATGCCCGACATACCGATGGTATGGGCAGTATAATGGATTGTCTACCATTTTAATTTGTTCCGGTCTCTTAGGTTCAGGGAGAGTGAGGTACTCATGCTCCATGACCTGTTGGAAGAAAGCCTTCACCACCTCCCGACGGAAGATATATTGTTTTCGAAGGAGCTCTTGGATAGATGGTCGGGGCCTGCCCCCAGTGTTATTTCGCATGCCTAATACAGGCACACTCCTTTGATGTGTCGAGGCCTCAATCCTTGCAGTGTTAGCCTCGGCCGGAGCCTTTTGCTTGCCACCATTATTGTTGTTATTATTTTTGAAAGTCGAATTGAACCTTCTAGTATTATCAGTAGTGCTGGCATTCTTGTAGAGTTCCATAATTTGAGGAGACTTTTCGAACTCCAATTTTGTCGCAGCCACCGCTGAGCTGAGAGCACTAAACGTCTTAGGCTCTCGCCGAGATACTTCAAGTGACCAATGTTGTTGCATGCCAAAAACACACATTTCAATTGCATCTTCAGGATCCATCTCACGCGCAAGACGTACATAGCTGTTACGAAAACGGATTATGTAGTCATCAATCTTTTCATCACGCCTCTGGCGAACTTGTGCTAACTCGATGATTGAGAAATCTTTCTTCATTGATACAAAGTGTGCCTTGAAGAGCCCCTTCATGGTTTTCCAGTCGGGTATAGTGCCAACTGGCAAGCGACTGTACCAATGAAAGGCTGCGCCTGTTAACGAACTAGAGAATTGTCGTAGCAAAAGGGACGGGCTACGAGCAGTATCGCCACACATTGCCTCGAAATATGCTAAGTGCTCCCGTGCATCACCCGTCCCATCAAACTGACGAAACTTAGGCGGATTCCAGCCGGTTGGGAATGCCACTAAATCATGCCACGCCTCATAGGGCTTATCAAGCTCACAATCAGATCCTTTCGGGGCTTGATCAACATTTGCTTGTTTCATCTTCTTATTTATCAAGTCATCAATGATAGTGTGGAAATTCCTCAATGTATTCGGTGGAGGCGTAACGTTAGCCGTCGCACCTTGTGAGCTGAACAATAATTGAGGCATAGGCCTGGGTGCTTCATTAGTTTTAGCTGCACGCCCTGCTTCTTCTAACTCTTCTATTTGCGGATCAACCGTGGCCTTTGGTGGAGTTCGGGGTGCCCCATGTCCAGAACCTGTTAGGATCTCAAAGAGTTGATCGAATTTCAGGGACAAATTGTTAATTTGCTCTTGCTGGCCACGCCATATCTGATCAACTGATCCGTCATGGGCCCCTGACGTACTCGTCCCCGGCCAAAGGTGTCGTGGCGTCCCATATAGTGGTTCCTCAGGAAGAGTCTTGTCTTTGTCTTGGGGGGTTGGAGAGCGCCCTGTGTCGTCCTTCCCGCTGGGATCGACTGGAGCATTTTGCTTTTGGCCTTCATTGACCATATGTGCTGGCGCGGTGTTTTGACCTTCATCTTCACTCTCCTCGTCCGATGCTACGGAATGAGCGAGTTCGGAATAGCGAGGAGAATTTGTATGCTGCTCTAGAGACACGCTAGATTCATCATCTGACTCTTCATCTTCGACATCTCCATCAGAGGGAGCCATAGAACCTTCAACTCTTTGTGTAGCAATGCTTTTTAAGCGAGTCGAGGCGCCTGGACGGTGCGCCATCCTCTCTAAAGAAGAAGGATTTTGAGGGAGTTGCGACTGTAAGTCATTATAAGCACGTGGAGATATTTCTCCCTCGGATTTAGAGCCACCAGATGTAATAGGGAAGCATGGAGCTGACGACATATCCTCCCGTCCTTGATCATCGGATCCTCTGACCCGGCGGTGTACTTTTGGAAGCAAACCATTAGAAAAGGTTGCTTTGGGGTTTGGCACAATTTCTTCGTCTGAAGGATATGAGAAATCATGAGTAACTTGTGGAGGTACCCATGTCAGATCATCTCCATGTTCAGAACGTGCAGTTGTAGTGCCACACGAGGCCATTTGAATGGGGAATTTGGAATTATGCTCCCCGTCTTCAACTTGCATTTTATCTGACTGCTCCACCGATTGGGCAGCCCCTTCACGCCCCCTCGTCGGAGATGGTGAACGTGGCTTTTCTTGTCGGACATCATTATGGGTCTCCTTAATATTGAGATCATTTTGCTTTGTAACCTCCAAGGATCCCTTCGTGGAGGGTTGAAGCAATAGGTTGCCTTCTTTGGGGGCACTTGGCCTTTCGTTTCCTTGTAATCGTCGTGGCCTTGGTATGAGGCGATCAACAAGATACTGGTACCTCTCATTTTGTAGCAAAGTGGGTGAGAGGCGCAGCGTAATCTTGTCATAGAATGGGTGAACTTGCCCGTCAGGGCGAACCCGAACATGCACGCTGCCAAGTACTAGATCTTGCAGCTCTTGGTACATGGCGCGGCGATTTCTCCTACGATTTTCACGCTTGCGTTGATTAGTTGTAGGAGATCTCGGGACAACAGGTGGAATTGGCGGAGTTGGCAAGAGTCCCGAATTTGCTTGAGAGCCTGACGAAGACGCCACCTGCGTAGGTGCGACCTTCGGGTGCTGCTCGACATGCCTTGGTTGAGCAGGTGGTGCACGTGCAACACGTTCAGGTTGTGGTTCTTCCGTGCGATATTGGTTCCTTCTAAAATCTCTCGGTTGCCATTCTTGGCGCGACCATGAATTCCAGCGAGGAGGTAGTGGACCCTGCCTCGGGTGTTGAATTAGACGAGGAGGAGAATCTTTTCGTGGTGCTAGGGTCCTCCTCTCATTTTGAGGACGATGACTAGCAGCATAATGTCGGCCACCGGCTTGTTGGGAAGATTCGGGAGCATGACCATAGCGACCAGGACCTTGGTACTTAGACCTGCCACCAGTTCGCTGCAACGACGGTGACTCCAGGAAGCTGCGAACTGGAGAAGCATGCCTCCGATCAGCCCCTGCATGTGCAGTTGGTGGGTGACCTTGGAGTTGCCTCTTCAACTCATTCATTTGAGCTTGGAGCTGCTGAAATTGCTGCTGGAGTTGATCAGCAGGTAGTACACTTGCATGAGGTGCTGGTACTTCATTTGCTAGTGCACCAAATTTATTTTCCTCGGCACTAGAATCAGCCGAGGCATGGTATGACGTGACCATCATTGGCGAGCGAAGGAGAATATTTCCCACTCGGGATGCAGTTTTGTACTCGGGAAATCTTGCCACACGTTTTAATGTGCGTGTCCAGAACTCATTCATAATAGCTTGCCTAACAAGCCTCTTTAATTCATTCGGCTTCTTGGCCTCTACAGATAGTACATAAGGCTCCTTCACAACATCCGGGAACTCAGGGAGATGAGACTCTGGTTTGGGTGCCATGCTTTGGGCAGCACGAGCTCTTAATTCAGCATGGAGCTTCTTGACATTGCTCCGCTTCCTTCGATAATTGCGGAGAGCATTCTTGTTGTTCCCGGAGCGTGCATTGCACATTGACCAGGACAAGGAGTAGGAGGCATCATTAAGAGCCTCGAGGACTTTAGTCTTGGTGGGTTCCGAGTTGCATTCGCGAGCATTTGGGGGCAACTCAGGCTCCTTCAGAAGCTTGCGAGCTTCAGCGACGGCAGCACGTCTTGCTTTTCCAGCTTCGGCGGCCACATGCTTGCGTGCCTTCTTTGTCTTCGCATCTTGAGTTTGTGCGGACTCTTGCGTGGGGTGGTAGTACTTCTTGTCTCCATGAGTGAAGACCGCCACCGGAGCGAAGGTGCCGAAGTGAATCAGGCACGGAGCGGAGGAGAACTTCATCGCCTCGTCGACGGTGATGGCAGGGAAGGACTCACCTGCGCGAGGGAATCCTTCGATTAGTACACCATATAATTAAACCAGGACGCACAGGTGCAATATGAAGAAATGTTAAGCTTCACGTGCAATATGAGGAACACTTCATGCTTGTATATTTTCTTTTAAAGCACCCGGCCGCTTTGATTAGCATGCCGTGCTACTTTGTTTAAGGAACCAGCAGCAGCAACCAAATCAGGCCCGGTCTGCATCTTAGTTTACACCGAGGATCGTTTTTTTTATAGCACCATCAGTAGTAACGAGCAGAGCGTGATCTCTTTTCTGGGAAAAAAAAAAATTCCACGCCACAGGTTGGGCACTGGCCAGCCCTTATGTAAAAAAAACTGCATACGCAGTCTTGGCAAACGACATATAGGCACGTTACTTGTTGCCTTCCTGCCGCTTTTTTTTTTTTTTTAATACGAGCTCCACCGTTCAATAGGCCGGAGGCCTGTCTTCAGAGCAAGCATCGTCCAATCACAAATAATGAAGGAGCGATCAATCCTTTTTCTTTTGACGACCATTGCAGCGCAGCAAAGATGGGAGGAGAATCAGGTCCCACTGGGCGTGCCATTTTGTTTGGTCGAAAACTGGACGAAGACATGTAAAATAAATTGTAAATGCATAGAGACACATTCACACATCCGAGAACCATATATTTCATTAATTCTTTCTTGAATATACAAAATACATGATCAACGAAAAAATATCTTCTTCTGTCTTCAGCGTCATGCTTAAGGAGAGGTCTGACTTGTAGGAAAATTGTGTAGTTCGCCGATTCCCGGGGCCTGTTAGGCGCGGCCAGTTAATTACATCCACAAGACAAGCTTGCAGAAAACCTCCGATTAAGCTGCGCTTTCATGGTCGTCATATATTTGATTGATCGTCGTCAGCCATATGCGATATATGGCATAGTAATTATGGGTGGCTTTATGTCGCCGAAGCTCGGTCGTGACATCGCCATCGCCATCGCCACGTCGAATTAAACGGAATTTCTATTGATGAAGGGGATGACTTTCGCCTCGTCGGTGCCCAGTCATATACGCCGGCCTTCATTAACACGGATGTGTGAGAGTTGCTTTTGCCTCGTCGGTGCCCAGCAACAGTGTCCGATCCCGTAAATTGGAACGTGTCGATGGTATCGTGACCTCGCCTCGTCGGCATTTGGCCAAAATTTCGTCTAGCCTCGTCGGCACTAGACATGTGTGTCTAAATTGTAGAGCCATCAACGGTAGCTATTCATGATATGGATCTGCTTGGACGATGTTTGCTTACGAGATTAAATCGGCAGCCTCCCGGCGTCAATATTTCAGAGCGAGACGAGGATAACTCGCCCGAATCACCAAACGCGGTGACCTGCTGAGATTACCAACGTAACGAGCTCGTAGTGTAATTTCCATCGAATATTTCGGCAGCCTTTCGGCGTCACTTGCATTAATTGGTGCGTTACACCGGATCCGGCTGCAACGGCTTTTAGGTATAGAAACGGAACTTGTAAAAGTGAATATCTCCATGAACAGACCGAGCAGTAAGACCGCCATAGTAGATGTATTTGACAACTAGCACGAGCGGGCCAACAAGTAGCAACACCGCCATGGTAGATGCGTATAGCAACTAGCATGAACGGGCCAACAAGGGCAACACCGCCGTGGTAGATGTATTCGGCAACTAGCACGAGCGGGGTTTTCCCGTCTCGCATGTCTTGAACTTTTCTTCATCACAACGGGAGGAGGTTTCCCATCTCGCGTGTCTTGATTTTTTACACGGCCTGGTTCCAACAACGGCAACTCAACAACGACCTCGCGCGGCGAGGGTTCTGACGTTGTCAAGCGGCCGGACAGCATAATAGCAGATTGAAAGAGTCGATGATTTGCATGATCGCCTCTAGGTTGATTGCTTACCAGGGAAAGTGACAGCCGGCAGGGACGACATGATCCGGATCGGCGCGAGCGTGTGGAGTGCAGCAGCAAGAACTCGACGTCTGGTTGAAGGCTTGAGGCTTCTCCACTTGTGCACAGCTTCCCGACGAGATTAGCAGCAAAGGCAGCGGCGGCAGATGTGCAACGAAGGCGTTGGCAAAATCTTGGCGTCCAGCAACAGCAGGACCTTGGCGTGAGGAGTGCTGGAGAAAAACTAGCAGGGCTTCCGCGTCTAGGCGTGGATGTCTGGCCCCGTCGTCGCTCAGGCCTTCAGTTTATAAAGGGGTCAAGGCCAAGTACCAACCCCTCGGTCAAGCAAGGCAACGAGTCCATCGTTATCCCAACAGACTTGCTCTTGTACGCGTTCTGATCAATCCACCAAAGATACGATCTTGAACCTTCGCAGGCAATCATAACAATATTTCGGACGTACGTATCCGTGCCGTCATGCAAAAAGCTAACGTGATACACACAGATTGCTTGAGGATCAATTTATTTGCATCTGCCCGCAGTGCCTGCAGTATGGGCCCAACAGATACGTACATATCCGGTATCTCCAAATACATATACATGATATATATCGTGTACACATGTACGCTAGCTGTCAATCCAAGCGACTTCTAGAAAATCTAGCTTTCCACGCTTGGCAGGACTTCTCACCAGACCGGCCACGTGTCCATGTAGCTAAATACGTGTATACTCAGAATTATATTTGTATACGTACGTGTTCACCACTTCACCTGCCATCTCATTGGTTAAAAGCAAGTAGCAACGTGACATGCATGTGCATGTACGTACTAGCTAACAACGGAGATAATACACTGGTATGCATGCAATTCTGTTCAAAACTTAGCCATGACAACTATGTTTATACTTGCATGCATTTATAATGGTGGTGCCAAAATTTTATCATACACCACGGGTACGCGGGTATGGGTGGTATGCACCCACACCTATACACGCTATACTCGATGGGTAAAAGATTTTACCCAAATTCATATCTGCGGGTAGAAAATTTATTCCACACCCGCATCTTTATCGGGTAAAACCCGTCGGGTACTCGGGTTTCGGGTACCCGTTGCCATCTTGAGCCGAGTGTCACACTCGGCAAAGACCACATGGCAAGTAATTAACTGGCAAAGCCGTCTTTTGCGAGTGTCTTTTATCGAGCACTCGACAAAACCTTTGCCAATAAAAATGAAAAAAAACCCGAAAATAATAGCAATTTTTAAAAAAAATTGGGAGAGAGCCCCACTGGACAGCGCCCACCCATCTCCATCCAACTCGCAAGTCATGGCATTTTTTTGCGACTATGCGGCTAGTGGGATTCGAACCCACAACCTCTCCCTCACGCGAAGCCTGCTCTACCACTGCACTGCACTCTTATATGTGTCCATATTCAGATTTAGTTACCAAAATATTATACTAAACCAAATAAAAATTGTTTATTTGAGGCCCTAAACAATTTAAATTTAAAACTTGTCAACTACATAGTTTTATAACTTTTTGAGATCTACAATTTTCATTTAATGAGTTTCCCCATTCGAAGTCATTTACAAAATTTGAATTTTAAATTTGAGCGGTTCAGATGCGGTTTTGCATGACAAAATAAATTCCAATAAAAGTTGCAACTACAAAGTTTCAAAACTTTTTGAGATCTACAATTCTTATTTTGACTGTTTTTTCATCCTTGATCGTTTGAAAAATTCAAATTTTAAATTTGAGAAATTTTGACAGTACTTTTCATTAGTAAAATTAATTCAAATTAAAAGTATTCAACTACAAAGTTATATAATTTATCAAAATCTACATCTTTTATTTTGGTCATTTGATCATCCGACATATCTTGTAGTTTCGTATACTATGAGAGAGATGTGTAAGATTTGTGAATAAATTTAATTTTACTTTGTCAAATAAAGAAATAGCCAAAATAAAAGTTGTAGATCTTGAAAAGTTATACAACTTTATAGTTGAATTTTTTTTTATTTGAATTAATTTACTGCTCTAAAATATACTCTGAAAATTATCATTGCCGAGTGTTAAAAAAAACACTCGGCAAAGACCTTCTTTGCCGAGTGTCAAAATAAAACACTTTCGGCAAAGTCGCTTTCTTTGCTGAGTGACAAGAAAACACTCGGCAAAGAAAGTCTTTGCCGAGTGCTTTTTTTGCACTCGGCAAAGAAACGCCTTTGCCGAGTGTTTTTTTTTTTTTTCGAGTGTTTTTTTATTTGGCTCTCGGCAAAGAGCTCCTTTGCCAAGTGCCAAAAAAACACTTGACAAACCTCTTGGCACTCGGCAAAGAGCCAGATTCCGATAGTGACGTAAATAAATATGAATATGAAAAAAAAGAAAGAAGAGAGCATCTTAGAGGTAAGTTGCATGGCAGATTTGGAAGAAATGTATGCAAAGAATAATGTGGTGGCTCATGGAGTGACAATAATTAAACTTAGACGGTCTAGGTTGGAGTATATTTTAGGTAGTAGAATTTTTAACATTGTTTTGACTGTTTTTTGTTTGAAAAACATAGTATTACTAGGACTAAAAGTGTATTAGCTTAGTATTTCAGAAACTTACATGAATTAGTTTTTGAAGACCACACCATGAAAGAAAATAACATGCATTTGTGACCAAGGGACTGATATGGCCCCCAAAACATTTTTTGCTTAGAAGAAGCAACCCCAGGGTTCCATTAGTGCATATAAAATACAAGGAACCAAAAGGATGAATCAATTCTATCAGAGACTTTAAAATTAAAAATAAATAAAGATGTACTAAGAGGCCAATGTAAAAAGACAGCATGGTAAGCCGGTGGCTCATGGGTTGCGATAATGAGTGTAGCACACTAATAAATCATTTTTTCCTTAGGTCCCCTCGAGGCCTCCAACCAATGGTTATATGAAGTACAAAGATATTTTAATTGAAAAGTGTATCCTTCAATAACAGATTATGCGAAGTTAGGTTGTCTTATAAATTTGATAACATATAAGAGCACATATAGCACTGTTACGTGTCTTAATGTACTGAATTCGTCTTATTGAGGAGGAATGACGCTGTATCAGTTTTGTCAGGGGTCAAACACCCGGTGTGTAAACCCCCTGGCTGAATGAACTAATGGTCTCACTAAGTCAAAAACAGTCGGGCCTCACCGAGGGAACCAGGCAAAACGATCCCGCCAAAAGAACCCTGACCCCCGGGGGTTCCGTCCGTCCTGCACGACCCCTTGGGCGGGGCCTGCCGTTCCGACCCTGGGGAGACGCCCAGCTCGCACGACCCCACCTCCCGCCTGGTGGGGCCCATTCAAATCCTCGACCCTGCCGGCACACACGACCCCGATGTAGGGTCCACTGCTTCCTTCCTCAGACCGCCCTGACTCGTACGACCCGCAAAGGGATCACGTGAGGCACAGAGGAAGGATGGGATACGCGTATATCCACGGTCATCCATCTGGCACGATAGCACGCCATGCTTTAACCTGAGCAAACTCGGTGCGCCATGACGCCCGTACGACATGGCTGTCTCCAAACCCGCTATTGCCACGACTCAACAGTTTCTCCCATACAAGCATAACAGAGCACAGTTATGCCTAACCCCGGCATGGCGCAGGTCAAACTCAACTATAGCACCTTACCACCACTATACAGGCATGGGAGGCCTTGCCTAAAGCCACTCAAAGCACGCCCCAAACAGTTCGAGACATGGCATCAGCAGTCCAAGAACGCACGGAAAGGACGACACGATCCCAAGGGTGAGGACGATCCACTCACTTTCTTTTTTCTTTTTTTCTTTTTTCTTTTTCTCTTTACATATTCACCATCTCTCTCTTTCTTCTACCCGACCCCCTCCCTTCAAACTATAAAAAGGAGGGCCGGTCACCGAGCTAAGGCATCGGACAATCCTTAGACATATTTCATCGAGCAACACACACACACGTGCTCTCGGACGCCAGAGACTTGGGAGCCCCTCCCTCTCTCGAACCGTTTGTAACCCCTACTACAAACTGCACTAAATAACACAGCTCGCTCGAACTGGACGCAGGGTACTTCGGCCTGAACCAGTATAAACCTTGTGTCCTCTTAGTGAACCATCCGAGAATAAACGCGCATCTATAATTCACTAGTTGGTGTTAGTTTGAAACACCGACAAGTTTAAAATCCAAAATTTATATGCATAGACTCCACTATTTGTATTTAATTTTGGATCACAACACAAGACACCAAAACCTACTCCCTCAGTCTCAAAAAGTTAGAAGTGTCATTTCTCCAGGAGTCAGATAGTTTCAAATTTCACTAAATATAAAAAATAACTAATATTTACAACGTGTAATAAGTATATCACTATATTAATAACGAATCTATTTGAAGCTATAAATATGATATTATTTTCTACAAATCTAATCAAACTGAACATTATTTGACTTCCCCAAGAAGCGAGATTTCTATTCATTTTGAGACTTAGGGTGTGTCTGGCATATAATAAAGTTATAGGGACGGTGATAAAGTTGCTAGACCACTAATATTGTTTGTAGCCGTAAGGCGAGGCCAAGAAATTGATGCTATTGTTTTACAAGTATCATGATGTCCCTAGCCACCTTAAAAAAACATCTTATCAACAACTAAAATAAAACTCCATAGCATTTCCTAACCCATGCGTAGACGATTAGCTAGATGCCTAGACCTGTGACGATCGGGGGAGACGACTTGATTAGCAACGGCAACAAGAAATCATGTCTCCTACGGCCCACCGAAGGAAAAGATACGCGGAAAGAAGGTGACAGCTGACAGCATCTTCTTTCACGTTCACGGGGACACTGATGGATGTCGGCGAGCCAGTGGCTGGGGCCGGCCGCGAGCACACTGAAGGATCTCGCCCCAGTTGGCTCATCCTGATGGCTAGGGCTAGCTGCAGGTAATCCTGGTAATGGTTTGGTCCCAAACTAGATTTTCTGGTCTGGTTTCTTATCTGGGTCTGTATGGTTTAGGTGGGAACAGGCTGGAGAGTGTAATGAGCTGGTTTGGTTTGTGGTAGGTTTAGAACCAGTTTCTGACTTTTGGACGGGTTGAGGCCGTATTTAGGCTGACAGCTTGATATGTATTATGCTAATATTCCTATTGTATTACTGGATTTGTTTTTCTATAGGAAAACGGTCATAAAGGTTAGCATGACATCATGCTGATGTCGATAAGCTAGGAACAAGCACAGCACGCAAAGGCACAGGACGCACGCACATGTGGGAGGGCGCATGGTGGTGACCCGGTTTGGCGGTGCTGTGCTGTGCCTCGGTTTATTCCTTTGCTGCCCGCCTGCCCGGGTTCGGTCCGATCAGATCAGTTTACGTAGATGATGGATTGGACTGGAGTTGGTTGATTAAACTTTATATGTCACACTGGTTTGGTATGGGTTTTATTTGGATTCTAGACCATTACCAGGTCAGCAGGTGGTCCCATCCAACTTCCTTTGGGAACCCATATCTATCGGCAATCACAAGTGATTGGAACGGTTTTAGCGTACTAATGCTCGCTTTAGTTACGAATCCACCACATCAAAGCAAGTGAAAACGTATAATTCCATTGCAACAAGCCATGCTTTCTCATTCCTTTGCGGCGAGCGCATTTATTCCATCCTTCGCGGCTAATACATTCGCTTCACATCACCAAAGAATGATAATGGATGTTGCCAAAAAGAAAAAAAGAATGACAATGGAATAACAGCCGTTGCCGTCCAAACATTTGGTTACTATAGTAATTAATAAAGTATTAAAAAGAAGTGAAGGTGGCTGATGAACAGTTCATCTGAATCCGTTGGCCATTCAAGATGGCTTGATTCGGGAAATTCCAGGAACCGGAAATGACCGGAGTTTCCGGATCATGCTTGCAGTAACTAATATTTACAACCGTGTAATAAGGTATATCACTATATTAATAACAAATCTATTTGAAGCTATAAATATGATATTATTTTCTACAAATCTAATCAAACTAAACATTATTTGACTTCCCTAAGAAGCAAGATTTCTATTCATTTTTAGACTTAGTGTGTGTCTGGCATATAATAAAGTTATAGGGATGGTGATGAAGTTGCTAGCTTACCGCCAATATTGTTTGTGGCCATAAGGCGCGAGGCCAAGGAATTGATGCTATTGTTTTACAAGTATCATGATGTCCCTAGCCACCTCCGAAAAAAAATCTTATCAACAACTAAAATAAAACTCCATAGCAATTCCTAATCCATGCATAGGCGATTAGCTAGACGCCTAGACCTATGACGACCGGGAGAGATGACTTGACTAGCAACGGCAACAAGAAATCATGTCCTCCACGGCCCAGCAAAGGAAAGGATACGCAGAAAGAAGGTGACAGCTCAGCATCTTCTTTCACGTTCACGGGGACACTGATGGATGTCGCCGAGCCGGGGGCTGGGGCCTGCCGCGAGGATGCCGAAGTAACTCGCCCCAATTGGCTCATCCTGATGGATAGGGCTAGCTGCAGGTGGGCCCATCCAGCTTCCTTTGGGAACCCATATCTATCGGCAAGCACAAAGTGAATGGAACGGCTTTAGCGTACTAATGCTCGCTTTAGTTTCGTATCCACCACACCAAAGCAAGTGAAAACGTATAATTCCATTGCAACAAGCCATTCTTTCTCACTCCTTTGCAGCGAGCGCCTTTATTCCATCCTTCGCGGCTAATACATTCGCTTCACATCACCAAAGAATGACAATGGAATAGCAGCCGTTGCCGTCCAAACATTTGGTTACTATATATAGTAATTAATAGAGTATTAGAAAAGGTGGCTGATCAACAGTTCATCTGAAACCGTTGGCCATTCACGATGGCTTGATTCGGGAAATTCCAGGAACCGAAAATGACAGGAATTTCCAGATCCTGCATGCAGGCAATTCGAAAGGAGATTGCGAGCGCGACCTCGATCTGGATCACCATCTTCGGTGATCTTCGATCCGAAGGTCACCTGCAAATCGATGGTTACTCACTCCAGCGCCGTCGACCACAGACTTCCCCTAGGGCTCACCGCTTAGGTTCCTAGGTCGGGAATTGTTGTGGTTGTACTGAATCTACGTGCAGTCCACCAAGTTTTTGCCCTCTAGTCTGATCGTATGGCGGCAGCTGGAGCTAGCAGTTCGGGGGGAGGGGATGATGCCCCAAGCTCTAATGTAACGGACTTGCTGCGGCGACTCAACGTCATGGAGGAGGAAGAGGCCGTAGTGGAGTTCAGCGATGTTGAGGATGATGAGGAGGTACTGCTGGTGGAATGGGCGCTAGTGGGTAAGGTGCTCTCCCCATCCCCGGTGCTTATGAATATTGTGTGATTAGCGATAAGACATGCTTGTGTGTTGACATTTCTTAACATCATCATAAAATACCAGGTTGTCATCCCCAGCAACGACGTCAGGAAATGGGTATTTAATCATGCCACTATATAAGAATATAAACTGAGTATCCGCAAGCGCACAGATGAAATACTATTGTAGCATTTTACCTAGAGTATTACCAGATTGCCATTTATATTTTGCCACTGGAAAGGTCTGATGGTTTGTGTGTAAGAATGCTATATGACCTATCTTATGATGGATATATATAACCATGTCCTCACTACTCAATG
Source organism: Chrysopogon serrulatus (assembly GCA_015844335.1). Lineage (NCBI taxonomy): Eukaryota > Viridiplantae > Streptophyta > Magnoliopsida > Poales > Poaceae > Chrysopogon > Chrysopogon serrulatus. The sequence continues at coordinate 419,561 of JADLZL010003498.1, read as the reverse complement.
CAGAGGTAAGTCACACGATAAATGATAATAATAAGTATAAATCATCAGCGTAAATAGATGGAAACTCCTAGCTATATCATTAGGGTTACTAGTAGAACATCAAGAGATATTTATAAGTTATTTCTAGCTACATGCCAATACATACTATGGTTATACAATTATACTTAGTAGTCATCGCTAAGAGTTAGTATTATATCTATTCATACGGGACATACTAGGGAAGTTTGAGAACATAGCATGCCCTTCCTTCATATACAAATCCTACTGTGCCTATAAACGGGAGCCAAAATACATATGACTCAACAGGATTATCATACCCGCGATCTACCACCAAACCCGGCCTATAGGGTGCATTTGCAGGTAAATAACATATAAGCACCACGCTTACACAATATCAACTACTCACCCAACGATCGATTAGATGAGCTCTATACGAATATATGAATAAGTATAATGTTAATCTAGCTATACTAAGGATATAACTATAATAGACAAAGAACACATAAACTATGAATGTAAGCCTATGATATTCATCAATTTAGTTGTAGCAATCATAAAGTATATACAATGACAGAGAACAAAGGTGAAAGGAGGTAAAGAACTATACCAATCCACGCTCTTGATAGATCTAAAACCCAAGTCTTCGCTTGCCTCCCTCTAGTTCTATCTAGCTATCTAGGCCCTAGCTATGGAGCTCTGATTAGGGTTTCTAGCTGATGATTAGACTTTGAATGAGAGATGAATAAATGAGGCTCTCCCCGGGAGGGGGGTCCTACCTTTTTATATAGCCGGTGGGATGAGCGTGAGCCATTGGATCAAACCGACTTCGGTGGATAGTGGAGATCCTCAAAGGCGGTGGAGAAGACTGGGTGAAGCGGGCCGCAAATGGACCCGGAGGGAGATCGACCGGTCCCTAGGGGAGACTGGCCGGTCCCCTAGGTGGGCTATCTTGGTCCCGCCTCGGCGTGGTGTCTTCTGGTCCCTTCTAAAATGTTCCTGCGTTGCCGTGCGGTCTGACTTCTCGTTCTATATTCCGATAAGCTTCTGGGATTGCGTCTTTACAGTTTACACCTGTAGAAATAGTGAAACACCAAAACTCATGGAATTACGTCGATTGTAAACCCTAAGTCTATATTGGTGATTGCAATTGCATCCTTTTTAATAGCTAGTTGACGGTTAATTTAGGTACTTAACGACCATCAACACTGGGGCAATCTGATCGGCCTTAAATTCAGGGCGATTGGAGAGAAGGGTGATAACTTTGTTCATGGCGAGAATTGGGCAGCGATGGTGACCGCGGTGTTTGTTAACTAGCAAAAAACGTCCGCGGGGTACCCGAACGATGATTGTTGATGCTTCAAAGATATGCAAAACTCAACGGTAAATGTAAGAGACAGCGATTTATACTAGTGCAGGTGCTCATGGAGCGTAATACCCTAGTCCATTTGGCGTGTGCCTTTTGCGTTGGGTGTCTATATGAGATTGATTGCTATACATCCGAGAGCTTGTCTCGTCTGTATCGAATTTGGTCTATGGTCTGCCCCCGATCTAGGGAGCTCTACCTCTCTTTATATATAGTCTTGGAGGCAAGAGTCCATGGTGGAGTCCTATTAGAATTACATGTAGCAATACTACTAGGATGACATATGGAGAGACCTAGTCAGACTAGGTCTTTGTCTTTCTTTGTGGGGTACCTAGGGACTATGTCCCACAAGCCCCCGAGCTCTTCATAGTTTATCAGTGAAGTCGCCTTGAATCTTTTGGTCTTGGCCGAGTAGAATCAAGCGCTATCCGAGTACCTTCTGAGAAAAGCCATGAAGTGCTCTGAAAATCTTCTAATGGCGCACGCTTTCTAAAAAGCGCACTGTTTAGCATAAAGAGCTGGAGGGTCTTGTTTGCAATTGCTCTAGTTCCTTTCAAAGAAATTTGAATGCATCTTCTGAGGATATATATCCCGCAGTCCACGAGCCTACAATCTAACTAGTCGGTAGACGATTATAGGATCTTGTAGATGTCCTCAAGGGTGCAGTCGAGTAACCCCCCGAAGACAATGATCGGTGATCACTTATCGCCGAGTGGTTGAATGCTTGAAAAATTGGTCATCCATCTTTATGTCCGAGCCCCCGAGCGTAGTCGGAGTGAAGTCGACTAAGCCGAGGTAATGTGATGTCCGAGTATATCGGCCATGCAGCCCGTGGGCGCGGCCCGACACGAGGCCCGATAATTTGGCCCGGCACAAGGCCCGGCCCGGCCCGGTCTCACCCGGGCAGCCGGCACGGACCCGAGGGACCAGGCGTGCACAGGCCGCCACCCAGGCCAGCGGCACGGCCCGGCACGGCCCGTCGTGGGGGAGCGGCCGGTGCCGGCCCGGTGGTATTTGGCCCATGAGGCCGGCGCCGGCCGCCCGGCCGCCGAACCGCCCCCAGCCAGCGCCCACGCGCCAGCGCCCAGCGTATAAAGCAGCGAGGCGGCTGCTTGCCTCCCCACCCAACCCTAACCCTAATCATTTCGCACTCCCTCTCCCTCCCCCCCCCCCCAGCCGCCACACTCGCTCTCTGCCTCTCTCGGGTCTCGGTCTCTCCCTCTCGCGCCTCGTCTTGATTCTCGCTTTCGCCACCGGCCGCCGCGCCGAGGTGCCTCGCCGCGCTTCACGCGACCAGATCCGGGGCTCGGTGGCCTCGCCGTCGCTCCGGTGACCTCGCCGTCTCTCGCTCCTCCTTCCGCGCCGAGCCACCTCACGCCTACAAGATCCGAGGCTCTGGTGAGCGGTGACCTCGCCGGTGATCCGGATCCAGTGACCTCCCCGTCGCTGAGCCTCCTGTCTCCTCCCTCCTCTGTGGCTCTATCCTCTGCTCTCCGCCTTCCTCTCCTAGTCTCCTCTATCCTCTCGTTCTCGAAGCATGTGAGTTTGTGTTGTTGCTCAGTCCCTCTCCCTCTGCCTCTCGCCGTCGTATCTAATCGGTGTCTCTGCCTCGTTTGGCCTCTCCCTATCTGGTTCCGGGCTCCGGTGGCGCAGGTGAGGCTCTAACCGTGACCTTAACCCTAGATCTGGCCTTCCTCTGCTCTGATCTCCGTTTCTTTGTCTCACTCTGTCTTTCTTTTGTGCAGGTCGGTGCCTGATGCTTTGTCTTCCTCCTCTGGAGTAGACATGGCACGGCGCCCGTGTCCACCGTCGAGGAACGGTACTGGAGCGGAGACGGCCGCGTCCGGTCGGTCTCGTTCTGCGCCTGTCGATGTTGCCATGCCTGGAGTGGGGACGGATCCGTATCCCCTCCATGGCATCGGCGCGACTCGACCGCGCGGGGCGGCGACAACCTGGAACTTCGTGGGCGACGACGACATCCGTGACGATGCCCGTGGCTTGTTCGGTGTCGATCTCGGTGACGACAACGTCCTGATCGATGTCGATGCCGAAGGGGGAGTGGATGACTCCACTGATACTCATGGTACCTCAACACTTGGTAAGAATAAATCTGCTATTTGGGATGATTACATTGAGATCAAGGAAAATAAAATACGTATTGCTGCTATCTGTAAAGTGTGTTCTAAGAGGTACTCTGCTAGATCTAATGCTGGGACTGGTCATTTGATTAGGCATTTGAAAACTTGTAAAAAGAAACATGCAAATGATCGTATGGTCCAGTCTAGGATTTCTTTGAATGCTGATGGTTTGCATAATTGGGTGTATGATCCTGCTGTTGCTCGTGTTGAATTATGTCGGTTGATTGCTAGGCTGGACCTTCCATTAGGCATTGGGGAGACTCAGGCCTTTGAAGATTACATTAAATGTGCTCATAACCCTAAATTTCAAAAGGTTTCTAGGCAAACTACTACTAGAGACCTAGATAAATTGTTTGTTAAACAATGTGCTTTGCTTAAGAATTCTTTGCTGCCTGGTTGTTCATCTGTTTCTTTGACATCTGATATTTGGTCTGGTAATGCAAAAGAGGACTATATTTCTGTTGTTGCTCATTATATTTCTGCTGATTGGGAGTTGCATTTTGGTGCAAGTGCAATTCTGATCTGGTGATTGTGATTTGTGAGTGACTGAGACTGTGAGATTGGCTATTGAACTGTTGTAATACAATTCACAAACACTTAGTCTAGGACTTTGCCTTGCCAGGCAGTCTGCTAGCTGCTGCTGCCATGCCATGTTGGCTTTGGCTATTGTAATAGGATAGTACAAGCAAAAGACTTTGAAGTTTAAACTATTTTGAGCTGGCTGTACTTTTTTTCTTTCTAGGGTTTCTCATAAGGGTGAGTTTTACCTAGAAAGGTTTTTAATAAGGCAGCATTGCACACAAACAGTTCATTTTGATAATGAAAATTTGTTTTCTTTGAATCTGCTGTTTGATGTTTGAGCTGTGCCTGAATGGTTGAAACTGTGATTCTGTCTTTGAGTCAGTGAGTCTATGTGATAGTGTGTGTGTGTGTGTGTGTGTGTGATTGTGTGAAACTGTGAATGACTGAATGTATAATACTGATATGTGTGTGATAATGTTAATCTGAGATTGATAATGTGAACATTTTTTTGAAAAAATTGTGAACAAAATGACAATTTTCAGTCCTGCCGGTTGACGGGCCATGGGCTGGCACGGCCGGGCAAAATGGCCGGGCTGAGCAGGCGCACGGCACGGAAATCAGCCCATGGGCCATGCCTTGGGCCGTTAGTCGAGCCCGTGGCACGGCCAGCACGACGGCCCGCCCTTGGCACGACGACGGCAGCCCCCCGGCGGCACGGCCCGACGGGCCAGCCGGGCCGTGCCGCACGCAACCCGGTGGCCATATATGTGTTCGAGTGCCATCGTGGGATGACTGGTGATGAGTACCTTGGAGATGAAGAGGATCCGATCCAAAATGCAAGTAGAGCATTTGTGAGCCCAAGGCTTCGGGTGGGTCGACTCCTCACAGGAGACCCCCGTATCACCCGCACCTCTATTGACAGTGGATACCATCAACTTTTAATATGTCAATAAACATGAGAAACACATTAATATCTAGAAGACTAGAGTTTTATTTAACAATCTCCACGAGTTTTGGTGATTTATCAATTTTCAGGGACTAATCCAGAAAACAGCGGAAAAGGGCTTAATTATCAAACGGATTGACAAAACTTAACCGCAACGAAACACACGTCATTGGGATTAGGAAGCATCTAGAAGACACCAGAACAAAGGAGAGAGGAGGAGGCTGACCAGTGGGGCCGGCCGGCACCCCACCTTAGGGTTAGTCGCCGCCCTTCTGGAGCCTTCTTCCACCGCCTTTGAGGATCAATATCAGTCCAACGTGAAGTCGGTTTAATCCAACGAATGACATGCATGTTCTTAATTACATTGTTCATTGTCTACTTTAATATGTCTAGTATAGTTAGTTTGCTATTATATTCATTCACTAATTCGTATAGCGCTCATCTATTTAATTATATGGTGAGTGATAGGTTGTATGTAGACATGGGGCCTAGATGCATTACTTATCTGCGGATATCCCCAGTTGTGCCGGGTCGTGAGGTAGATCATGGATGTGACAGATCCATTGAGTCCTTTGTAGGCCTTCCCCCGTACGTTGGTTTGGTAGCGTGTGATTGTCAGGTTAAGAGTATATTCGTATACATGAGATTTTTGTACTCATCTTTTCCTGTTTATTGCTCTGATGTGTTTAGAAATTATGGTAGTATTACTTAACGATGATTGTTAGACATACTTACACTAGTTTACGTAACTTTGACTGTATCTAGAATACTTAAGAGTTATTTCTCGCCTTGTGGAGCAGTGGCTGAGTAAGGCAATACGGAGGGCGCGCCTCACCCGACGAAGTGGCAACCAAGTAGCGTGGTGGCCGAGTAAGGCAGCTCTTAGGAACGTATCTCACCCAGCGACGTGGTGATCGAGTAAGGCAGCTCTCGGCGGGAGCGTACGTACCTCACCCACCAGCGTGTCCAAATCTGGTCCCCTGCATGATAAACATACAAAAGTTATGTAGTAATTGATATACAGTATATTAAGTCGGGAGCAGGTCCCAGCATTGTGAAATGCATGTAAAAATTTTGTTTTTTTTCGTCTTCCACTATGCCAGAAAAAAGCTAATTAGTGACGCATTTAGAGGGTCATTAGTGACTCAAAAAAGACATGTCACTGATGTTGCGTCTGAACATAAAGACTAAACCTAGACACTAATTTGCACCTGAACATATGCAGTTACTAGAACATGCCAAAAACAACAAATAGCTGTATTTTTTTAGAAACTCTAATAAGCACCATCGTGTATATTACTAGTACTAGTACCGCCATTTGACAATAATTATGTCACACTACTAAATGGAGTCTAGCAGAAATATTATTACCACTCGATAGAATAGCATACCAGGTGCATACACAGAAGCAAATTCTGAAACCAAAGCACGCTGATATAATAAGAGGTGCATACCTCAGCTTGCAGGTGCCTAGCGGGAAGGATATCGGAGCTGTGGACTAGTGGGAAGGCAGGACGGAGCAGCAGTGGGCTTCAATCGAGGAGGACGGGGTGGGGAGCTACAGGTGCCGAGGTGGGCGGCGCTGTCAGAGCTGGATGTGCCGGCCGGGTGCGGAGCGATGCCGGCGGGGCAGCAAGTGTCGGGCTAGGGGCTGCCAACGACCGGAGCTGCAGCAGCACGAACAGATGGGTTGCGGCGGCGGCCCGGGGAAACCAAACGGACCTGATCTCATAAGCGAATAAACAAATAATCCGTCACTTTCCTTACCAGTGACGCTTATTGCTAAGCAGAGTCACTAATACGGCCACATATCAGTGACACGCCTGGGTAACACGCGTCACCGATGTTATCAGTGACGCGTTTTCTTAGGAAGAGTCACTGACATATTGTTATTAGTGACTCATCTTTGTGGAGTTAGCTAAGCAGCGACGTGTTTCGTTCACCTGCGTCACTGCACTTATTAGTGACGCGTTCAGGTCTGGGTTACTAGTTGAGGTGTTTCCTTTTTGCTGTTTTGGCATAGTGTTCCTCTTGCTAGGCTGTGTAATTTTCACGAGTAGTTCATCCCTTATGTGTAAGCGCTCTACCTCTAGCGTATGGTTCTAGTTCATGACTATAACCATGTGAGCCATGCGAGTGAAGTAATGCTTGACAAATCAGGGTGTATGCTACTCAAATATTTTTATACCCGTGAAGAGAAAGACTAGAGCAGTCGAAGCTGCACGAAAAAAGAGCGCGTGTGTGGAGTGCAAAATATACACCTGATGGGTGTAGTCTCGCGACTACAAGCTCGGAGCTGCATGAGTAGTCGGGAACACAATTATGGTGTTGCCGCAGAGGCAAATTAATAATATCCAGAGATATATGAAGATTGAAGACTATTTAGAAAAAATATTAAAATGAAACTTAGCTTGATTCGTAGTCGAGTGGTAGTGTCGGCGGCCGAGTGGCAGTTGGCGCATCGATCGGAGCAGTTGGCAGCCGAGTGAAGCAGTGGGCGCGTCGAGTGGAGCAGTCAGTGGCCGTAGCATCCGAGAAGTGCCCGCTTGCACGCCGGCCCGATATTGCAGTCGGCTTGCAAGTTTGATGAGTACGCGCATGTCGATTATTTGATCCGGATCTTGTCTTCCTGATGTGCATGTATGCAAGTCGAACTTGTCTGTAGTCGACTTCTACACTGATGTACGCACATGCAAGCTTCGAATCTTGATTATTTACTCTTGCATGGTTTTGTAAATTGTACGTGGCCCTGCTTGCTTGGTCTTCAATAATTAATGCATGAAGTCCCGCCGCCATGACTACGCCGGCAACCACGCCGCCCACGGTGCCGGCGACTACGAGGCCCGTCGCCTACCCGTCGTCACGGTTCTGGCGATCATCGCTGGTAACTGACGATTCAGACGACGACGAAGTGGACGAAGAGATCGTGGTTCCTGAAGATGCATCGGAGGCCATCGTTCGAGCTCCCAGCAGCCTGCTTGAGCGGGGGGCACGGCGTCATTCGGCACCAACCAAGATTGGTCCCATGGCGCCTAAGGTCGATCTTGGCGTCAACTTCAGAGGATCGAAGTTCCGAATCCTTGAAGATATGCAGCCAGGTGATGAAGATGACTTGAATACGGTGGAATTGGTCCGTGCTGCATTACAAGATGGCTTCTCGATGGACGACGTCCTTGCTGCAGAACACCAGTTGGAAGCCGTGCATGTCGATTCGCCGAAGGTGCGTTCTCTATTTGGTGGTGCAGGAGGGAAGACAAAGCGGATGGCGAGCCGGATCGTCGATGGTTGGGTCAAGCGGAACACCGCTATATCACCGTGGCGTGGACCTCTACCTCGCCGCCGGGATTCGCCGGTGTTGACGCTGGGTGATGCGATCATGAGAGCGGCCCCGGTGTTCCTTCAACCTCCAACGTCGGCGGTGCTTCGCACAGCGACGGCTGCGGAAAGTCCGGCGTCGATCCACAATCAAAGGGAGTGTTCAAATTTCGAATTTCCTTCTGTATCTGGACTGCCTGGGCATTTGGGCCGGTATCGACAGGGTTCAGGCCCATGTACGAACGGCCTTGGTTCTCTCTTGTCTCGTGCAGGTCAGCATCTGGCGGCTCCCTTCCCTGCGAAAGCTACAGCATCGGTGCGGCTGATCGCTTCTCCAGTGATGAGGACATGACACATTCAGATACAACCATTGATTATAAGGTGAGATTGTTTAGTGATTTTTGGTGTAACTCACTTGGTTCCACATGTACATGTTCCTATTTGCTTGTAGGTACAAATATTTCTCAAAGAGCAGGGCAATCAAGATTCATCAGTGACCCGATAGTACCTCGTTGGGAAGGCCGTAACTCAACCATCCGGGGTGTGATTGAGGTCAATGAGTACTTGATAGAAAGCTTATTTGATAAGCTTTCAAATAAATCAGGTCCCATCTCAATATCACGTTGGCAAGACCTCCAAATTATCAAGACATTCTGTCACTGTTGCTGTCAGGAGCTACATCATTGTCATGGGCTGGATATTCACACTTGGGACCCTGGCCCAAGTTGGAGCACGTTCCGAGAAGATGGAAAACACACCAAGGAAGCCCTTGGACGTCCTCCTCCTTGGCCACCACCTTAGAGGGCCAGCAAGGGCGTCCAAGCCAAGCCAGAGGCCCAGTCCAACTCGAGTTCGCGTCAGTCTCGGCCTTCAGGACCAGCGAGCGATAAATCGGACGTCCAGGATACATCCGAACTCCATTTTTGATGATCCATATATGGATGGAAAGATAATTTCATAAGCTAACTAATGGCTTTGGTTTGAGGTCCAAATTCCATCGGAGTCAACGGGAATCGTCAAAACAAGTGAGCATCCAGAATCTGTTTAGGCGTTGCATTGCTATCTTTTGGGCCGTCGGGCCATGTAACGTATAGGCCCATGAGGAGGACGTGAATGAGGGTGCTTGCACGTCCCTTAGACCATATAATCAGTAGCCGCCGCCTACGTTAGGGTTTAGGTTTTGCTTTAGATCAATCTGTCATCGAACAGTCGCCGTTATCGGTTTGTGAAACCCCACATTGAGATCTTAATCATATATCTGCAATTGTCACTTCACTTGAGTTGCGTATTATCTTGTTCTTGCTTGTGTTCTTCGATTCGCAGCAGGGATTAGCCTTCTTGGTGAGGTCAACCGGATTGTGACACGGTTGATAACCAGAGGAGACGTGGTGCTAAGATTGCAGGGTTCGGGTTTTTGTGATCTGAAGCCGGATCGGTGTGTCGCTCTCCGACCAAACCGATAGTTATCTTGAACCTGACGGAAGATCGGGAATCACGTCCCCATCATCCAGTTCAGCGTGAGATCTCATCTCCATCTCCACCGACGATGCACGGCGGCAAGATGCCTCGCAGTGGCACCCACGGGCGCGGCGCTGGTCGTGGACCTGGATCGGGACGCGCCCCGGTGGTGGTGCCCTCGACTGGACCTGCTGTTCCATCGCAAGGATGTGGCGGGGCTGGTGCGGCGCTTGCGCCGCCAGGACGTGGTGGTGCTGCAGTTACTGCACAGCCGCATGGACGTGGTGGAGCTGCTCATTCTGGCCGGGGCTGGGGCTCTGTCCCTCCGATGGGCCAGGATGGACGGCTACCTCCACTAGCGCATGGTGGTGCCAATCTTTCCGGTGCCGCGGATGCTGCCGGTTTCCAGGGGATCAACACCGCCTTTGCCCCTGGTTACGGTGATATTGGCCGCAATGCCGGACGGAATAGTTGGGCACGGCGCCAACCTCATTGACAGGGTGGGCGTGGACGCGCCCCTCCACGTGCTCATGCTGTCCGCGGAAACTGGGGCAGAGGGAAGGCGATTTCTGCGCCGGCTTCGACTGTGGATACGACAACGACTTCGGCTACGGTGGCTGCAACATCGGCTGCTACAGGGGCTGGGTCACAGCAGTCGACAATGGAGACCGGCGCCGATGCAGCAAACAATTCCGCCGCTCCGAACGCCGGTATGACGGATAATTTCGGGACGGCGGGTAATGCATTGAAAAACAAAGTCTGTGGGAGATGTTTTTTGAAGGGACATGCTACGGCAGTTGCAACACTGAGCTATCTTTGTTACATTTGTGATGGTCATGATCATGTCAATCATCGTTGTCCGGTGTTGAAGCAACCAAAGCCGGTGGCACAGGCAGTGGGCTTCGCTGTGGAGGGCCTTGGTTTTCATCACATTCCACATGCTCCTTTGCCGAGGAACAAGGATCCCAGGACTGCTCTTGTCATTTGTTTTTGGTGGTTCGATTACCTCTCACTAGCTTATTGCCCAGTTACAACGTATTGTTCCATTGAGATGGAGGTGGGAGCCTACTGTGCACAGTGATAATTCTTTCGTGGTGCAATTCCCGTCGAAGGCAGAGTTGCAGCGATCGATAGCATATGGTGGGGCAGATGTCCTAGATGCAGGGGTACCTACTGGTATGAGATTGAGCTTCTCTGAGTGGCAGGGCAAGAGAAAAGGTTTTTTACTCCCCAAGGTGTGGCTCCAAGTAAAAGGCATTGATGACGAACTTTGTGAGTATCCAGTATTATGGGCAGTGGGCACACTGTTTGGATCTACACAATTGGTTGATATGGTTACAACTAGGTCAAGTGATTATGCTCGCATTTTTGTTGCTGTGCTTGATCCTAGGTTGGTACCATCACAGATGGATGTGGTCATAGGTGATCACTATTTTGAATTGGAAATTGCAATGGAACAAGTGGGGTTTTGATGAGCATGGCAATGAAGTGGCGTTCAATTTTGGGCATGATGGGGAAGACGGCAAATGAAAAACAATGAGGATGGGAATCGAGGTACCGAACAGGGGGCAGCAAGGAGGCAAATCTGGAAGCTATGGAGGAGGACAAGGAGGATGGTCTTGGTGAAGGGGGAAATGGAACTGCAGGTGATGGGGCTGCGATGGATGAGTCATCTCCTTTTTTGGCATATGACACTTCTCAGTCTTTGGAGACTAATGTCAATTCAATGGCTGATAAAATTATAGATGTGGCCTTTGGTGAATTTCTTAATGATTGTGCTAGAGAGGTCATGATGGAAGAGGAGGCTATGGAGGAGGATGGTGATACGCAGTTACGATATTGGCCTAGAGCCGACCTTTGTGTCTGGGCTGTTCGGTCGCAACCGTTGTCGGATGGCACGGGCAGCCAGCCGTTAGCGCCATCGAGCTGGACCTGCAAGACAAGAAGTCACTAGTGCCATCGTGGTCGGATCTGCAAGGCGGCCAGCCACCACCACTCACATGGCTGGAGCTCCAGCCAGCTACCGCTGCAGCACCGGCAAAGGAGCTGGCTGTGCAGCAATCTCCGGTCATGGCACATCATTTATCGGTGGGAAGATCAGCAACCAAACCGGCTAATGTCTCTGATAAGGTGTGGGCTGCAGCGGCAATTCAGGAGGCTGTGACGACCCCCAAAAGAGCTAGCCCAAGGTTACTAAGAAACAGCGACATCGACACTATGTCGAAGGCCAAGAAGAGGGCAGCGTGGCGGAACTTGGAATTTTCCGGTAATTCTCCTAGCTCCTTCTTGTATTTTCCTTCCGTAGATATTGCTGATCGTCTTGCTAGTCTTGGTGTTAATCTTGGTAACAATCCAGTTGATGTTGATAATTCGGTGCACCTTCTTAAGTCTGTTGAGTCGGATAGATTTATGCCTCTTGTTGATAGTGTTCGTGATTTACCTAGTGTATGTCTTGATGATGGATTAGAGGCAGGCGATTTAGAGGGTTTTGAGTCAAATCGTTTATGTACTGTTTTGTATCCTACTACGCCTGAGTTACAACCTTCTAGTAATTTTGATTTTGATCAAACCGATGGATTTGAGGATGAACACGTATATAGTGATCTGATAAATGATCTTGTGGATGACAGTGCTGATCACCTAAGTTGTGATTTTAAAACTGTCTTTAAAAAGAACAAGGCTTCAGTGCTGGCTAGTTCCAAGCGAAAGCCTAAAGTTCGGGTTGTTTTGAAACATAAATCGGGTTCCTCATGAAAGGCATCTTCTGGAATAGCAGAGGTCTTAATGACTTGGCTAAACACAGGTTTTTGTCGGATCTTTCAAGAGAGCAGAAGCTAGACTTCCTTGCTATTCTTGAAACAGGGAAGAAAGATTTTTCTAAACCCTTCCTTAATAACATTTTGTGGAGGCCAGAATTTTATGTGGCATTGGTCTCAGCCTCACGGACGGTCTGGAGGTATCCTCTTAGGCATTAATCTGGAGGGGTTTGATATCGGCGCAATTGACGAAGGAGATTTTTATGTCAAATTTCGATTGCGGAATAAGGCGGATGGGTTTCTTTGGGTCCTTATAGCAGTATATGGTGCTGCACAATTGGAACACAAAGAGGCTTTTCTTACTGAGTTAGTACAGACGTGCTCCAAAGAATCAGATCCTATTTTAGTGGGTGGTGATTTCAATATCATTAGAAATCCACAAGAAAAGAATAACAATCGGTATAATGACCGTTGGCCCTTTTTGTTCAATGCTATCATAGATAGCATGGATTTGCGTGAGATTCAATTGTCCAATTGCAAATTCACTTGGGCAAATTATAGGGAGAATCCCACGTACGAAAGACTCGACAGATTATTAATGTCTACTGAGTGGGAGAGCAAATTTCCACTGGCCACGGTTCGAGCATTGACTCGGGAATTTCAGACCATACGCCTCTTTTATTGGACACGGGTCATGGTACCCACGGCTCGAAACAACCGGGTTTCAAATTTGAGCTCGGTTGGTTATTACGGGATGATTTTCGTAATATTGTTTCGAGTGTCCAGGTGGGGGCTTCTAAAAGGGTACACCCATGCAAAGGTGGCAATATAAGATTCAGAGGCTACGACAGTTTCTAAGAGGCTGGGCTAAGAATCTAAGTGGGAATTATAAAAAAGAAAAGGCAGAATTGATCCAAAAAGCCAACGCTTTAGATAAAAAAGCTGAGCAGTACCTCCTAAGTCAGGAAGAGATCGATCTCAAACACCAATACAAAGAAAGACTTGCCTGTCTCTTGCGAGAAGAGGAAGTCAAATGGTACCAAAGAGCAAAGACCACCAGATTATTATCAGGGGATGCCAATACTAAGTATTTCCATATGGTGGCTAATGGTAAACATCGAAACACTCGTATTTTCCAACTTGATCAAGATGAAGGAGTTATTGAGGGTGATGATAATCTAAGAAAATACATCACCAATTATTATAAAAATCTATTTGGTGCTCCTGCACCGAATAATTTTTCTATGTTGGAAGCTGACATCACAGATATTCCACAAGTTTCCATGGCTGAGAACGAGATCTTAACGGCCCCGTTCTCAGTTAGTGAAGTCAGAGAGGCGGTGTTCCAGATGGAGCATAACAAAGCTCCTGGACCCGATGGATTCCCAGCTGAGTTTTATCAGATCTTTTGGGATGTAATTCATCGAGATATTATGGAGTTATTTGCTGAATTCCACTTGGGTTCACTTCCACTTCATAGTCTCAATTTTGGTATGATTACTTTGTTGCCAAAACAAAAGGAGGCAGTACAGATACAACAATTTCGCCCTATCTGCCTTCTTAACGTTAGTTTCAAGATCTTTACTAAGGTCTTGACTAACCGTATCTCTCTGGTAGCCTAGAAGATTATTAAGCCTTCTCAATCAGCATTTATGAAGGGTAGAAATATTTTGGATGGGGTAGTTGTGCTACATGAGACGATTCATGAAATGCACAGGAAAAAATCAGCAGGTCTCATCTTAAAGCTAGACTTTGAGAAAGCCTACGATAAAGTCAAGTGGCCTTTTCTACAACAGACTCTGAGGATGAAAGGTTTTTCTCCTCTATGGTGTCGATGGATTGAGCAAGTTACTGTTGGGGGCAGTGTCAACATCAAAGTTAATGATGATGTTGGACATTATTTCCAATCTAAAAAAGGAGTGCGACAGGGGGACCCATTATCCCCCATCCTTTTTAATTTGGTTGCTGATATGCTCGCCACGCTAATCTCAAGAGCTAAGTCCATGGGACGAATTAAAGGGGTGGTGCCTCATCTGGTTGAGGAGGGTCTCTCTATCCTGCAATATGCAGATGACACGATATTATTCTTAGATCATGACCTAGCCCAGGCCGCTGACTTGAAACTGATCCTATGTGCATTCGAGCAATTATCTGGTCTGAAAATTAATTTTCACAAGAGCGAGCTTTTCTGTTATGGAGAAGCGGACTCTTGCCGAGCAGAGTACACCAATTTATTTGGTTGCCGAGTAGGGGATCTTCGCTTTAGATACCTTGGTATTCCAATGAATCATGTTCGTCTGTCTAACAAAGATTGGGCAGCTGTGGAAGAGCGATTTCAAAAAAAGCTTGCCAGTTGGAAAGGCAAACTTCTTTCAGTGGGTGGACGATTAGTATTACTTAATGCTGTACTATCTAGCCTTCCCATGTTTATGCTTTCGTTCTTTGAATTACCAAAAGGTGTGCTTCAGAAGCTGGATTATTGATTCTCTTGGCAGTGTGAGGAACATAAAAAGAAATACCGCCTGGCTAAGTGGAGTATCCTTTGTTCCCCTAAGGATTTTGGTGGGTTAGGAATACTTAACTTGGAAGTGCAAAATAAATGCCTATTGAGTAAATGGCTGTTTAGATTACTTAACGAGGATGGGGTGTGGCAAAACCTTCTACGAAGGAAGTATTTGGCCAATAAATGCCTATCCCAAGTCCGACACAAACCCGGCGACTCTCATTTTTGGGCTGGTCTAATGAAGGTGAAGTCAGATCTTTTAGCAGGCGGTGTGTTCAAGGTGGGCAATGGAGAGCAGGTTAGGTTCTGGGAGGATGTCTGGTTGGGGGACCAACCTCTTAGTCAGACATATCCGAACCTTTATCGAATTGTGAGGCGTAAGAGTGACACTGTTGCTGATGTACTGTTCATAGCTCCTTTGAATATTTCATTTAGAAGGGGTTTGGTTAATGCCAATCTTAGGGATTGGATCAACCTAGTCTCCAAAATAGTTCACGTGCACCTTTCAAACCACAAAGATATCTTCTTATGGAGATATACTAAGAAAGGTGCTTTTACGGTGCACTCTATGTACACTTTGCTCTAGTCGACCATGGTCTCCTTCCTCAAAAATCAATTTTTTGGAAATTGAAAGTCCCCTTGAAGATCAAGATTTTCCTTTGGTATTTAAATAAAGGTGTCACTCTTACTAAAGATAATCTAGCTAAGAGGAATTGGGATGGCGACACTAAGTGTTGTTTTTGTAACTTCGATGGAAACCATACAACACCTATTTTTTAATTGTAGATTATCAAGATTTATTTGGCAAACTGTACACTTTATTTTTGGAATTCAACCCCCTCATAATTTTGCACACTTGTTTGGATCCTGGTTGCATGGGCTTAGTTCCAAGGCGAGGAGTCAAATAGTAGTTGGGGCAGCCGCTATTTGTTGGGCTATTTGGTTGAATAGAAATGATAAGGTGTTTAAAAAAGTTTCTTCTAAATCTTACGTGCGGGTGATTTTCGGGGCAACGTCTTCTTTGGATCAAGCAATGGTCCATGCTACATAAGGCGGAGGATCGGCGGTCTTTCTTGGAAGGTCAGAGACGTTGGGAGAATTTGCTTGTTGGTGATTTTCTCTAAGTTCGGTTGGAGGACTCATAATCGACTGCCATCATAGTTGTGTTGTCTTTCTTCAAAACGTTGAGTCCGGTCCTTAGTTATTTTGGATGCTGAACTTGAGAGTCTTATCTTTTTTTTTCGGTGTGTGGTTGATCACTAGGTGGTCTTGTTCTTTTAAACTTTAATAACTATGTCTTGTATCAGCTGTGTACCATCTTCGGATGATAAAGGCTGCAACCTTGGTTCCCTTATCTAAAAAAAAATCTTACATGGCTCTGTGGTAATCGGGACATATCGAGTTGGGAGCTCAGTCGGGATCTTGTCAGCCGAGTGCTGATGCGGGTAGTAGTCGGCACCAATCATGATGTCCGATTTGCTCCAAACCTGATTGATCCAGATGTCATGGGACAATGCAAGCTGCTGCTCTAGTTGAGTTCAGGCAAGCCTTGATGAAGGAGCATCCATGTGATCTTGTCTCATGGCTCGATTCGCGTGCACAGCAAATTGATCTAGAAAGACACCAGCAGCCGTAGTTTGGAACCGCACGGTGATGATTTCATCTTCGCCTTGATCCACGTGCAACAGCAACTAGCGAGGTAATTTGCCACCGCCTTCGATACATCACTGCAACCGATTCTGCGTAGGACAGAACAGAACACGTATCTTTTTCGTAGACTTGAGCGCCGGCTCGACTTCGGTGACGCACCGAAGCAGAAAATTGAACAAAGACTTCTACTCAGCCTTGGACAAATGCCTAGACAGACGCCGAGTCGCCGAATATCCGGCATGGATCCTCGGGAACATGATGTTGATTTTGAGGTCTTGACCGCTTTTGCGCCGAAAAGCCTCTACTTGGCGCCCAAATTGCCGGTACTTATCAACCGGTAACACATCACCGGACACCCGGGATGATGATTGTTGGTGCTTCGGCGTATGCAGAACCCGACGGTAAATGCAAAACCAGGCCGCTCGTGGAGTATAATACCCTAGTTCAGTTTGGTGTGTGCCTTTGCGTTGGGTGTCTGTATGAGAGAGATAATTGTACATCCGAGAGATTGTCTCGTCTGGTTCTAATTTGGTCTATAGTCCGCTGATCTAGAGAGCTCTGCCTCTATTTATATAGTTCAGGAGGCAAGAGTCCTAGTCGGTTACAATGGAGGAGTCCTAATAGAATTACAGGTAACAATACTACTAGGATGACATATGGAGAGTCCTAGTCAGACTAGGTCTTCGCCTTTCTTTGCAGGGTACTCGGGGACTATGTCCCACAGTGACTTGGAGAGGGTGCTTGCTAGATCGCCATGGATGTTGGGGAAGTATGTAGTTCTGCTGCAAAACTATGATGAAAGATTGAGTGCTTCGGAGATTGTTTTTGATAGCCTGGAGCTCTGGGTGCGCATTCTAAATCTACCTTTAGGTTGGATGAATCAGGCGAGGGGCTCCCGGGCTATAAGCTTGGTTGGGCATGTGGTGAAGATTGACGTGGATGCAGATGGGAAGGCCAGTGGCGCCTTTTTGCGTGCATGAGTGGTTGTTAAGATCGATAAGCCGGTGAGGCGAGGTGTGATCCTCTGGATGAGTAAGACGGAGGAGCCGTGCTGGTTCCAAGCGCAGTACGAAAGACTTTGTCTGTCGATGCGGGACCAAGACGGTTCCCCATCAACGTGGCTCCCGTTAAGACGGACCCACAAGACAGAAACAGAGGGGCCGATTCCAAGTAGAAGACGTCCTGGCCTAGTTAGACGGTTAGAAAGTAACTTCTGTAATAGGAACAAAACTCTTTCTCTACTAAGTCCGACTAGGATTAGAACCAAAGCTCTGGCTCTTTTCTCTCGTAAAAAGGAGCCAGAGCACCCTCTTTGTAACAAGCGAGAACAACACACGTTCATACATCAATCCAACGTAAAAGGCCAAGGCCGACTGGAGTAGAGCTTTTACTCGACGACGAGGGCTCGAACCAGGATAAACCGAGTGTCTCTTGCGTGAACCGCCGAGTTCTAGTATTCACCGAGATCCGAATCAACTGCTACGGGAATCCCGTGGCAGGCTATCGGTGGCTAAACACCGACAGCTGGCGCGCCAGGTAGGGGCTTTCGGCGAATTCAACGTCAAGAGCTCAACGGACCTACGCACGATGTTTTTTCCAAAAGGATCATCCTTCGTCTTCGAAAGCTGGATCTACGAGGCAGACGATCACGAGGCTCTCCACGGACGGCTTCTTCCAGAACCAGAGCCAGAGATATCTGGAATTTTTTTAAAACTCAAGCTGACGGAAGAAAAAGTTCCAGAACCAAGTACTCAAAACATGCCGAATTCTTTCTACTTCGGCCTCAGCAATACTGCACGGACGTATCAGAACATCATCTAGAGCACGATGGAATCTAACGGCATAACTTCAGAACAAGATAAGTACTCAATCCCTCTCCCCTTTCAATACGGAAGATCATTAGATGAAGAAGGATCCGACTACTCGATCGGAACGCACAAAGAAATCTACATGATCAGGCAACCTCTGGTACCACCAGTTCAACCCGACTACCGATCTTCAGAAGAATCAGAAGCCGATATCCCACCTAATTCAGAAACCAGGGATGGAGAAACTGATAGTCAAAGAGCAGCAAGGGAAAGAAGAAACAAAAAGAAAGAGGAAAGGAGGAATCGAGTACAGAAACGCAGGGAAGCATGGCGTAAATATAAAGAAGAACTAGCCGAGTACAATGAAAGAAGGGCTGAAAAAGAAGCCGAAGAAAGACAAGCCACAGCAAGGGCCAGACTTGACCCCATTGACAAGATTCAAGAACTAATCAACGAAATCGACGCTATACAACGACCAAGTGAAGAACAAGCCAGGCTCAGGAGCCTACTCGAACAACAACAAGAAAAGAATACAAGACGACCGAGTACCTCCTCATCGAGTTCCATCTGGGCAAATAAGTCAAAGAAGTCAGAGAGTCTCTGCATTCGAGAGGTTATCAGTCCCAAATCAAAGCAGAAGAACTCAACCACATCACGATTGGGCCGCGAGAACAGGAGAAAATCGTGACGCACCCCCTCTCCGAAGCCCTCCTAGATCTATTACAAGATATAAAAGCCAGGTAGATTCCGACTACAAACCAGAAAAAGTACCCGACAGATTCCCTCGCTTCGGGGGAAGGTTACTCACTTGTCAGTTGCCTCACAAATTTAAGCCATCAAACCACTTTCGAAATACGACGGCAAAGACGTAACCAATGCAAGGGCTCGATTCTACTCCCAATCAATAGAATTAGCCGGAGGAGATGACGACATCAAAGCGTTATTCTTTCCAATGGCACTTGAAACTCTACCACTACAATGGTTCGACAAATTACGTCCGGGGTCAATCAAAACATGGGGAGACCTTCAGAAAGTCTTCTGCGAAAATTTCGCAGGAATACTCGTACACCCAATAACACAAGCCGAGTTGAAAGCTTTAAAACAAAATCAAGGAGAAAGTCTCAGGGATTTCTATAGAAGATTTGGAGAATTGAGGGCACAAGTTCATGATATCACTGAAAGAGAAGTAATTGAAGCATTCTCATATGGTCTGAAAGTAAGATGGATGTTCCATGATTTTCGCAAGAAAAATCCATAAACAAATGAAGAATTCAAAAGAACAGTCGAAAAGATGATTACAGCAGAAGAAAAGACACGGGAAAGATTCCCAGATAAATGTAAAAACAACCAAAATAGAAGAAACAACTCGAGATAGAAGAAATAACTCGAAGAAACAAGACAACTCTGGAAGATGGAACAACTCAGACAACAAACAAGAATTTCATAATAAGAAAAGATATTCAGATAATATAGTGGCCGCTACCGAAAGAATAAAATTCTACCCAGCCAGAAAATTTAAAGAACTCGAGAAGATAAAATGCATCTATCATCCAACAGGAATTCACCCAATGGGAGAATGTTGAATTTTCTAAGAAAAATATATGAAGATAGACAGACAAGAAAAAAAGAAAAAATAGAGAAAAGAAAGAAGAAGATAACAATCCAAATAGACAACGGGTTTCAAAATCCAAGAGCCACAAGATAGCATTAATATTCTCGAGTCCCATGGTCTCGAAGCAAGCAAGAAGACAAAAACGGCATGGAGAACAATCATGGCGGCGAGAACCGGCCGTTTCCGCGATATTTAAACTGGTCTCAATATCCAATCCAGTTTTCACGTGAGGACCAATGGACAAGCGTCGGAAACGCAGGGCTATACCCACTGGTACTCGGACCAACAATTGCAGCTATAACAGTAACCAAAGTACTCGTCGATGGAGGAGCGAGGGCTCAACATCATTTTTGCGATACCTTAAGAAAAATGGGGCGGAATTTTCAAAAATGATTACGCCAACAAATGTACCTTTTTACGGAATAGTACCCGGAAGGCCGGCAATGCCCCTCGGACAAATAACTCTACCAGTAACATTTGGAACCCCGACAAATTATCGCATAGAACTCATCAAATTCGAAGTTGCAGATTTTAAATCATCTTATCACGCAATATTGGAAAGACCAAATAAGACAAAATTTCTGGCTATCCCACATTACCCTTACTTACTACTCAAGATGCCAGGGACCACACGGAGTACTCTCTCTCAAAGGAGACCTAAAACGTTCCTACGAGTGCGATGTACAAGCTATACAAATATCTTCAAAAGTATAAGGAGAAATCAACTCAGCAACAGCTGAAGTAAGAATAGAAGAAATGAAAATTTCCGTCAAAAAACAAGTCATCCTTACCACAGTAGAAGGAGAAGGAACCAAAAAGATTGATCTAGGGGCTGGTGATCCATCCAAGACAGCCACTATCGGTGCTCATCTACCTATCAAATAGGAACTCGCGCTCACCAACTTCTTAAGGGACAATAAAGACATATTTGCCTGGAAACCAGCTGATATGCCAGGAGTCCCAAGAGAGTTGGCTGAGCACAAAATAGAAGTCAACAAAAGAGCAAGACCAATCAAACAAAGATTACGGCGTTTTTCACCTGACAAGAAAGAAGCAATAAAGAAAGAAATAACCAAATTACTGGTAGCCGGCTTCATAAGAGAGATCTTACATCCAGACTGGATAGCCAACCCAGTCCTGGTACACAAAAAGAACACAGATGAATGGCGTATGTGCGTCGACTATACTGACCTCAACAAATATTATCCAAAAGATCCGTTTGGATTACCAAGGATCGATCAAATAGTGGATTCAACGGCTGGAGCAGCTTTGTTATCTTTTTTGGATTGCTACTCAGGATATCACCAAATTGCACTAAAAGAAGAAGACCAAAGCAAGACTTCTTTTATTACCCCATTCGGGGCCTATTGTTACAAAACAATGTCCTTCGGACTAAAGAACGCAGGAGCAACCTATCAAAGGGTAATCCAGACTTGTTTGGGAGACCAGATCGGAAAGAACGCAGAAGCATATGTGGATGACATGGTAGTCAAAACAAAGAACCCGGATTTACTAATAGAAGATCTACAACAAACTTTTGATAATCTCAAAAGATGGAAGTAGAAACTCAACCCAAACAAGTGCGTATTTGGCGTATCATCAGGACAACTACTTGGATTTCTGGTCAGCCAGAGAGGAATCGAAGCAAGCTCAAAACAGATCAAAGCAATAACTGATATGGGCCCACCTGCAGATATAAAAGATCTATAAAAATTGACAGGTTGCATGGCCGCTCTCAACAGATTTATTTCAAGACTCAGAGAAAAAGATTTACCTTTCTTTAAACTACTAAAGAAGACGGATAAATTCACCTGGAATGAGGAAGCACAAGATGCTTTCGACAAACTAAAAGCATACATCACCACATCTCCAGTATTAGTGCCACCGAAGAAAGGAGAAGATCTCATGCTTTACATCACAAAGAACTAATTCAAGAAAACTGCCATCGTAGTTGAAAGAGAAGAACAAGGACACGTCTACAAAGTCCAAAGGCATGTCTACTACATCGTTGAAGTACTCACAAAGATCAAAAATCGAGATATCCTCATGTACAAAAACTACTCTACGCAATAATCGATAACATCAAGGAAGCTCGAGACACTACTTTGAAGCACACAAAATCATTGTCGTAATAGACTTTCCGCTCAAATATATCCTAAGAAATCGGGACTCAACAGAAGAATCTCAAAATAGGCAAGTAGAACTCGGAGCACTCAAAATAGAATTCACTCCAAGAAAGGCAATCAAGTCTCGTGCACCGATCGACTTCATCGCGGAGAATGGACTGAGATACAACAACCCACCCCTTTAAGCCATCCTAGACCATTGGAAAATGTACTTCGATGGATCTCTAAAACTAGGAGGGGCGGGAGCTGAGTACTACTCATCGCACTGGATGGAAAACAACTCAAATACGTTTTTTACAAATTTTATGGCAAGCCACTAACAATGAAGCGTAGTATGAAGCTCTCATTCACGGTCTATAAGTCGCAACATCACTAGGAATCAAAAGACTACTCATCTATGGAGACTTCGGTAGTAGTTGTTAATCAAGTAAATAAAGACTGGGACTGCACCAAAGAGAATATGGATACTTACTGCGCAGAAATGCGGAAACTCGAGAAAAATTTTCAAGGCCTAGAAATTCATCACATACTACGAGACTCAAACGTCGCAGCAGATGTACTAGCCAAACTAGGCTCAGACAGAGCAAAAGTGCCAGCTGGGATTTTTGTCAAGAAGCTAACAAAGCTATCAATCAAAAAAACCAACGAAGCAACACCAGAAAACAAGACAGAACAAGAACAAGTCTTGACAATCAACTCAGACAACACAACTTGGATGCAAGTATTCATAGATTACATCAAAGAAAAGAAACTATCGAAAAAAAAAAAAGCGAAAGCAACTCGGATTATCAAAAGAAGCAAAAACTATGCCCTAGTAGGGGACAATCTCTACAAAAAGAGCAAAGATCATCGGGTGTACCGTTAAAATGTGTTCCAACAGCAGAAGGAAAGGAAATATTACTGAAATGCACTCGGGATGCCGCGGAAATCACGCATCTCCAAGAACACTAGTCGGAAAAACATTCCGATCAGGATTCTATTGGCCAACAGCGCTAAAAGACGCTGAAGAACTGGTCAGACACTACAAAAACTGCCAGATATTTGCAAGACAAGCGCATGTTCCAGCCCACAATCTGATCTGCATACCACCTACGTGGCCATTTTCATGCTGGGGCCTTGACCAAGTCGGACTACTCAAGAAATCTAAAGGGGGATTCGAATACATCTTCGTAGCCATTGATAAATTCACCAAATGGATAGAGTACAAACCTTTGGTAAAGTATAGTTCAGCCAAAGCACAAGAATTCATCCAAGAAATCATGCACAGATTCGGAATGCCAAACAGGATAATCACAGATCTAGGATCACCTTTCATAGCCAATGAATTCAAGAGCTGGGTACAAGACTGCGGTTTCAGCATAGACTATGCATCAGTCGCTCATCCTCAAGCAAATGGACAAGTCGAGAGGGCCAACGGCCTCATACTAGCCGGTTTAAAACCAAGATTATATGAAGATCTAAAAGATTATGGATCAAAGTGGATAGACGAGCTACCAAAAGTAGTCTGGGGACTAAGAACTTAAATAAGCAGAGCCACTGGCTACTCACCTTTCTTTTTGGTCTACGGATCAGAAGCCGTACTACCAGCAGATTTAATCTGGACATCTCCAAAGATTGAACAATATAATGAAGGAGAGGCAGAAGAAACAAGAAGACTAGAAATTGACAGTCTAGAAGAAGTCAGAATCAATGCAACATTATAGTCAGCAAGATATATGCAAGGATTAAGAAGACATTATGATAAAAGCATACAGCAGAGAAGCTTACAAGCCGGAGACCTAGTCCTTCGAAGAATCCAGAAACCGGATGAAAGGCATAAACTACTCAGTCCTTGGGAAGGACCCTTCATAATAGCAAAAGTAACGGGACCAGGTTCTTACGAACTGATGACCCAGGAAGGAGCACCAGTAAAGAACTCATGGCACATATCCCAGCTACGACGGTTCTTTGCATAAAACTCAAGGTCGATGTACCCCGAATTATCAATAAAATCTCCATTCAGAAGAGACTTGTCCTAGCTTCTTTTCAGAACTAGATGAGAGCAAAGATAGCTCGACCTATCCTGACTTCTAGATAACTGAACTCGGATGAGGGTCTACGATCCGATATATCCTAGCTTCTTTTCAAAACTAGATGAGAGCAAAGATAGCTCGACCTATCCCGACTTCTAGATAACAGAACTCGGATGAGGGCCTACGGTCTGAAATATCCTAGCTTCTTTTCAGAACTAGATGAGAGCAAAGATAGCTCGACCTATCTCGACTTCTAGATAACAGAACTCGGATGAGGGCCTACGGTCCGAAATATCTTAGCTTCTTTTTAGAACTAGATGAGAGTAAAGATAGCTCGACCTATCCCGACTTCTAGATAATAGAACTCGGATGAGGGCCTACGGTCCGAAATATCCTAACTTCTTTTCAGAACTAGATGAGAGCAAAGGTAGCTCGACCTATCCCGACTTCTAGATGACAGAACTCGGATGAGGGCCTAGGGTCTAAAATATTCTAGCTTTTTTTCGGAACTAGATGAGAGCAAAGGTAGCTCGACCTATCTCGACTTCTAGATGACAGAACTCGGATGAGGGCCTACGGTCCGAAATATCCTAGCTTCTTTTCAGAACTAGATGAGAGCAAAGATAGCTCGACCTATCCCGACTTCTAGAACACAGAACTCGGATGACGGCTTACGGTTTGAAATGTCCTGGCTTCTTTTCAGAACTAGATGAGAGCTAAAATAGCTCGACCTATCTCGACTTCTAAGATACAGAACTCGGATGAGGGCCTACGGTCTGAAATACCTTAACGTCTCCACAGACGTAGATGAGATCAAGAAACAAGCTCGATTTATCAAACAAGAACTTGAAGAACTTTCAGAAGAAAGCAAGAACATTACTTTCAACACCATTCGTGAAAACAAGTCAAAAAAACAAAGAGTTTATACAAAAACACCTCAATCAAGGCACAAAGTATTACTACGAAGGATTATCACCTACAACTACAAAATCAACCTCTACAAGCTCAACAAATTGACGAGCCAAATCTAAGACGACAGCTTCAGCCTAGGTAAGAGCCTGTTCAGCTTCAGGAGACGCCACACCTTCCAAGATCCTATCTAGGGGCATATTCGGATTAATCAACCGAATACGCCCTAAGACGCCTTGGACGCCAACTAGGACTCCATCCTTCACCAAACCAACAACCTGGTGGTCAGCCGAGGAAGAAACTGAACTCAGGTCAAGCCGGCATCTTCAGGCTTCCTCAGCATACCGGCAAGCTTCCGAACAGAGCTCCAGAGAACTTTCCACCTCTCCTCCGAAGCCTTGATCGGGCCGACAAGTCCTCCACTGACGACTTGGCCTGCAAAAGATCTCGATCAGCGCCACGCCTAATCAACTGGGCTCTGGCAAGGACTTCTTCAACATCTTCTTTTTCCTTCTCCGACTCATTACGGAAGGTCTTTACCTCAAGCTTCAAAGCCTCAGTCTCCTCAGAGTACTTCTTCTTTAAAGCTTCAAAAACAAGACAAAAGAAGTCGAGAAGGGACAATACCAAGTAAACAGGGGCATAAAGACAAATCGAAAAGTTACCCCGAAATCATTATTCAAAATTTTAAGCTTTCTCGAAGTATTCTTCTCGGCTTCCACAATAGCCGACTTCGCTGCTCAACTTCAACAATCATTGCCCAAAAGGCACTCTCCGATTGCCGGCGCCCTTCAAGGCGCTTCGGTGTCAAGCTCGAGACTTCAAAGAAGCCAGCTCTTCTAACAACTTTTTTGTGACTCGGTCGAGCCAAAAAAAAGAGGTCGAATCAATCACACAAAACTCTATAAAGCAAAAAGAACAAAGCAATCAGAAAAGAAGAATATCCAAAAGAAAGAATAAATAAAGCTCAAGAAAACTCACCTGGAATCGCTGAGAAAAAGACTGAATTGAGGACCGAACTGAGGCCCAATAGACTCAAGTCCTCGCAAGCGAGAACTCGGATCAAACTCCGCCTCCAACTCCTGCACCAACCTCATATCACGAATCATATCCCAAGGAGAGAGGAGAGGAGACAAAGGAGAAGAGCATCCAACCAGAGGGGGTGAAGAAGTCAAGGGCTGAGCGAGAGGTAGCCGATCTCCTCCCGAAGTGACGACAACCTCCGCAACAGGAAGAGAAGAAGTCGCAGCCGCAGAGGTAGACGGCACCACGTCTGCCACCACCAGGGCCGACTCTACAGCTGGGTGAGGATCAGGCATAGAAGACATCTGACCCACAACATCCACACTCGTGGTCTTCTCCGAATCAGAAGCCGGAGCGGAGGGAACTGTAGAAGACGGCCTACAAAGACAAAAATTATTAAGATAAAAAACAGAAAAAGAAAAAGAACTCGGACAGAAGAAATCCATACCGAGGAACACGCCGAAGAGCAAGAAGAGGCCGGGAAGGAGGAGGTGGCATAACCTCATCCAGACCTGCCAACAACTCGGCAGAAGAAGGAGTAGGGCCCAGCAAGGGCTCCAAGTCAGGGGAAGAAGTAGAAGTTCCCCGAGGGCTGCAGAAAACAATACCAAAATTCAAGTAATGGAAGAGAAATCTATGCCAAAATTATAAATAGTCAACAACTCACCGATAAAAGAAGGGGGGAATCATCAACATCTTCAGTCTCATCCTCATGCAAGAGGACGGCATCACCATCTACCAGAAAAGAAGAATCAAGACCAAACACCAAACAAAAGAAACAGGATAAAACAAAAATAGCTTCTCATCTATCAGAATGTTACCTGAAGGTTGAGGAGTAGAAGAAGTTCGAATTCGCTTCGGCTGCGCAGAAGAAGAATCACCAGGTGCAGTCCTCTTTCCGCTCGAACGAGTAGCTCGGGGAAGCGTCTTGGGCCGATAAGGAGCATACCGAAGAGCATGTTCCTTTTTTAAAACCCCCAAAGAAAAAACTTCGGCCCTCAACCACCGCATGACCAGTGTGGGAGGAGCCGGAAGAGGAGCTATCTCTCCATCAACGGAAAGGAAAGCATCGGCGTTAAAAAAATCCCTGCCAAAAGGCTACAAGAACACAAACACAAGTCGAGTCAAAAAGTACTCGGAAGCTCAAGAACAAAGATAACAAGAAAACACTACTACGAAAAAACTTAACCGAGGCGGTTATTTTTGGTTAACCGAGGCGGTTTTATAACCGCCTCGAAGATAAGGTCACGGATCGTGGCCTTAACCGAGGCGGTTAAAATATTAACCGAGGCGGTTTTCTTATAACAACCGCCTCGGTTAATGTCTATTAACCGAGGCGGTTTTTCTTATAAAAACCGCCTCGGTTAATCTTTTAACCGAGGCGGTTTCCTTATAAAAACCGCCTCGGTTAATGTATTAACCAAGGCGGTTATTATAATATAACCGCCTCTGTTATTATTTTCCAAATTAAAAAAAAATTTATTTTCAGGTAATTTATATTAATCATTTAATATTTTGAAATATAAGCGTTATCAAATATAGCAAATACAGATCATATGGAACACATAGAATAAGCGTTTAAAAGGCTGAACATATATTAAGAGATCTGATGTCAAACATCATTTGAAGTTCCACCATAAAGTTTAAATTACATGCACACAAAGTCACAAAGTCAAACACATACACATAAGCGACATGAGAAGTTTATCACGAGTTAAACTAGTCGAAGATGTCCGGCAACACATAATCCCTCATATCTAGCATTGTTCTCCATTTGCGTAGCTTCTCATACTTATCCTCAGTTGCTAGCTCGCTCTCTTCATAGAAGAACTTGCCATCGACATGACAACATTGATCGATTACAAACTTGCAAACGTCGGATATTGTTTGACCGATGATCGCCTTGTCGATCCTGTTCCTCTTCCACCATCCTTTTGATTTCTTCACCGCGGTAGGTAGTCAGCACTGCATACTTCCCGCACGCCTTAAGATACTCACAAGCATAGTATCCACATAGAAGCGATCCTTCGGGTTGTTTAGAACACTGCATGAACGTTATACGTAATCTGAAATAGTTAGGCCATATGGAGAGCATGATGGACGATGTTATAGCACATTAGAGATTCCTGATATATAGTTACCGGAATTGTCGCCTAACTTTGAGTACGTGTTTGTACTTCAACTTCTTTTTCTGGACCTCCGATCCAAGCGGTTGGGGTCTTCAAGGTACTTCCCTGTAAGCAATCGTATGCAAACCACTCGTGTCAACATCAAAATTGATACAATTTATATGTGTAAATAAATGAATGTGATGTCACACTTACTATCGCACCACGTAATTCAAAATCATTGTACGCTTTTTTGTCTGCTTTTCCTCAAGGAGTCGAATACAATAGCCTTTCCATCCTGTGGGAAGATCATAAATACAATCCAGTGCCCCATGACGCCCAAGCTGCACCATCGAAACAATTTAAATCTCAACTCTTCAAATGTAAGAAATCGTGAACCCAATGGATGGTATACGTATTGGAACCTGTGTTTTCACGTACCCGAACTGATGGGCGGCAAGGATACACCCATGTTCCTCGACCTTCTTCATCGCTTGAAGGATGTACTGTCCCTTTCTGTACCTAATCTCACTCCGTAGGCATGCCCTGATTTCTATCCGCTGCATGGGGTTCAAGTTCACCAACTGCGGATCTGTATCCGGTATATCGTAGCCAATGATGGCCCTTTGGGTAATATGCATAGGAGAGAGGTAGATAACATTATCACCAAGCTCCTGATTTATATATGATTGCATCCTACAAGCACAAGTCTTGGTCACGATATTGTTGTATTGATTGAAGAAGGCATAGGGACAACGATGCAATGCTATAACAACTTACAATGCAAAAAGGGTGACTTGGGCGACGTCGAGGTCCTTGCGCCGCAGCATCCTATGCATGTCGTGGAAGGTCACGCGAGAAAAAAAGCAATCCTCTTCCAAGTGGAAGTACTCCTTGGGGACCCTCACAACGAATTCTTTCATTCCTAACTTGGCAAAGATGCATGTACCATAGATGGAACCGTCGAACCTCCCACGTCTCCTCCTGGACTAGCTGGCCTAAGGGCAACATGAACTTGCCATGCTCGTAGTTGTCCCGGGCGATGCGGAGTTAGTGGCCGGATCGACGGTGGCGTTGGTGGCCTGCAATCACGACGAGTGCAAATGTTGTTAGCACCATCATCAGAGACACACATACTCTATAATTGAGATAAGCCGGAAAGTGTTATAGCAATAGTACCTATCGAATGCCGTTGAAAAAGGGAGACTGTTTGCGATTTTATACGCCCTCCAATTTGCGAGGGGTATATTTGGAGGCCTGTCGTCCTCCTCATCTATTGGGCACTCTTCGGGTTGGCTTGGAGGTGGCGAGTCGTGCCCCGATGCACCTCTACTGTCCTCCTCATCTGTTGGCTTCATCGGCGCCGAAGGGCACTCTTTGGGATGACTTGGAGGCGGCGTGTTCTGGCCCGACGCAACCCCGGCATCTCCTTGTGGGTTGCCTTTGTCGGAGATGGGCTTCGCCGAGGATCGATGCAGGGGACGCCATCGTTGTTGCCACCGCCGCCGCGTCGTCATCACTTGGGCCGCCACCGGGGAGACGATGACGGCGGTGAGCACGATGTCTCCATTTTCAAGACGATATCAGCTTTGTTCCAAAGCACGATGTCGCCGAGTGCTTGGCCGAAGCGTTGTTGCACCACTTTCGGTGGGGAACTCGAGTTCATCTTGATCGAATTCATCTTTAGTGTACACCAAGAGCACTACAAATAGCTCGGGCGGGATCGGCTTGCCGTCGTAGATTTCTCCATCTTTGGGCGGCTTAACCTCTCCTTCTCCCCACTTCTTTCTTCGTCTTCCCCGTCCCGCCAAAGGGCACCGGGAGCTTGCACAGTGTTGGTTTCTTGATCTCATCGACCGGGTACCTTTGGTGCTTTGTGAGGTACCCGGCTGCTGTTGCGGTAGCTGGACGCCAGCCTGTCGAAGCATCTGTGACCGCAGGTCCACCATCTTGGGGTCGTTGCTCGTGAAAGCTTCCTGTATCGACCCCATGATCATTTCCTTCACGGCCGCATCATGGCCTTGCCGGATGAGCCGTTCCTTATATGCTGCCTCGTGCGGTACAAGGCAGCGTCGGATTGCCGGGACTCCACGGTCTTCCAGGCTACGCCTCGAGGAGATGCCCGTACACGGCCGTGGTGCTCCGGCCTTCCAAGCCCCTCGGTCAGGACGTCATGATCCCTCCGAGGTTCGAACAACCCTTCTTCCTTAGCCTTTTGTACCGCGATCACCGCCTTCTCCGCCTCCTCGGTCTCTGCCTCGTTGTACTTGGTTCTTCCCTCCTTTAGCCTCTTCGGCCGACGGGCTTTGAAGTAGTCACGTGCCCTGGTGTCGAGGCCTGCTAACGGATCCTCTATACCGGCAGCAGCTGCCTCACTTTCTTCCTGCCGCCACTTGGGCCTCTTAGCGGCGTACCCTGTCATACCCAAATGGTGAGGGAGTGTATTCCTCTTTGCGAGGTTAGAGTACTTGCTCTTGTCCTTTGAGCCATCATCAGACACCTTCTCCACAAATTCATCCCAGACGTAACGCTTGATGAAGTTGTAGTCTTCAAAGGGTGTCTTCCCCATCTTCACGTACTCGTTGTTCAATGTGGAGCGCAAGTTGCGAAGCGCTTTTCTTGCAACCGCTAATGCATGCTTCCTGCATAGATCTTCATTGTACTAGTCTGATGGATACTCGAACCGCTTCTTCACGTCTTTCCACACTTTATCCTTGAGTTCTTTCGGGACTTTTCTCCAATCAAAGTAGGTGATTGGCACATGCTCCCTAGCTACATAGGAGCACTGGTTGCTGAATGTGCCTATCACACTTTTCGGTAGCAAGGGCTCTCCATGCCGCCCTATCTGGTGTATGACATGCACCTTGCTAGACACTTGGTGCCTACCGTGTTGGCCCCTCTTCAAATCTGATTTCTTGCCACTCTTGCCAGTACTCTTGCCACTGCCTAGTGCGCTTGAAGAGCTTGGGGTAGGAACGGATGCATGCCCCTCTCCACCCTCCCCCTCTCCCTCATCGTGGAACTCCAAGCGCAGAGGCACCTGTGGTATCTGTCGAGCATAACAAGCATTATTAGCTATATGCTTACGCGAGGGCCTCCATGTTATGGTAGTTATATACGTACCCGGCGCCTTTGAGTTTCAAGTCATCCCTCCGGATGGTATCGTGCTTCCATGCGAGAACTTCGTGTTGAAGCCCTATACATGTCCTTCGGATCATCTTCTACATTATAATTGGTCATCATCTTCCTCCGTTTTGTGCTTCTTTTCTCGGCAATGGTGTTGGCACCTCCTCCTCGTACTCGGTAGAGTCCGCCTGATGACGATGACGTTTGATCATCACTCTCATAAGGACTAGGCTGGCGCCATTGTCCTTCGTCGTCGCCGAGCTTGTTAGCCATTGGAAGCTATGAAGAAGATATTGTCGTCAAAGATGCGGATAACAATTTTATTCAACTTCATATGCAAAGGTAACATGACAATAATATAAATGAAACATCTCTCTTATATTCCTCCTCTTGAAAGATTACATCATTTTTTCATTTACATTGAAGTACGTATACAAGAAGTATGTATACAAAATTTAAAGAAAAGTACAAAATTTGAAGAAAAGTACAAAATGATTAGTAAATTTGGCTCAGATTTGCCCAATTGACATCACAATGCGTCTAAACCGGTTGCTTGTATGTTACACAAGCCATCCTAGTTTAGCAGCTTCATTACAAGAGGGGGCATTTGATCATCATAGCCGTTGCCTCAAAGCAAGGAATGGATTCACATCATTGGATTAGTAGTAGTAGAGCAGAGCACCGACAAAGGAACATTAATCCGATAAAAGTAGGAATAAATCATAGGCAAAATAGAGGGGGCATAGCAGTTAATGTAATCAGCTTCCCTAAGAGCATCCCAATTGTGTTCAATTTTGGGGAGAAAATTAGTAACATGGAGTTCAGTTGCTATCTTCAAAGCTGGTTGTTTAGCGGGGTCCAAAGGGGAAAAAATAGGAAACCTCCTCTCACATTATCCTCGTCCTCTTACTCTCTCTCTCTTTTTTAACTCAAACAAGTAGGAGATTTGCATGGCATGGCATTAAGACAGAAAAGCCAAAATAGCCAGTGAAGTGACCTTAAACGATGCCGGGAGAGATCTGCGCCTCTCCTCTCCCAAAGAAAATGGATCAAAGCTACCAGAAATTATTCTTTTATCAAGTTGTATTCGAGCTAAGTTTAAACTTTAAAGTTTGCTTTTCAGCCCTCAAACCACTATCGACTGCTCCAATATGCAATGTTCAGGTTTGTGCACCCACAGCTTTTGCTTTAACAAAGAAATCGAGCTGCTCTAAGAATGAATCTGAGAACATGCACGACTGCAAGAATGTGCTAAATCTAGAGCTGTCACTCGCCAATCGCCATCCCCTTTCACCATATACACCCCAATCGCTAGCTGTCACTAAATTTTAGTTTCCAAATCAATCCAAATTGTACCTGCCATTGCATCAAGAAAACGGAAGTTTTTGAAAGGAAAAAGGTAAAATCATAGTTCTTTCATGAATACAAGATCAATCTATCTTGCATCATCATACACAGTCAACCATGTTCATAGTGATTACTGTTGCTACATGTAAGAATTTGCCCTTTTCTTGCAGGTTGGCGAATGAGTCAATAAATTCAACACAATTAGGCAGACTGTCGGTGTAGTAAGCACAAGGGGCCCTTGAAACAGAGGAATATACATGAAAAACAAATATACATTGACATGCACATACCACAAGATTTGTGTGTTGCTAACCTGCTTTACTTGCACAGAACAAAAACTGATGTGAGCTGCAGTTCCTTCTTCTAGAAATTGATGAAAAGAATATGCAATCTGGGCGTGTCTACTCTCAGGTTGCTGCTGCACCGAGCAGTAGAGGAAAAAAGTGCCAACCTATCGAACACAATAATACTGATCTAGAGCTCAGTAGAGGAAAAAGTGCCAAACTGTGCTAAATCTACAATCTGTTATCTATTCGTTGTATCATATACACCCCACTGCTAGCTGTCACTCGCCAATCGCCATCCCCTTTCACCATCGGTTTGCATTTAGTGCCCATATAAAACCTTGATCTAGAGCTGCCAATGAGATAATCCAAAATTAAACGCTATACTACAAGATAGGTTTTGAAAGATACCTGTTCAAACAGTTGCAAATGTTCTTGTAAGGAAAAAAATCAGTGCTCCTGCGGGGCGGCTTCCGCAAGCAGCAGAAACAAGTCTCATAGATCAGGTGAGCCATTGCTTTAGCTTTTGTTGTCCTCTCCACTTCTCATGTCACAGCAGTTATGAAAGCGAGTGATCTCACCGATCTGTCGGAGGATCAATATAGGTAAATATCTTGACATGTAAGGCTATCACCACAGATGGCGTTCCCACACTTAGAAGACTGCTATACTTAAAAGAGAATTCACCGAGGAATTACTTCAACAAATGACAACACAACAACTTATGACTAGCCCAACACAATTAGATCTTGGTGAATATAGAAACTGTACAGCAAGCTCTTCCAAATCTACAACCAATCCTTTCATTTTGTATTTATTGTCTGCTCTTTACACATTATATATCTATGGCTTCTTTACATAAAAAGAATTGGCCTACAAATGGACAGATTCAGATTTATGGACCTGGTAAAAGGCTTACATGTCCAAATCAATTCCTAAATAATCATTGTTTCAAGAAGTAATCATCACAAACACTATCCCTCTAAAAGAGGAGAAGAGTTTTCCACAGCTGACCATTCTTTCAGTTGCTAACCTCTTAGGCGAAACAATCTGGCGTGTTCACGATGATTGCTCGGTAAGTTCTGACTTCTAACTCCAAAAAAAAAAAAAAACTGTATACCAGATCCAGTGGTTACAACTGGTTCTTCACTGTCATCGTTCAAACCTCATGATACTATTATCAAAACTTGTTTCTTGTGCAATTTTTTATATATTAAATCCTAAAATTTGCCCAGGTTGGTCATGAGCCATACTCCAGCTTGGATATTGACTGATGCTTAAGGCGTATTAGCCATGCTGTGCTCTCCTGCCTAGGTGAGAAATGGCTTTTAAAGGTGATGTCCAATCTCTACACGACATAGCACGGCAAACAGCTATTTCTCTACAAGCTGTACATAAGAATGTTCATTGCCATTGTGGGCAACATTTCATCATACATTTTCCATCCTGTGACATGTTCACCTGTTCTTATGCAGGAATAGTTGTGGCAGCTTGCAACCTTTTCGTTCTTTTCTTTAGTCTCAGTTTTTGTCTGTGCGTATCTACATCAAAAATGGCAACGAACATACATCACTATATCGAGGGCTTAATGATAGCAGTTCGAATCTACGGCTGTGCCAATCAATCAAATCAGCGGGCGCGGCGCAGCAGGGAACCGCCGGCTTCCCCGAGCCGTGGAGCGAGGGAGAGGGGGGGGGGGAGGGTGGCGGGAGACGAACCTGTCGGGAGCGGAGAGGAGAGAGAGAGAGGCGGACGGCGGTGCCGGCCGACGAGCGGCGGGAGAAGGGGGATCGCGGGAGGGTGAGGGCGGAGGGGCGAGCCCCTCGAGGGGGGGGCGCGTGGGGCGGGAGGCGGCCAGCGGAGGCGGAGCCCAATCCTCCCCCCCCGCGCAGGCAGGCGCGCAAGACTCGACGGCTCGGGCGCTGCTCGACGGCGCGGGCGGATGGCGGCGGACGGCGGCGTCGAGGCGGACCCCGGGCGGTGGAGCACGCAGGGTACCTCGCTGCGGCACTGCCGACGGCGACTCCTTCTCCGCGCGGCTCGGCCGAGACAGGCGGACGGCGGCGGCACTCCTTGAGGACTCGCACGGTCGACGGCGGGCGGATGGCGGCGGACGGCGGTTGCGGGGCGCCGAGGGAAAAACCGGCAGCCCTTCGGGAGGATTTGAACCGGGCGAAGGACTTGGGCACACCGCTCGGGTTCGTGCTGTTTATATAGGGAGGCATTAACCGAGGCGGTTATTTTATAATAACTGCCTCGGTTAATATTTACCGAGGCGGTTATTCTAAAATAACCGCCTCGGTTAATACCTCCCTATATAAACAGCAAAAATGCTTCTAATAATTATGAAACTAACAATTTTTTTGATATAGTAGTTGCTGAGGTGAGTATTTGGATCTTTTCTCTTTATATTTTGGTGATTGAAAGGAGTTGTGCTCAACAAAGGATACTGAGCTGCTAATTAGCAACGTCTGGGTGCTGCTGTATATCAGTATTTGACTTTGACTTCCACTTAGTGCCTAGAGATTCTCCACTCGCGTCCTGCTACTCTGGCTTGCAGGATGGCTGCTTTTAGTAGCATCACTATTTACTTCACTGTATATGAATGCAGGAAGAGCAGTCGTCAACAAACACACATACACTTGGATTGAGGAGGCAAATGCATGTATGGATTGAAAAATGTGTGAATGGTGTTTTACTTGAACTCTCGATAATCATAGGCATAACCAACATGGAAAGATGGCAAGCACGGATTGCACGTGTTTTTTTTTCATTGTATATAGATTACTGTATATATATATATATTCACCAACAAGGATCTGAGTTCATTGTCGAATTATTTAGAGTGTTTCTTCAGCTGCGTGACTAGCATCAATAATGCTTCAAGTGAAAATAAGAATTGTACCATCAAGGTAAAAAGAATAGGGTTCATTCAGCCCAATCTGTCTCAGTACACTTTTGATTTATTGCGCTCTGAAATTTTAAACCAACTATGTCATTTTGCAGTAATTTTTCATGTTTTTTATCATGACTTCTTATATCAAAAAAAAAAAAAAACTGAATATTGATTGATTTATTTTATTATTTGCATAAATATTTTAAATAAGACGGATGGTCAAACATAAAGTGCAAAAACTAAAACGACAGTCTCCATGGGACGGAGGGAGTATTTCAATAGTGACGCTTACAAATATGTGACTCATAAATGTTCGAACATAATAAAATTCATAAATTTTAAAGGCATTACATAAGTTATTACATAAATATGTGACATGATAACTCATTTTGGTGCCGACGCTACCACGGTCCTCTTCTCGCCATCGGGGACGGCACCAAGGCTTCATCTTGGTCTTGTTGACACGGGTCTCGACGAGCTTGATTTTGGATGGATGATCAGTAAAGAGCGACATCTCCGAGTAATTGTTGTGTTCTTCGGGACTCTGTACTCCATCTGCTCCCACGATTCTCTGCTTTCCTGACACAACCACATGCTTCTTGGTGTCTTTGGGCTTTGCGAAGTAGGCTACCTGTGCAACGCGGTTTGCTACCACCCATTGGTCATCTTTGTACCCCACATTGCCGAGCTCCACTGTGGTGAGCCCAAAATCATCCACAACAACCGCCGTCGGCTTTACCCAATCGGCACCGAAATATAGGCACCTTGTAGGTCACCACCATAGTCAAGTTCCCATATCTCTTCGATCTGGCCATAGTATGTCATGATCTTCTTCGTCTTGTCATCGATGCCCTCATATCGAACGCCACTATTCTGTGAGGCGCTCTTCTTGTCCTTCTCTTTCGTGTGGAACCTGTAACCATTGATATCATACCCTTGCCATGAGGTGATTTGTGTTCTAGGGCCTGACGCAAACCTCGCTTCATCAGTTTCTCCATATATGTCTTGCTTTTTGATCCACGTCGTGAAATTGATGTTGTGCTGTTTCTGAACCCATGCCTCACCGCGTCCACCACTAGAAAGGCGGATCTCATCTACATGCTTCTGAACCCAGTCTTCCATGACCACTAACTGATTGAGCGCACTATTGTGAGCTTGTTGCAGAGTCTCTTCATCTACATCGGTCTTTTTCTTCCCGTACATCCCATCCCCGAGGTTTTGCCCTCATGCAAAGGGACGGGCAACCCAATCGCTCTTCCGTCCCTAATGTATTTGGTGCACCAGTTAACGGCCTCCTCCGTTGTGTATGCCTCGATCATAGAGCCCTCCGGGTAAGCACGATTATGCACATATCTATTGAGGGTCAACATAAACCGCTCGTACGTCCACATCTGATGAAGGTACACCGGGCCTAGTTCCTGTATCTGATCAACCATGTGCATCATCAGGTGTGGCATAATATCAAAGAAAGACGGTGGGAAGCACATCTCGAGCTGACAAAGAGTTTCTGCGATGAATTGTTTTAAGCCAGACAGCTCAGCTTCATCGATGACCTTCTGTGTAATCTGGTTAAAGAAGTAGCACATGCGTGTTATTACCATCTTAATGTACTCCGGACCGATACATCTTATCACAATTGGAAGGAACACCGTAAGCATGACATGGCAGTCATGTGAGTTGAAGTTGGTAAGAGTGAGGTCTTTCATGGAGACAAGGCTCTTGATGTTGGAAGAAAAACCAGTCGGCACTTTGACTGTCCTGAGCCACTGGCACATAGCCCTCCTCTCATCCAATGTCAGGTTGTAGCTCGCCCCTAGGAGGTCGACTTTTCCATTCTGCGCAGCAAGTGTCGGTTGAATTTCAGGCCTGATGCCCATGTTGACCAAATCCTGACGAGACTTTAAACCATCCTTTGTCTTTTTTCTTGATGTCAAGCGAGGATTCCTATCGTGCTCTCAAACACATTCTTCTCCCGGTGCATGCGATCGATGGCATGGGGCGTATCTAGTTCTTTCCAGTATGATAAGTACTTGAAGAAACAAGACTGCTTCTTGAAAGGAACGGGGGCCGTGATAGGCTCACCTTCTTCTTCGTCCTCTGCATCCCGCTTCCTCTTTTTACTGGTTGGCTTTGGACCATCTTTCCCCTCTTTCTTCTTCTTCTTTCCGAACTCGATGTTTATACCCTTGACCATGTCAAACACCTTTTGCCCATACCTTGTTCTTTTTCCGGCTCGTCGGTTTGAGGTTCGGCCTTGTTGTCAAAATCTTGATTCATCATAGGTCTCCGATACACATTGCTTTTTACGGAGGAATCGTCTGTTCCTCATGTACACCATCTTCTTGGATGCAGCAAGGTAAGTCTAGCAGGTACCATCAATGCAAACTACACAACCCGGTCTTACCTTTAATCTGCCCGACGGTGAAAAAAAAAGACCGGGGGTAGTCCGTGATGGTGACAAATATGATGGCCTTCGGTGAAATCCTTCTTTAGGAACGCATCCATCATTTTGACCCCCTTTTCCCATAGAAACTGCATGTCCTCCATAAATGGCTCTAGAAAGACATCTATATCATTTCCAGGCTGCTTCGGTCCAGATATAAGCATGGTTAGTAGAAGGTACCTATTATGATAGAGATTCGTAAGAGGGCTGTTATTATACAAATTGGTGAGAACAACTTTCACAGACACCGTCCCGGTCTAAGATCCAAATAAGTACTTGCGCTTGTGACATAGATGGGGAGGTAAGTTGTAGATGGTGAGGATGACCGGCCAGGTGCTGTGGGAGCTACTTAGGTCACCAAACGGATTCATCCCATCAGTACTTAGCGCGAACCTGACGTTCCTGGCCTCGTCACCAAACTCCGGGAACTTGTCGTTGAAACGCTTCCATTGCTTGCCATCAGAGGGATGTCGAAGCTTGCCATCACCCTTCGTGCGTTCGGCTGATGCATGCCAAGACATGAGCTTGGCATCATCCGGGTTCCCGAATATCGCACGCAAGTGATCGATCACGGGCAAGTACCACACAGATAGGGCGGCACTTTTTCTACTCATATAACCCTCTTCTTCCTGGTCCTCTGGAGGCGGGGACTGCTTCTTTATCGTCTTCATCTTCTTCTTTGGCACTCTTGAGGTGGGTCCATCGTCAGCGGCGTCCGTTCGACAACCAGCATTCCTCTTGTAACGGCTCGCACCGCAGCGAGGACAACTCTGCAAGTTCTCATACTGGCCCCGATATAAAATACAGTGGTTTGGACATGCATGGAACTTTTTAAGTTTCATCGCCACTGGCCTGATCAGCTTCTTTGCCCGATAAGTATTGATGGGCACCTTGTTACCCTCCGAGAATGTGTCAGCGAGGATACGTAACAGGTCGTTGAAGCTAGTGTCAGACCACCCATGGCGAGCCTTGAGCATCAGCATCTGAAGATTAAAACGTAACGCCGTCCAATGCTTCGGACAACCATTGTCTGGGGGATCTATTGCCGCCTGCTTCATCTCCCTGAAG
The DNA here is from genome assembly GCA_015844335.1 of Chrysopogon serrulatus. Lineage (NCBI taxonomy): Eukaryota > Viridiplantae > Streptophyta > Magnoliopsida > Poales > Poaceae > Chrysopogon > Chrysopogon serrulatus. Next base: position 380,148 of record JADLZL010003498.1, on the reverse strand, counting down.
TTTTCTAGCCACTTAGGATTCCCAAACAAGATGTCATCCTGGTCTTGGCAGTTAGCGATTCTATCGAAGAGGTCCACATCTTCGGGGTCCAACACCTCCGCTGGATTACCACCATCGTCATTTGCAGTGTCCTCCTCTGTCTGTAGTAGATCTTCAATCGTGGTGTAATCATGATGCACATCATTGTCACCGCCGCCTGATGCTTTGGCTGCTGATACTTCATGTTGTTCTCCATTTCCTCCGTCAATCACCGCCTCTGCCGTTGTCGTCGGCGACTTGTTTTCTCTAGATGAGCAAGTGGTAGTGGCACTCGGATCTGATTCACCGTGATACTTCCAGACCTTATAATCTTTAACGAAACCAAACCGCACTAAGTGAGATTGCACCACGCTCTCGCTATGTGCCAAAGAAATTCTTACAGCTATTGCACGGACAAATTATGAAATCTCGACCCACACTCGAGGCGATGCTTTGTCGCCGAGGAATGAACTTTCTCTTCACATGATCCAAGAAAGATGGATCTAGCCTTGATCCCTTGTACATCCAATCCCTTGCCATCCGCAACCTTGCACACGTACCATAAACATATATAAGGATGGGAGCCAAAAAAATACATGTATCAAAATCTAGATCTAAAGAAAAAAGAAAAAGAGGGAGAAAGAGAGAGGAAAAGAGGAGAGAAAAAGAGAGAAATGAACAAAGAGAGAAAAAAGAGAGGGAAAGGTGGGGTTTTGAAGAGTAAGAATCAACCTATTGTGGTGCCACCTTTCACAAATTCAAGGGTTCTTCCTCCTTAGGAGATGGTTCTTTATCCTCCACTTAGATCTAGATCTAGATGTAGGGGAAAGAGAGGAGAGGAAAGAGGGAAAGAGAGAAGAAAAGGAGGGTTGGAGGGTAAGAATTGAGCTCTTGCGTTGCCCCTTTGCCTATTCCAAGAGCAAAACTTCTCCCCCTAGAAAATATACAATTTTTGCGGTTTTGGAGCTCAAAACCCGTAAAAATGGAGGAGAAGCCGCGGGGAAGAAGAAGGAAGGTGCTGGCTATATAGAGCAGAGTTAACCGAGGCGGTTTTTGTTACAAAACCGCCTCGGTTAATGGTATATTAAGCGAGGCGGTTTGTGTTACAACAACAGCCTCGGTTAATACATTAACCGAGGCGGTTTTTATAAACAACCGCCTCGGTTAATGGCTATTAACCGAGGCTGTTATCGTTGCAAAACCGCCTCTGTTAATATATTAACCAAGGCGGTTACGTTAGAGTAACCGCCTTGGTTAATAGTCATTAACCGAGGCGGTTTTCTTATAAAAACCGCCTCGGTTAATATATTTTCCGAGGCGGTTTTTTCCTAAAACCGCCTCCGAGCTCATTTTTCAAGTGCCTTGCAAAATCTTTTGTGTAGTAGTGAAACTTACAGCAAGGGGAGGATTCCCAGCAGAGTACTCAAACTTGGTCGTCGGAACCACCACTGCACCCTTCAAAATTCTCTTGAGGCGCAGAAACACCTCATCCTCAGACAACTTCGGTGGTAGCCACCATCCGAGAGGGATCTTCGGCACCGAGTACTCGAAGCCAAAATGCTCCCCGAGCCTTCAATGGTTGTACTCGGCGGCGAAGATAACTAGCTACTATAGCAAAGCCTGACAAACCGTTCTGCTTCAAGTAACTAATCCTATCGAAAAGCGGCTGAAGCAGAGACAACTCGGCAGCGCTAAGCTGTTCTTTCTCCCACCGATCATTAGGAACTGGCGGAACTCTAGAAAAGGTTGTAAGAGCTGGGGTAGCTACGCTAACAAGATTGCCAGCATAAAACCACTCGGAACGCCAATCCTTCACGGACTCAACGAGGTCGTACTCGAAGAAATGACTCGACTTACGCCCCTGCCGGAATTGGATCCCACACCCACCAAGGGCATGAATGCAATCCGAGCGAGGCTGCGGTTTAAGGCTGAAAAGGAAACGAAACAGATTCAAGGAAGGAGGGATGCCAAGAAAAAGTTTCACAAAAATGAACAAAAAACAGAAAAGATGAAGAATCCCATTGGGAGTGAGATCATGAAGGGAGACACGAAAAAAAAACGAAGGAAATTATGAAGGAAAGTACACGCCGGAAGGCAAAGACCGGCGGACAAAGGAAAGAAAAAGAACAATTTTGCCTGGGCGAGGAACAGGGGACTCGATGCTCACCAGGCCGCAGACCACCCAGCCAGCTCCTTAGACTGAATCATCCCCCACTCCTCCAACTCAACCAGGTGCTTCTCCTGGGTAGTCGGAGCAGGGAACGACTTTGCCGTCATCTTCATCACGGCGTACTCAGGATTCAGCTGCTCGTCAACCTCCTCCTCAAGAACAGGCTTGTCAGCAACAGGTTTCTTGCTCGAAGTCTTCTTCCTCCCCATACAACGGCCAAAACCACAAGAGCAATAGAAGGAGGAGGAAGCAAAGACAAGTAACCAAAATTGGGGATTTTTTCTAGGGTTTCAGGATGCGAAGGCGGAGCGAAGGAGAAGAACAGTTACCCCAAACCACCAATTTATAAGAAGTAAGAAGGGCCTGGCTTAGGGCCCATTCAACAAAACAACGGTAAAAGGCCAACGGATACATGGCGTAATAACGGAAAGGCCCAGTAAAATCTGGGATAACGGTCTCTATCCCGTCACTGGCCAACGGTAACATTCTGAACCATTACAACGATGGTAACAAAAAACAAGTCGGCTCGGAGGCTGACAGCTAGGCTTACCAACAACAAGTCAGCTTGGAGACAGAACAACTAGAGGTTATCAAAAACAAGTCGGCTCGAAGGCAGACGTCCAACAGATACAGTTCCAAAGAACTCAGATCCATATAATAATTCATATTCTCATCAAAATACAAGGATACAAGTCTTACAAGATCCATCGAATTCAGAAGAAAACTAAAGCAACATCTACAAGAAACCCAGTGGAATTCTGCCATAGAAAACAACTACGTAGAACCCCCAGACAACCAAGGTGATAGCCGTTGCCGACCCAGACTACCTACGAGGGCAGGTCCGGGCCGAAAGCGATTCAAAGCAAACTAGATACACCAACACAGTGCATCCAAGATCGCCAAAAGTAGCACTGACTTCTCAAGCATCACATCGGGCCTCTCCAGCCACAAGTTGAATCGGACCCCATGTGAACAAGAGGGCTCCAGCTCTGCGTTGGCGGTCATTTTGCTTTGCACCGCCTGCCTAGAGGACAGTCTTGGATCGGCAACCCTCCCACGCAGAGCATATGTCTGGCAGAGTGGAAAAGAAGAACTGAGACTACAAAATGGCCCAGCACAAGGCACATCTTAAGACTTCTTCTACCTACCAGAATGAGCCTTCAATCACAATGCTACTCCGGGATTAGTCTGCCCCTAATTCCTATCTCAAGAATTCTTCTACCCACTAAAAAGACCATACTGGAAGGAAAAGAAAGAAGCCCGGGGGCTGATCCATCTTGCAAACAATCATTCTCACAAGAACAGAAGGCAACAAACTTTAAGACCCTAAAAGACCAGGAAGAAAAAAGACCTATTTATAGGACAAGATTAGCGTACATGGACCAAGTTCACCAAGACAGAAAGACACTGGCAAGACTTAAAAGAGGACAGTAAATAGTGCAGTAAGGGAGCATATCCGGAGAATATCCCATTACAGTAAAAACATATAGCATTTACTGCACCAGCTGCCAACGCCCAGCCATAAAGAGGAAGACATAAAAGCCACAATGAAAGAGCAAACCACCAAGAACCCGGATAAAGGCTCGGGGGCTACAATTTCAAGACATTATTTCTATTCAAGATCCTCTAGCTCTCTGTCTCAAAAAGCAAGAGGCTCGGGGGCTACACTCATTGAGTGCACCTATGGGCGCACGACAACCAGAAGCCACCACCCGACTACTTTTAAGGAAAGGAATTCGGGCTCGGGGGCTACAATTTCAAAGCCATCATGCTACTCAAGACCCTCCAGCTCTTTGTCCTAAAAAGCAAGAGGCTCGGGGGCTACACTCATTGAGTGCACCTATGAACGCACGACAACCTGAAGCCATCATCCGACTACTTTTAAGAAAAAGAACTCGGACAAAGGCTCGGGGGCTATAGGGTATACACCCTCAACTTTTTTCTAAATTTTCCAAGACCCTCCAGCTACTTATAAATAAATAGCAAGAGGCTCGGGGGCTACACTCAATGAGTGCACCTACGGTGCACAACGAAGAGGAGAAGAAAATTCAAGAAAGACCACTTCAAAGCATCACTCACGATACAAGTCGTCTCCAGAGTTCAACTTCAAAATGCTCGGGGACTTGTCGATGCGGGACCAAGACGGTTCCCCATCAACGTGACTCCCGTTAAGACGGACCCACAAGACAAAAACAGAGGGACCGATTCCAAGTAGAAGACGTCCTGACCTAGTTAGACGGTTAGAAAGTAACTTCTGTAATAGGAACAGAACTCTTTCTCTACTAAGTCCAACTAGGATTAGAACCAAAGCTCTGGCTCTTTTCTCTCGTAAAAAGGAGCCAGAGCACCCTCTTTGTAACAAGCGAGAACAACACACGTTCATACATCAATCCAACGCAAAAGGCCAAGGCCGACTGGAGTAGAGCTTTTACTCGACGACGAGGGCTCGAACCAGGATAAACTGAGTGTCTCTTGCGTGAACCGCCGAGTTCTAGTATTCGCCGAGATCCGAATCAACTGCTACAGGAACCCCGTGGCAGGCTATCGGTGGCTAAACACCGACAGACTCCCATACTATTGTTTCCCTTGTGGCCAAATTGGCCATTCGGAGATGGATTGCCCTACTCTTGTTGCATGGGATGAGCATGGCAAACTGCCATGTGATGTTCAGCTAAGGGCCCCTGAGGACGGAAGGGGCTGCAATCTTTCGCGCGTGCAGCAGCGGAGTTTTCGGGAGTGGATCCTCATCGGCCTTCCGATCCCAAAAACAACATCGCAGGTCCAATGACTCTCGGTCCTCGAAGGGAGATGACGGTTCTCGTCATTCGGCAAGCTTTGTCGCTGAAGCAAGTTGAGGAAGATTTGAGGCCACACCCGCATAAGCGAAAGTCGAAGTTGGTCGCTTCAGCTACTCAAATGCCGGACCTAAACCTTCCCCAGGAGGGTGTAGTACTCTTGTTCCGGTAGGAAGGTGTATTCGAGGGTGAACCAATTGGATAACAACGCGGATAGTGGTGGCAGTAGCATGATTGAAACACTCAAAAAGCGAAGAGAGGCAATTCCCAAAATGCAAGATCGGTGGCGGGCTGCGGCGGTAGCCACCCGTCGGGCACAATGAATCTCCTAAGTGTGAACTGCCGGGCTGCGGCCAGCCGAGGCAGTTCAAGAACTCGCCTGGTGGAGGAAAAAAAAAGCCCATAGAGGTGTTTCTAATGGAGACAAGAATGGGGAGGATCGTGCTCTTGGCTTGCGGCGGAATCTTGGCTTTCCTAATGCCATTCTTTGTCAAGTGACGACTGATATTGCTTTGGCGTCGGGATGTGGTGGTTGCAGAGTTAAGCAAATCTAAGTCGCACATTGATGTTATGTTGTCATATGACAACATGAGGATCACGCAGTGGAGGTTAACGGGCTTCTACGGGGAGCCATGGAGAGAAAGACACAAGGAGAGCTGGCACCTATTGAGATTCCTAAGAGGGCAGTCTGCCTACCCTTGGCTTTGCATAGGGGATTTCAACGAAGTGTTGTTAGCGGAGGTTGGGGGGGGCAATGGACAGGAGCCTTGGCAGGTTGCGGCCTTCCAGGAGGTGGACAGTGATTGCCGCTTGGCTGACCTGGGGTATCATGGTATTCTGTATACCTAGGACAACAGGCAGGAGGAGGGCTAAAATATCAAGGTCCGTTTAGACCATGCGCTGGGGGATGATAAGTTCTTTGCAGAGATGGGGGAATCTAAAGTGTTCCACTTACTAGCGGAGTCAGACCACTGTGGGCTCCTGGTGGAGGTGAGGGAGAGGGTGCCGGCTGACCGATGGCGCGGCAGATGAAAATCCAAACCATCCCGCTATGAGAATATGTGGAAGAGCCATGGGGAATACATGGACTTCGTCAATCAGACGTGGGATCCTGGATCAGGCTCTTTTGATTTAGCCGCGGCCTCCTCTGCCCTTAAGTCTTTACAAAGCTCTCTGAAGACGTGGGATAGAGAGGTGTTTGGTTCGGTGAGGAAGTAGGTGAGGGAGCTGCGAGCGGAGCTAGAGGAGGAGCGGAGCAGCACCTTGTACCGGGGTCCGACGGACAAGGAATGTACTGTGGTGGCTAAGCTTGCAGATGTGTTGGCTAGGGAAGAGATGATGGAACGCCAGAGGTCACGGATATCCTGGCTTAGGGATGGTGACCGGAACACAGAATTTTTCCAGGGCAAAGCTCGTGCAAGGAATCAGACAAATAGGATCAAGATCCTAAAGGGTGACTTGGGTCAGGAGTATACTGCTCAGGATGATCTCGAATGGCTAGCGGTTGAGTTTTACCAAAACCTGTTTCTAGCACAGGAATACTTACAACCGGAGCTGATATGCAGACTTGTACTGTGGAAGGTGACACCAGCTATGTGTGATATACTCCCTCCGTCTCTAAAAGCTTCAACTCTTAGAATCCGTGCCAGTCAAACTTTTTTAAGTTTGATCAATTTTATAGAAAAGAACATCAATACCTATACATAAAATGAGTATCTTATGAAAATATATTATATGATAAATCTAATAGTACTAATTTGATACCATAAATTTTATCGTTTTTTCTAGAAGTTCGGTTAAAATTTGAAAAATTTGGTTTAAGACAACTTTAGAAATTGAAGTTTTCAGGGACAGAGGAGTACTAGAGAAGCCCTATACAACGCTCGAGGTGGAGGCAGCCCTTTTTTAAATGGCTCCAAACGAGGCCCCGGGTGTTGATGGTTTCAGCGTTGGTTTCTTCCAAACACATTGGGAGCTTGTTAAATCTTGCGTGGTGAGTGCAGTTCTGAGTTTTTTAAATGGAGCAGATATCCCGGCAGGTGTTAATCTGACTTTGTTGGTGCTTATCATACCAAAGGTCAGTAATCCACTGGAGCTATCTCACCAATGGTTATATGGAGTACATAAATATTTTAATTGAAAAGTGTACCCTTCAATAACAGATTATGCAAAGTTAGGTTATCTTATGAATTTGATAACATATAAGAGCACATATAGCTCTGTTATGTGTCTTAATGTACTGAATTCATATAATTGAGGAGGGATGAGGTTGTATCAGTAACATTCCTTTTTAGTAAAATTCAAAATTTATATGCAAAGACACCGCTATTTGCATTTAATTTTGAATCACTACATGAAACACCAAAAGCTACTTCCTCAGTCACAAAAAGTTAAAAGTGTCATTTCATAGTTTCAAATTTGACTAAATATAAAAAATACAACTAATATTTACATAAGTATATCACTATATTAATAACAAATCTATTTGAAGCTATAAATATGATATTATTTTCTACAAATCTAATCAAATTGAACATTATTTGACTTCCCCAAGAAGCGAGATTTCTATTCATTTTGAGACCTAGGGTGTGTGCGTGGCATGCCAAGGAATTGATGATATTGTTTTACAAGTATCATGATGTCCATAGCAATTTCTGACCTATGCGTATAGGCGATTAGATAGGCGCCTAAACCTATAACGACCGGGAAGACGACTTGACTGGCAATAGCTACAAGAAATTATATCTGATACGGCTCACAAAGGAAAAGATACGCGGAAAGAAGGTGACAGCATCTTCTTACACGTTCACGGGGACACTGATGGATATCGCCAAGCCGGTGGCTGGGGCCGGCCGCGAGGACGCCGAAGCAACTCGTCCCAATTGGCTCATCCTGATGGCTCGGGCTATCCAGCTTCCTTTGGGAACCCATATCTATCGGCAAGCACAAGTGAATGGAACGCCTTTTGCGTACTGAAGCTCGCTTTAGTTACGAATCCACCACACCAAAGCAAGTGAAAACGTGATCACCACCAATGCAGTAGGACCAAATACGTACACGAACACAATACATATAACGTGATAAAACTACTAGGTACGACATCGATACAGCAGTCATGTACGTACGTACACACCTGATACCGATACGGTTCGTTTCACATCCATAACAAACTATATACGTACATCACATTCACACACACTCTCTCGATCTCGTACGTACTCGTACAGGCGTACAGCCGTCGGTACACAGGCGTATACCAACGAATGCACGTACGCACACACGAGGGGCTTCCCGGCGCGGAGGTCACGGAAGTAAAGCCGGGGGTTGTTCTCGAACACGCCCGGCGGCATGCGCGCCGCCGCGGCCCGGCGCAGCCATGAAGCGGCTGCCACCGCGCGCGGCCCCGCGGACGGCGCAGCAGCAGCAGAGCACGAGGGCGCACAGCACGGCCAGGACCACCACGGCGAAGTCCACGTGCAGCCACTGCCGGAGCGTCTGCGAGCGGGTCTCCGGCGGGAACACCTCGTCCGCCTTCTCCACCAGCGCCGCGAAGAGGGTGGCGAGGTAGGCCACGAGCTCGGCGGCCTTCGCCTTGACGAGCTGCCATAGGCCCGAGAAGAAGTCACCGGCACCGTCGACGTCGAAGCTCAGAGCGCCGCCGCCGGCGATGGCGGTGAAGCCGCCACCTGGTATGAGCTTCCTCGCCGCAGTCCCGGGAAAAGCCATGATGGACGATCGAGAGACGGCGGCGACTGGTGTGTAATAGAAAGTATAAGACTAAACTAATTAAGGTCCAACAAAATGTAATAGAGACTAGTTTGACGAGTACCACTCGTTAGAAAAATGAAAATCGCCACGATCATCACAGGCAAGATCGCGGTATCGGGCGCAGCGCATCTGAGTGTTACAAGACGGTCCAGCAGCAATAACAAGCACACATAGCATAACATCTGTAACTGAAACGTGAATACAAATTCGCAAGTTGCTGCTGCGCACAGATGCAAGCGACCTCGCGACATCTTTTATTTAGTAAGTATACTACACAATAAGCAGATCACCGTACGGTAGCGCTACGCGGCAAACGCGGCGGCGGCGGCAGCCTTGCCGGCCGTGCGGAGGAGGCTGTAGTACAGCTTCGGGTTCGCAGCAAATGCCGCGCGGGAGATGAGCAGCCCGCCGGCGCCGGGCGCCTTCATCGTCACGACGGCAGCAGCCGGGGCCGCCACGGGCCAGAGGAAGGACGAGATCACGGCGCCCAAAACGACCACTGGGGCCACCGCAGCTACCACCGGGGCCGCCACAGCTACCAATGGGGCGGCCGCCGCCGCCACCGGGGCCGCCGCCGACGCCACCGCCGGGGCCACCGACGCCACTACCGGGGCTGCGGCCGCCACCACGGGTGCCGCCGCCTTCGCCACCACCGGAGCCACTGACGCCACCACAGGGGCCGCCGCCGATGCCACCGCCGGGGCCACCGACGCCACATTGGGGACTGCCGCCGCAGTCACATGGGCGACTACCGCACCCACCATGGAGAACATCTTAGCGATGGCTCTGGCAGGTGTTGCTCTTGGACTCTTTGAGAGTGATGATCAAATGAAGCGAGCTTACTGGTGTATAGATGGCTCGGCATGTCTACGAGAGAGGTCATCTATTTGTAGCTGGGACTGGGAGCTGCAGCCTGCAATGGGAAATCGAGGTAGGCCGAGGCCCAGCGGATGCTGCTGGCCTTCTCCTATGCGTCATGCCTTGCGTTGCATGCGTGCCTGACTGATGCACACTATAAGGAATCAAAAGAATGCATCAATTCTAGGAGAGACAAGTAAATAAATATGAATATATATAAAAAAAAAGAAGAGATAGAGCATCTTAGAGGTAAGTTGCACGGCAGATTTGGAAGAAATGTATGCAAAGAATAAAGTGGTGGCTCATGGAGTGACAATGATTAAACATTTGGAGTATATTTTAGGTAATAGAATTTTTAACGAGCATCTCCAACAACTTGGTATTTCAACTTGCTATCCTTATTTTCTTGACAAAATCACAAAAAACTCTCCCCAACAACTCCTCAAATCAACTCCTTATTTATCCCAAGTTGCTATTCTTCCCTCCCGCACGCGGATATATCTGCGCGTGGATGCGACTTGCTATCGAGCTTTTAGAAGAGGTGGAAGGGTGAAAAAATAATTTTGTTTCCGTTTCAGAGTTCTTAATGTAAGTTTTCAAGAGGTGGAAGGATATGAACATAATTTTGTTTCTGTCTCGGGGTTCCTGATGTAAGTTTGATCTGTGTTTGGCAAGTGAATTATGCCAAACTATTGGAGAGGGACTCTTTTTTCACTTGTCATATATTTTAGAGAGTTGCCAAATCACAAGATTTGCCAAGTAAATTTTGGTAAACTCTTGGAGGTGCTCGACTATAGTATTGCTAGGACAAAAAGTGTATTAGCTTAGTATTTCAGAAACTTACATGAATTAATTTTTGAAGACCATACCATGAAAGACAATAACATGCATTTGTGACCAAGGGACTGATATGGCCCCTAAAACATTCTTTGCTTAGAAGAAGCAACCCCAGGGGTCCACTAGTGCATATAAAATACAAGGAACCAAAAGGATGAATCAATTTTATCATAGACTTTAAAATTAAAAATAAATAAAGATGTACTAAGAGGCCAATGTAAAAAGGCTGCATGGTGAACCGGTGGGCTCATGGGTTGCCATAACGCGGGTAGCACACTAATAAATCCTTTTTCCTTAGGACCCCTCGAGGCCTTCCACCAATGGTTATATGGAGTACATAGATATTTTAATTGAAAAGTGTACCCTTTAATAACAAATTATGCAAAGTTAGGTTACCTTATGAATTTGATAACATATAAGAGCACATATGACTCTGTTATCTCTACCACATATAATAAACCGATAAAACTTTTCTAGATCCACACCTAAACTATTCATCACAGTCATTATCTCTCCTAATTTTTACTAAGTACACCAACAAAAATGTATCCAGCACAGTCTAACCTTTCAAAATTAAAAGTTCTGATTCACTTAGCAATCTCCTTTCTCTTGCATGCTCACTCACATCCAACGGTGGACGTCGCTGGGATCCAACGCTCTTCACTCATCTTCACCCCCACGTCCCGCAACCCCGAAACCCGCAGCGCGTGACCGCCCGAAGCCCGCAGCCCGAGGCGACCTCCCCTCCTCCTGCAACGAAACCCGAGGCGACCCTTTTCCTGCGCCGCCTGCCTTTCCTCCGCCCGAAACGCCGAGACGCCTGACCTCCTCCACCACGCCCGCGCCGATCGAGACGCCTTGCGGACCTCCATCGCGCCCAGCGCGAAACGCCGACGCCGGGGCGCCTTGGCTTGCCCGCGCCCGATCCGAGACGCCTTTACTGCGCTCCACCACAACGCGCGCCGCCTGCCGGCCCTCCGCCTCGGCAAGCGGCCTGCCCTCCGCCCCGCGGCGAGCCGCCTGTCATCCGCCACAACGCGGCCAGCCGCACGCCGCGACGAGCAGCCTGCCCTCCCCTGCCACAACGCGGCCAGCCGCCGCCGCGGCGAGCCGCCTGCACTCCCACCACGCCGCGGCGTGCGGGCGGCTGCGACGACTTACACGCGCGCGGCCACCTACCTATCGCCGCTCCGCTTGCGAAGCCAAGACCGCGGGCGGGCGCCCGGCGCATGAGTACACGAAGCTGCGACGCCACGACGCATACGCGCTTCGAAGACGGGACCGGCGGCGGAGGCACACATCAACGCCTCCAGGACACGACGCCGGGAGCTAAGATAGTAAGTTTAGGCTCTTTGCTTTTCCTTCGGTTTGCAGTGGCCGATGAACATCAACGCCTCCAGGACACCAGCGCGGTGGGCCTTCCACGGCCCCGCTGGCGTCCGTGCCCAGATCCAGCCTCGCCCGGGGCACTCGACACCAGGACAGAGAGCGTGGTGTGGGGCTCAGAGTTTGGTGGCTGCTATCCTCGCCGTCAGGGCCGCCAACCGTTCAGGACGCCGTCCCCCATGGTCACCGTCCCTGTCCCCACCGCCCACGAGCTCGAACAGGAGCATCCTAAGCAGGTTAGGGGGTCGAGCTCTTTCTCTTTGCGATCATGTTCTATGCATGAAGCTTTAGCCATCGATTTGTCTCATGGTGATTGGTAGAGCATTGCCTTGCTCCCTGGCCATGCTGCTGCTGGAAGCCATTGGCTGAAAAACTAGGAGGGGAAGAGAGATGGGCGAGGAGGGGTTTTATCGGATTTCTTCCATGTGCTGCTGCAAGGTAAGAATCCAGTGTTGTATTCCCTATCACTTGGCTTTGATTTAGCACACGGATTATGGTTTTGGAGGAGTTGAAAGAATCATCAATTTAAACACCACACATGTTCCTGTATCGTGAATTGAGAAGTTCCTTAATTTATTTACTTATCAATTTATCTACATTTAGAGAGTAAGTTCCAGTAGTATATTTATTTGCCATAATGATCTTGCTACTTACCTTAGCTCTGTAGGTAATCACAAAGCAACAATAGTTCATGTCAAACTTCCAGTTTTAGGTAATGTAAAAAACTGTTAGTGTCCCTAAATTCAGTTCAGAATTTCACATATATATGCATGAATTGAACTGGACTCAGATCTTATGGTTGGGTATCATGTAGATGGTAATTTATTGCATAGTCAAATTGATTTATGCTCTATCTTTTTTTTTTTGAAAAAAAGAAGTCTAATAGTCCTGTTGTCTGAAATCTCCCTCTCCCTGCAGGAGGTCAGTCGGCGTCCTCCTTTGCGTGTGTTCTTTGTGTGCACGCTCGCTAGGCCGTGGACTTTGAGCCCAAGATCCTGCTGGTCGTGGATTGGTAAGTTTTTGCTACCTATTCTCTTCTGTTTGCACAGATTGATAATTCAAGGGCCGATGTGTAGTGCTTGCAGAATTTCAGCAGAACAAGACTGATGTTATCTTATCCAGGAAAGTGCAGCAATGAACCAGCATGAAGGAATCCAGAAATTTATACAGGTCAGAGGTGCTCCTTGTCTCGTAATTAACAACAAGTATTTTATCTGCATAGCTGAAGTACAATATTGATGTTATCTGTGAATACACCGTGAAAAAGATTCAGATTCCTATACGAGAGAGGAATATAAGAGATCGATCATGCCAATGACGTATTGCTTGCCTTGCAGATAAATATGCAGAAGTTCCTTTCCCCTCTCTCATACAAGTGTTGTAAATTGACATGCTGATGATTTGGTTGGTTTTTAATTATTAAACTGTAATCCTCAGCAAACACATGGATTTCCTACTCATTAATGAAACATGATTCAAACTTATAGCCTTGTATAATGCATGTTTGTTCAATTTGAGAACCTTGACTAATCTGGATTTGAACTCTCAATCAGTTATAGCCCTGACAGTTCTGAAGTAGAAAGAGACGTGTTTAATACCTAGATGTCGGTTTTTTTATTGTTATTGCCTTGAATAATTCTGCTATTGACATGCCAAATTATCTTATTCTCAGTTTTGATGGTCTTGGTTCACACCGAAGCGAGTAGATATTCAGACCATATGCTACCTGAAGTTCTGAAACTGTGAAAAATTAAAAAAAAAAAATGTGCATATAGGTGATAATTCCATATGACTGATCTACCTGAAAACTGAACCTGATCTAGCTAGATAAGTGGAATTTCATGGTAACAAACATGTCGCACTTTTCGGGGCCAAATCTTTTTAATCTGTGTGCTTATAAGCCAAGAATCAAAAGCCACCGCCCACTGCAGTACTTGTTTGCATTGTTTCTTGTGTAGATTAGATTAGATTAGTGTATCTGAAGAAGATCCCTGGGAACTGCCATGGAGTTGGGTTTTTGACGAATTTATGATTCTGTAAGATATGGAATTGCATGCCCTTTTAATTCTTCCTATTCTGTTCAATTCCAGGAGTCTAATTGAGCCTACGGTGCACTTGTATTGCCTTTTCGGCACCTCTGTGACATGAGCATGGCGGCCTACTGCTGCTGTACATTGGATGTTGCTGAAACGACTCTTCGTGTCATAGATTTTTTTGTTGTTTTTTGGGCTTTGTCTGAAGCAAGGTTAGTATGTTTTAACCATGTAAGGTGATCCAAGTATAAGCAATGATCGTCTGGAGCTGGCCATAGATTATTGTTATTTTGTTCATTCCTTGAATTGTTTTAGTTGGTAACTGACAGGTTGCAGGTTTACAATACTAGATTAGATATGCCTAATCCTAAACGTTGGTTTCTTTTCTCCTTTGTGAGGCCTATTGGTGCACTTTGTTGACTGTTGTTCCTTCATGGTTTGCAGTTCGTGGCAGGGAGACACTATCTACTCTCATGGTTTACAGTTTGTGGCAGGGAGACACTATCTTCTATTTAACTGATTTGCTTGTCTGATGTTTAGTCTTCATGGCCAGTACCTTGACATTCCGATTCTTTTTTGCAGTGATTTGTGCAAGTGGCTTCAGAAAGCAAGAGTTGAAAAGAGTAAGGCCTTGTTTAGATTACCCTCCAACTTCCAAGTTTTTTCACTCTCTCTCCATCACATCAATTTGTACCCGCATGTAAAGAGTATTAAATATAAATAAAAAAAATAACTAATTACATAGTTTTGTTGTAAATCACGAGACAAATCTTTTGAGCCTAGTTGGGCCACGATTGGACAATATTTACCACAAACAAACGAAGTGCTACAGGACTTTACAATCTCTCTCCTCTCACAAATTTGTTGCCACATATAAAGAGTATTAAATATAAATAAAAAAAAAATAAATAATTACATAGTTTTGTTGTAAATCAAAATCTTTTGAACCTAGTTGGGCTACGATTGGACAATATTTACCAAATAAAAACGAAGTTCCGTCAAAAACTCACATGAAACTAAACAAGGTCTAAGTTCCCATGTATTCTGTGCTTTAACCTTCCACACAGACTTTGTGATTTAGCATACAGTAAGACATGACTTATAAACCAGATTAGTTTCCTTCTTGATTTGTGAAAATGGAAGGTATATACTAATGGCAGAACCGTGACAATGAACCTGTTTATATGGGTTCTTCTAAGATGTCAACCAAGAACCATGCAGCCTCTTTGTCTAACTTGATGGATTCAATGGAAGATGCCTGAGCTAGCTGGGAGACTATGTTGAAGGCTGAAATAGTTTATGAGAATTATCAAAAGTAGTTTTGATGTGTTCTTGATATATGTGCATTTGTATGACTGATGTGATTTCATATTATTCTACTTTGAAAATAGGCCATGGTTTTTTTTATCATGCCACAATAATCAATTCACCAAGAGTGTAATGTTTTTGTCTTTCGTGGTTGTGCAAGAATTTTAAAAATAATTAATCCTTGTCGGGAAGTATTTGTTCTCAATACACCATCTCAATTAAATATTGCAAAAGTTTCACGTCATATTTGAATTGGAACTCATTGAATTACACAACCAATACGCCTGTGACCACAAAAAGTTTGTCCAGACTTCTCTCTGTCTCCATAAACAAACTTTGTCCACATTCTCAGAATAAACTCAACTCAGGAGCAGACTCTCGAGTAGCATACACTACTCTCTCTGTCTCCATGACTTTGTTCTTATACTATGTTGCCAATTTTAATATTTGTTACGATGGTATTGAGTTTGATGCAATTTTTGAATAAATATTCTTCCACTGCTATGGTTATTCCTTCTTCAATCTGCGAAAAAAATATCATCATTTGTTGTTTTTATGTGTATCCCTTAGATGAAGCCGTAGCAACGCACGGGCACTATACTTTTGTGACTGAATTCATATTATTAAGGAGAAATGAGGTTGCATCACTAACATTCCTTTTTAGTAACATCCAAAATTTATATGCATAGACTTCACTATTTGCATTTAATTTTGGATCACTACACAAAACACCAAAAGCTACTCCCTCAGTCACAAAAAATTAGAAAAGTGTCATTTCTCCGGGTGTCAAATAGTTTTAAATTTGACTAATATAAAAATACAACTAATATATACAATGTGTAATAAGTATATCACTATATTAAATAACAAATCTATGTGAAGCTATAAATATGATATTATTTTCTACAAATCTAATCAAACTGAACATTATTTGACTTCCCCAAGAAGCGATTTCTATTCATTTTGAGACTTACGGTGTGTCCGGCATATAATAAATTTATAGGGACGGTGATAAAGTTGCTAGCTTAGAGCATCTCCATCAGCTCACCAATATTTCATCTCCAATAGAGTGATATTGGTGATCACCAATACTGTTTTTCTAGGTTATTGGGGGAGGTGCTTCAACAGATCACTAATAATCTTCTCCAATACATATAGGATCCATCTGTCAGAAGAAAGTGATAGTCATGCATGGTGTGGAAGATGGTGAAATAGTGGTGGACCCTAGCTATTGGGGAGATGCAACTCTCCCTTTATATGAGGAGAGATGGAGGATATATTGGTGATCACCAATAAAAGGGGACTATATAGGGGAGCTGTTGGAGGAGCAAAATTGGCTCACCTCCTCCAATATGGTGGGTTTATGGGGATGAGGGATGAGAAAGAGGAGCTGCTGGAGATGCTGTTACCACCAATATTGTTTGTAGCCATAAGGCGAGGCCAAGGAATTGATGCTATTGTTTTACAAGTATCGTGATGTCCCTAGCCACCTCCGAAAAAAAATCTTATCAACAACTAAAATAAAACTCCATAGCAATTTCTAATTCATGCATAGGCGATTACCTAGACGCCTACTCCCTCTGTCCCATGGACTTTGTCGTTAGAAAACCGTGCCCCCTCACAAACACGTTTCCCGGGCGACATAGTCTATGAGACGGAGGGAGTATATCTGTGAGACTGACGACCGGGGGAGACGACTTGACTAGCAACGGCCACAAGAAATTATGTCTCCCACGGCCCACCAAAGTAAAAGATAC
Organism: Chrysopogon serrulatus; assembly: GCA_015844335.1. Lineage (NCBI taxonomy): Eukaryota > Viridiplantae > Streptophyta > Magnoliopsida > Poales > Poaceae > Chrysopogon > Chrysopogon serrulatus. The sequence goes on along the minus strand of JADLZL010003498.1, from coordinate 363,218 downwards.
GCAGAAAGAAGGTGACAGCTGAGCATCTTCTTTCACGTTCACGGGGACACTGATGGATGTCGCCAAGCTGATGGCTGGGGCCGGCCGCGAGGACGCCCAAGCCTCGCCCCAATTGGATGATCCAGCTTCCTTTTTTTTTAGTGAATCGAACGGCTTTAGCGTACTGATGCTCGCTTTAGTTACGAAATCCGCCACATCAAAAGCAAGTGAAAGTGAGCACCACGAGCAGTAGTCTGACAGTCCAACTTGTAGATACAGTGTCGTTGCATCGTCCAAGGGAAATTATAAAGAAGCACAAAAGGTACACGTACAATACAATGCAGTAGGACCAAATACGTACACGCACACAATACATATAACGTGATAAAACTACCACGTACGACATCGTTACTGCAGTCACGTACGTACGTACGTACATACCTGACCATTGATACCGATACGGTTCGTTTCACATCCACAGGCGTATACCCACGAATGCACGTACGCACACGCTAGCTAGCGCTAGTACACGAGGGGCTTCCCGGCGCGGAGGTCGCGGAAGTAAAGCCGAGGGTTGTTCTCGAACACGCCTCGCGGCATGCGCGCGCCGCCGCGGCCCGGCGCAGCCATGAAGCGGCGGCCACCGCGGCCGGCGCAGCAGCAGAGCACGAGGGCGCACAGCACGGCCGGGACCACCACGGCGACGGCCACGTGCACCCACTGCCGGAGCGTCTCCGAGCAGGTCTCCGGCGGGAACACCTCGTCCACCTTCTCCGCCAGTGCCGCGAAGAGCGCGGCGAGGTAGGCCACGAGCTCGGCGGCCTTCGCCTTGACGACCTGCCATAGGCCCAAGAAGAAGTCGCCGGCGCCGTCGACGTCGAAGCTCAGAGCGCCGCCGCTGGCGACGGCGGTGAAGCCGCCGCCTGGTAGGAGCTTCCTCGCCGCAGTCCCGGGAAAAGCCATGGTGGACGATAGAGAGACAGCGGCGATCGGTGTGTGTGTGTAGCTCCACCGAGGCAACCAACCACTTGCGTGACAATAGCACCTGGGAATTTTCTTTCACTGGTGTGGGTGTGGACTGGAGTGTGGACAGACAGACGGCGAAGAGAGGTCATTTGTAGGCTGCAGGCCTGCAACGACAAATAGAGGTAATAGGCCAGGGCAGGGCCAGGCGGCTGCTCCCCGCCCCAAGAAGAGGCCCCGCCTCCTCTCTTTCAAAAAAAAAAAAAAAAAAAAAAAGAAAGAGAAAAAAAAAAAAAAAAAAGCTACTTGTCTCACCACTACGCAAAGATAATGGCAAAGTAATGAGTTGATGAGTGCAAATGGAAGGACAATAAGATATCGGTAGCGGACTCGAGCATCGAAGGCTTTTTCTTACTCCCTCCGTCTCTGAACAAGTGATTTCTAGAGTTATTATAATTCAAATTTTTTAAACTTGGACTAAATTTTTAGAAAAAACATTAAGATTTATGTTATCAAATTAATATCATTAGATTTACCATAGAATATATTTTTATAATATACTCAATTTATGTCATAAATATTATTCCTCTTTTCTATAAAATTGATCAAAGTTAAAAAAATGTGACTGGCACGGTTTCTAGAAATCACTCCTTTCAGGGACAGAGGTAGTACTTCACCGGCTCAAGAGCATCGAAGCAACAGTAAGCCCTCGCAAATGAGAAATACGTACAGGTACAGTAGACCATTACGGCATTACATTAGCACAACAAATAATGCAAGAGAGAAATTCATCGAGAAATTTTCCCCAAAAAAGGAATTCCTCGAGTTTCATTACTAGTCACGTATTAAAAGAAAAAAGTCTACATCACTCTCTGAACTATGGCCAGGTGGAACACTTTACCCGCTCAACTACAAAACCAGATATTCTACCACCTGAACTTTTTAAACCGGTTAAATTACCCCTAGAGCGGTTTTGAACGGTGGTTTTGCTACAGTAACATGGTTTTGTCTTTTTTTTATTTCTGCTGAATCTTTGAAAAATCATAGTAAATCACAGAAAAATCATAAAATAGAGAATCCAATTTTGCTGGACTCCACATGAGTAGATCTACACAGTGAGCATATAATATGTTGTTTTTTTAGTACAATTTTTTTGTAACTTTAGATCTATGATTTTCTATAATTAATTGGAATAATTTATAACCATGGTTTTTGTGGTCTAATTATGAATTAGATGAAAATTTTATGGTAGGCTAATTATTATATGTTTGATCTTTAGTAAAAATTTCATACTCATTGAATCATGTATAACTTAGTTATAAATTTATTTATATTTAATAAGCATAAACTTAAATAAATTTATAACTAAGTTATACATGATTCAATGAGTATGAAATTTTTACTAGAGATCAAGCATACAATAGTTATCCTACCATAAAAATTTCACAATAATTGGACCACAGAAAATGCAGCTATAAATTATTCCAATTAATTATAGAAAATCATAGATCTACATTCTACAGCAGAAAATATGTATTAAAAAAATAATATATTATATGCTCACTGTGTAGATCTACTTATGTGGAGTCCAACAAAATTGGATTTTCTATTTTATGATTTTTCTATGATTTACTATAATTTTTCAAAGATTCAAATTGAAATAAATAAAAAAAGAAAAAGACAAAACCTTGTTAGCAAAACCACCGTTCAAAACCGCCCTAGGGGGTAATTTAACCGGTTTAAAAAGTTCAGAGCGTAGAATACCCGGTTTTATAATTGAGGGGGGTAAAGTATTCCACCCGTCACAGTTTAGGGGTGATGTAGACTTTTTTTCAATATTAAAATGATGGTTACAAGAACAGTGACACATTTTTATTCAAAAAAAAAAAAGAACAGTGACACATTCACAGGTCTAGAATGTGCAACCAATTCGCCCCCCAAACATGGATCCTCCGGAGGATCGAAATGCCTGGTCGCAAAACCAAACTGGCCTTCCCTAGAGGCTAGAGCAGGAACCAGACGAACTTGACGCATACTCATCATACTCGATCAATAACATGCATGAGACGTTGAGACAGGATCACCAGTTCACCGGGCGCCGAAAAGAGCGGCGACCGGGGCAGCGACGCGCGAGGCCACGGTTTCCGTGCAGAAGACTGTGGCGGTGACGACGGGTGGAGCGGCTCGCACGATCGCGAAGTAGAGCGCCGGGGCTGCCTCGAAGGCGGCGCGCGATATCAGCATGCCGGCGGCGCCCGGGGCCTTCATGGTGACCACGGCGCAGTAATTCAGGCACTGCGTGCAGGGCGGCAGGAGGAAGACGAACGCCGACTGAACGGCGCGGCCAACGTACAACAGCCCTTGCACGAAGTAGCAGGCCGCGGTCACGAGTGCCTTCCCGACCCCCACGCTGGCGGCGAAGAGGATCGGCCAGCAGAACCAGACGAGGGCCGCGACGAGGACGACCGCGGCTACGCCGAGCACGTACGGGAGCGCGACGGCGGCAGCTGCCTGGATCCACCGCCAGAGCTCCGCCAGCTTCTGCGGGATCTGGTGTGCTGCGCCCGCCACGGCGGCCCAGGCTCCAGGGACGAAGCCGGCCACGAGCTGCCATAGGCCGTCGAGGCCGGAGCTGATGGCGCCCGCGGCGTCGGTCATGCTGGTAGCGAGCCACTTCCAAAGCGTCTCTAGCGGCAGGACCAACTGGTGGGCCGCGCCGGCGATGGCCGCAAAGATGTGGGCGAAGAAGCCCGTGAAGTGCTGCCACAGGCCGTCGAGGCCCGAGGCGATGGCGCCAGCGGCGGCGGTGACGACGGTGACCAGCGACTGCCAGAGCGCCTCCAGTGGCAGGACGAGGAGGTGGGCTAAGCCCGCGAGAGCGGCGAAGAGGTAGGCGAAGATGTCGGCGAAGAAGCCGGTGACCATATCCCAGAGGCCGAAGCTGGTGCCGCCCACGTCGGCGACGCCTTGGGCGATGGCGGCAGCGGCGCCGCCATGCAGGAGCTTCCGTGCTGCCGTCTCAGTGATAGCCATGGCAGATCTAGCGCTTGGTCTCTCCCTGACTATTAGTGAAGTGTGTGAAATGGCGCTGCCACAGTACCCTCCATCCTCCAACATGCAGTGATGTACTATACGCCCAATTAATTTAGGAGTACTTTATTAAAGAAAAAGGATTAAGTCCACTTTTGGCCCCTCAACTATTGGGTTCGTCTAATTTTCACCCTCAACTACAAAACCGTCTAATTTTTACCCTCAACTATCAAAACCGTTCACTTTTGGCACCTGGGAGCGGTTTTGACCGGGGTTGAGCGGTTTTGCATGGCACTGTAGCGTTCTGACGTCAAGCCTCCTTTTAATTTGCGAAATTGATATCTTTTTTATTCGAGCTCCAAATATAGCAAATAATATATCAATTTTGATCGTCTCAACGAGCTCTTTGCAATGGTGTACTCCTTTTTGTTGTTTGAGATAATTTTATTTCATGAAAAAATAAATATTTCTAGCTAATATACGGTATATGTATATTCTAGCTAATATACGGTAGTGCATCCAGTTCACATAATTAATATTAGGTGTGTATATATATATATATATATATATATATATATATATATATATATATATATATATATATGTGTGTGTGTGTGTGTGTGTGTGTGTGTACTACCGTATACTGGATATACGGTCGTATATTAATGGTATTAATTATGTGTACTACCGTATATTGGATATTAATTATATTAATTATGTGTACTACCGTATACATATATATGAGGTATGGCCGTATATTAATTGTATACTGGATATACTGGATGCACTATCCTAACTATCAAACTGACCAGAGACATATATATACACACCTAATATTAATTATTCTCACTTGTTTTGTATCCAGTCAAGTATACACCTAATATTAATTATGTGCACTTGGATGCACTACCGTATATTAGCTAGAATATACATATACGTACCTCATATATATGTATACGGCCGGATTACGGAAGCATGACGATCAGGTGACGTACCTCATATATATATACACCTAATATTAATTATTCCCACTTGTTTTGTATAAGTATTTATTTTTTCATTAAATAAAATTATCTCAAACAACAAAACGGAGTACACCATTGCAAAGAGCTCGTCGAGACGATCAAAATTGATATATTATTTGCTATATTTGGAGCTCCGAATAAAGAGATATCAATTTCGCAAATTAAAAAGGAGTGCTGACGTCATCGCTGACGTCAGCAACGCTACAGTGCCATGCAAAACCGCTCCCAGGTGCCAAAAGTGAACGGTTTTGGCAGTTGAGGGTGAAAATTAGACGGTTTTGTAGTTGAGGGTGAAAATTAGACGAACCCAATAGTTGAGGGGCCAAAAGTGGACTTAATCCAAAGAAAAAACACTCCCGGTCCCTGAGGCGGGTTTCGTGGGATGGGTTCAATCCCCATGTACCTCTCCGTCCATTTTTATTTGTCGCCGCTTAAGCTTCCCGAGACATAAATATCGGCAATTTTAATAAGGGAACATATCTAGTGCAAACTAACTTCCCATGAAAACCTGTGCAAAACCACGGTAAAAAAGTCGTTTAAATTCATCAAAAAAAGCATACATGTAGATGATATGATGATACACAACTTTGTAAAATATCTTGTTCAAACTTCGACTTCGTTTGTGAGATATAAAAATAACAAATTTCTAACAAATTTCTAACAAATCATCTCGACGGTTTTTCGGCTTGAAATTTGTTATTTTTATATCTCACAAACCAAATCGAGTTTGAGCAAGATATTTTGCAAGGTTGTGTATCATCATATCATCTACATGTGTGATTTTTTTGGTGAATTTAGATGATTTTTTTTATCGTAGTTTGCATGGATTTTCACGGGAAATTAGTTTGCACTAGATAATGCCCCTTTTAATAAATAATAAATATCATCGATTACTATCATAATTAGTATCATCGGAAAGATCTTTGGATCTATTTTTTAATAAAATTATTTGGAGATATAAATATTGTACGTATTTTTCTATAAATCAAGTCAAACTTGTGGCACGTATCCCACGGTGACATATAAAAGGGACGGAGGGAGTAATTTCTTGGGATAGTGGAGCATCAAGTAGAGCTTCCTCGTCATCAGCACCAGGAAAGCACCACATCCCCAGCGACGGAAATGTATCCCCTGTATATGCCCAAGCTATATCCGAACCGCCCATCTATTTGACGGGGAGCACAGCGTGGTGTGCTTTTTTTATTCAGTGGTCTGTACGATGTTATTTTTTAGATCAGCCGGCAGGGCATTTTGGGAAGGGAAAAAATGGTGGTCTTCATCGTGAGCTCGTCCTCATCCCATCTGACACTGTGCTTCACTTTCCTCTCCATTTCTCCCACCCAGAACTCTTGCTTCACTTTCTCCTCTCCTACTAGTGATTGGCGATTGGTGTAGTGTTGATGGAGCCGGCAAACCAAGGATCTGCAGGTGGAGCAGCTTCACTTGATTTGTCCTCCGAGGTAATCTTGAATGTGTTTTCTTCGCTTACCTTGATTTCAATTTTGTTAGGATTTTTTGTCTGATGGTTGGGGTTGTGGCGGTGGGGGGGGTGTGGGGGGCTTGGCGGTTGCCGTGAGCACGATAGGGTGTGGATGGAGCTGGGGCGTCCGCGATAGCGGTCGCCGGCCGGGCGGATGGCGGTGTGTCACACCCGATGGTGCACACGACATGGTCAAGTAGGCGCCATAGGCGTATCTTTGTTTCAATAGCGTATTATGGCTTTACGTTTACATTTGAGTCTCACGTATCGTGGACCCTTGAGGTCGAACTTGTATTCGGTACCTAAGTACCCGGATGTTTGTAGCGTTTGCATATTCGCACATTTTGCTAAAGCAATACATCACGCCAAAGGCGCGCGGGGTTTGCCTCGCCGACGCGTCCGTTCCCTCGATTCGATCAGTGCGCTCACGTCGCCGGCGACCGCCGGCGGCCACGGGTTCTGATGGTATCGAGACGGTCTTCCTCGGCGGGTCTTTGGGCGTTCCTCGCTCTTCACCATCGCTAGTTATCCTTCCACCACCAGATCCAGCCGCCGCCATCCACCGCCCACCATCCACCACCAACAACCGCCGCAATGACAAAGTGAATTCGCGCCCAGTGTCTTGAGCACGGATTATAATCCCCAGCGGCAGGTCGATCCGGGCGTAGCCTCGCGCAACGCCCTAGGAACCCGCAAGTCCGGCCTGGGTTGATCTGGTTCGACACATCTCTGTTGGCAAGGATTCTTTCGCTAGCCTTGCCGATCCACATCACCACAGACCCACCCACCTACAATTGGCGGCTGCATCGACGAACTTCCTACATCGCCTTCAAGGTGTTCGACTGGGGGACTACTTCGACAACTGGTCTGGCGGCGTGACCATCTGTGAGCTATACTTGGCATCACTGTTTTACTTTCAGCTTGCACTAGTGGAAGGGATCACGAGGGTTGCAGGCGGTTGTTCCCGTGTAAAATTCCGTGGTTTACCTTTCATTCAAGCAGTGGTGGCGTTGGCGGGGAAGTGTCCGAATACTTGGGTTGCAAGGCTCGTTCTTGTGTAAAATCCCTCGGTATCGCCTCACTTCCGGGAGTTGGGGTCTTTTGGTGCCCCGATCACGGCAAAAGAGGAGGTTACGCACCAAACCTAGTGTCAAGATTTGGCATCTTTCAGTCTTCGTTTAACCTCAGCAGCAACAACGGCTCCACCAAAGCCATCCAAGCAGACCCAGATTCTATTGGACACCATGTCCAAGAGCAATGAAGAAGAACAATCCAACTGAATCGGGTGATGAAGAATTTCGACTTGCTCTATCACCGGATCGATGATCCGAGTACAAAGCGCAGAATAGCTCAAGACTCAATTGGATATCAGAGGAGCTGCCATGGATGAGTATACAAAGGAGCAACACATGATTGCACAGCAGGTCAAAGCCAATGGGGCAAAATGTAGCTCGATTGACATTGAAACAGTTTTGAGGTTGAAGATCACAAATCCATCAAGGAAGACTCAGTGTCAATCATTTTTAATGAAGAAGAACACTTTGAGAATGTCTTTGCCAAGGACAAAGAACCATACAAAGCTCAAGCCACTCATCATAAGAAGCAAGCACACAAAAGGGAGAAGAAAGAAGAGGAAAGGAAAGAGTATATTCCTCATCAATCTCTACCAAAAATGCTGTTTCCCAAATTTGATGGCACCAAGCCCAAAGTCCGGAAGGACAAATGTCAAAACTACTTTGAAATATATCAACTACCCCTGGGCATGTGGGTTACAAGAAGAACAACACTGCATTTTGAGGGCAATGCAGCACTTTGGTACCAGGCATACAAGAAGATTCACACCATTAGGAACTGGGATCACTTCTGTGACATGGTAGAAGAAGAATTTGGAGCTGATGATTTTAGAACATCCATGAATCAGCTGCTGCAGCTGAAACAGAAGGGAACATGTAGCACCTGGTTTTAAGAACAAAACCAGATACACGCTAAATGTGAGCCCAGGAAGTCAAATCTCACATATAGCCACAAATAGAGGTAATATCAAAAAGACAATGCTTAATTATAATAGCGTATTAGTAAAGAATATAACCTTAGAGAGCAATTAGCGGAAAGACACTTTGATCTTCGGTAAAGACTCCACTCCACGGGGACAAATGGCCGGTTGATCACAAGCCTAAACTCCTCTTGACTCTAGCAATCTGGTACCCATCCGGGATTTTGCCAAAGTATTAAAAAGTAAAGCAAGCGTAAGTACATGTCGTACTCAACAAGTATAGCGAGGGGTTCATGAGGCTCAAGAAAGTCGACACGGTTTGACCAAGATTTAGCTTTTTAATGTATGTCAAATTTTAGCAATTATCGACAACAAGGTAGCAAAAATCCCATAACCACATGATCGGGTAAACAAGATTAAAGAATAACATTTAAACATCATCATCAATATTTAGCAAGAATAAAAGGGTGATCATCTATTCCATAAGAATCCCTTTGCCGCCCTAACCGTGGCACGGACGATATATCGGTTTAACTTCTGCTTGAGAGGTGTACACTTTCATCGGTGAGTCATGATTTTTAATGCATTGGGTTAATTACTCCCAAGACACCAAAACTCATATAAAGCCATCCAAAAGTTCGTCTAACAAGCAAGGGGCGCTAAGTCATCGGATATAGGACCCCTCTTCCAACATGGCGGAATTCCATCACGGCTATACTCATAAGGATAGCAGTTGCCCTATACCCAATTCGGCCCTTCCTCTCACAAGCTAGAAAAGGTCTCTTGGGTGAACTAGAGCCGAGCCATGTAGCCCTCACAGCTGTACGTTAAGTCCTGGATGATCACGTACAGATAAGTCCTTATGGAGAGGAATTTAGAGCATCTCAAAAAGAGAACATGCTCTAACCCCCTGAGATTCCAATTTGCTAAAAAGTCATCTTTTATCATTATTGTATACATCATTAATCAAGTTACAAGATCATGGTTATAAAGCACTAGCATAGCTACCCACATGCAATATCCCATAGTAACAAGGTAACCGGTAATCAATTGCTAGAAAAATCCTTAATAGGTAGCAAGAAGGACACATGCATATGAAATTTAGTGTAATCATGAATAGGTCATCAAGGAAGATCTCAACTATACTTGCCTGTAAACTTTAGATCCTTTCTTCTAGCTCTTTGATCTCAGATTTCTTCTTGTTCACCACGTAAATCTCACCGACTGGACTTGATCAATCACGACAACACAACACGCATCCAAAGAGCAATCATGCATAGCAAACAAAGTTATAATTAGAACAGTACACCAACATCAATAAGATAAAAAGTTTGTAAAACAAAGCTACGCGTTGCTAGGGTCACACAGACGCATGGATCACAAAAAACGGATCTAAAACGAGAAAGTTATGATTTAAGCAAGATTTTCTTTTGTAAAATAATAGATTAAATATATGCGTGAAATTAAAATTTTGAAAACATGATTAACAGATTGCTAATCTTGTAGAGCTTCTAATTACAAATTTAACGCAACTTGAATGGATCAAATCGGAGTTAAAACGATGATTTTATAACTAAAACAGTTCAGTGGCAGTTTCGTAAATACTGGATTTCGGAAATTTCGAATTAAAATAGAATAATTGAGGACATTGAACCCAGAGAGGGACCTCGGGTTTAAATAAGAAATTAGACAGGGACTCTTTAGAAAAAGTGAGAGCGAAGGGGTATCTTCGAATCAGGACCATTGGATCTGATCTGGATGGCTGAGATTAAAAGAAAGAGAAAGAGATACAGCCAGCTACAGTAACTCCGGCGAGGGAAGCCATAGCCGGGGTGTTGTTCCTCGCCGGGAAGACGTTCCGGGTGTCGGATTTGGACGGGATTTGGACTGGGTGAAAGAGGAAGGCAAGGCGGACTCACCAAGGCTGTTCTCGGCGACAGGAATCGACGACGGACGGCGAGCGACTTGAGGACGGCGGACAGCAGCTCCGCGGCTGCGACGAAGCGGAGCAGCGGCGGGCGAACTCGGCGGCTTGCTCCGCTAGGGTTTTGCGGCGTGCTGCGAGCTCGAGTTGAGGCAGCGGCTTTGTTCTATGGCAGGGTAGGGAGGGGTGCGGGCTCGCGGCTGCTATATATGGAGACAAGAGGCAGCGCACGCCAGGAATCGGCGTGAATGCGGACTGCAACCTGAGCTTTTATTCTGAACAGAGTTCTGCTCGTGTCCGACTCAAAGTTGAAGAGGATATAGGTGGTGACGGAGGGGCCCCAGCTGGCAATGAGTCAAGAGAGAAGGGAGAGGCACACGTTGCTCGGCTGGAAACCGAAATCGGCCGCAGCGCACAGCAAGGGAAATAACAAATAAGGAGGTGGGCCGGCTGATGTTCAGCAGCTGAGTTGCTTCATTCAGCGTGAGGAAGAGAGAGAAATTTCTTTTTTTTTCTTTTTCAAAATTCTTTTTTTTTCAAGCTTGTGTTCAAACAAAATTTTGAAATTCATTTTTTTATTTTGATTAAAGCACACAATACAAAAATTGATATGCAGCAGCATGAGTGCATCAAACATGTGTTTACCTTATATTGAATTTTAATTTAGTGAAAATTTTTATTTCCCTATGTTTTCATGAGCACAATATACATAATTAAATCAATTTACATCTATTCTGAAAAGAGCAAAATTTAGGGTGTTACAGAACAGTGGAGGAATACACCACAACCTTCAGAGAGCTTCAATATGACATCACTATGCACAACCCACATTTCAATGAGTCCTTTTTCACCCCAAAATACATCATGGGATTAAAGGATGAGGTTAGAGCTATGGTGGAACCTCAACTACCAGCCACTATGTATAGGGCCTCTATCATAGCTAAAGTGCAGGAAGAAGTCCTAGATAAGTCCAAGTCCAAGTATATCAAACCCAATCAGTTTGGCAGATCATTCTACCAGAAATCTAATCCTAAGGCACCTCAACCTCAAGGTCAGCTGTGGCAGGATAGAAAACTCAGAGATTACAGAAAGGAAAACAATCTGTGCTACTACTGTGGGGAGAAATTTGTGCCAGGTCATCTCAATGTTTGCACCAAGAGGAATAAACCACCACCTGCACAGGTCAATGCTATAGTACTCAATGACTTAGACAGACCTCTCACTGAAGAAACATTAACTGAGCTTGCCATTGAGGACCAGCTATAGGAGGAGTTTGGTCAGTTATCTCTGAATGCCCTGTCAAGCCAAGATCATACTAGCTGTATCAAGCTAAAAGCTAGAGTCCAGGACAAAGTAATGTTAATACTGGTAGACAATGGTAGTACCCACAGCTTTATTAGTCCCAGTTTGTGGAAGCAGCCAAGTTGCCTACCAAACCACTACCCCCAGGGAAAGTAAAGTTGGCAAATGGTGAGTGCATTACCACAAATCAAATTGTGCCTCAGCTGGAATGCTATTGCCAAGGAAAAAGCTTCAAATCAGATATGATCATCCTGAACATGAGTCCTTATGATGCCATTTTAGGGTTTGATTGGCTCCAGGCTCATAGCCCAATGGAGTGTGATTGGAAAAATAAAACTCTACAATTCCACTCTCAGGGGCAGCAAATCAAACTTTAAGGTTTATTGGATGCTCCATTACAGTTGACACCCATATCTGCAGCCAAAGTCTACAATGCAGCTAAAGGAAATGATATTTGGGCTTTTGTGCTGGTAGATCAAGTGGACAACAGTATTGATTTGACATCTAAGCAATGTCCTGAAACAGATCAAGCAGTCACTACATTACTGCAGTCTTTTGAAGATCTGTTTGCTTAACCTAATGGCCTTCCTCCTCAGAGAAGTTATGACCATGCCATCCCACTCATCCCTGGAGCAGTGCCAGTGAATTCTAGACCCTACCATTACTCTCCAATGCACAAGACAGAGATAGAGAGACAAGTTCAGCAACTCTTACAAGCAGGGCTCATTGAACACAGTCACAGCCCTTTTGCTTCCCCTGTCCTCTTAGTCCAAAAGAAGGATGGCACATGGAGATTCTATGTGGATTACAGGAGACTAAATGAGCTGACCATTAAAAACAGATTCCCAATGCCTGTGATAGATGAAATCTTGGATGAACTGGCAGGAGCCTCTGTCTTCACCAAGTTAGATATGAGGTCTGGTTATCATCAGGTGAGGATGTTGCAAGAAGATGAGTACAAAACAAAGATTTAAGACTCACCATGGACACTACCGGTTCAAGGTAATGCCTTTTGGCTTAACAAATGCTCCAACTACCTTCCAATGCATAATGAGCCAGATTCTCCAACCTTTCTTAAGGAAGTTTGTCTTTGGTATTTACGGATGATATCTTGATTTACAAAGTGAGAATCACCAACAACACATGGAGCATTTACAACTAGTCCTTCAAACTCTAAGGCAAAGATTAGTTGTTCTTGAAGGAGTCCAAGTGCTCTTTGCTAGACCAAGTCCGGAATACACGGGTCATATCATATCTGCAAGTGGAGTAGCAACTGATCCCAGTAAAATCTCAGCAATGCTGCACTAGCCCACACCAACATCATTTACTGAGTTGAGAGCTTTCCTAGGTTTAACAGGGTATTACAGAAAGTTCATTAAGAGTTATGGGCAACTCACAAAACCATTGACTGTATTGCTCAGACAAAAACAGTTTGAGTGGCCCCTATCTGCCCAAGAAGCTTTCCACACAATTAAACAAGCAATGACAAGAGCTCCAGTCCTGGCACTACCTGGCTTCAAGAAGACTTTTACAATTGAGACAGATGCTTGTCAAATAGGCATTGATGCTGTCCTTATGCAGCAAGGACAACCAATTGCTTACCTTAGCAAAGCCTTGGGAGAGAAACACAAAGCACTGTCTATCCATGAAAAAGAGTTTCTTGCTCTCATCATGGCAGTGGAAAAGTGGAGGCACTATCTCCAGCACCAAGAGTTTATCATACAAACCGATCACGGATCTCCGGCCTACCTCAATGAATAGACCTGCATTCGGAGATGCGAGAGAAAGGCTATGACCGGACTCATGGGCCTCCAGTTCAGGATAGTGTATAAAAAGGGGAAAGACAATGTTGCAGCAGATGCTCTATCTAGAGTAGGTCACCTGATGGCCCTCCAGTCAATCTCTACTGTCCAACCAGCTTGGGTGCAGGAAGTATTGAACTCTTATGCAACTGATGCACATGCTCAATAGCTACTGCAGAGGCTAGCCATTCAAAGCCCAGATGAGCACGGTTACTCCATTGACAAAGGGTTGATTTGGCATCAAGGTAAAATTTGGATAGGTCACAACTCTGCACTCCAAACCAAATTAATAGCTGTGTGTCACTCTAGTGCAATAGGAGGGCATTCTGGAATTCTACCAACCTACTATAGACTCAAGCAATATTTCTTCTGGAAGGGCATGAAACAAGATGTTGAAGCTTATGTCAAACAGTGTATGGTCTGTCAACAAGCCAAGCACACACTGCATCATCCTTTTGGACTTCTACAACCATTACCTATTCCAGAAGGAGTGTGGAGGGATTTATCAATGGATTTCATAGAAGGACTGCCTAAATCAGAGGGTTACACTGTTATCATGGTCATTGTGGACAGGCTTACTAAATATGCCCACTTCTTGCCTGTCAAGCATCCATACACTGCCCAATCTATTGCCCAACTCTTCCTGGACACAGTGGTCAGACTCCATGGCTTACCATCCTCCATTGTCTCAGACAGAGATACCATATTTATGAGCAATTTTTGGAAAGAGCTATTCAAACTGTACAAGGTTCAACTCAACTTAAGCACTGCTTACCACCCACAATCTGATGGTCAAACAGAGAGAGTGAACCAATGCCTTGAGATGTATCTAAGATGTGCTGTGCATGACTCCCCTAAATCATGGAAAGCTTGGCTGTCTCTTGCTGAACTTTGGTATAATTCTAGCTTCCATTCTTCCCTTGGGTGTTCTCCATTCAAAGCTTTGTATGGATATGATCCCAATATTGGAGCAATTCCCAGCATACCTGCAGCTACTTCTTCTTCAGTATCTGAGATCATTGAGAACAGAGAGATACAATTGCAGTCCATCAAGGAGCATCTTGCTCGAGCACAGAATAGAATGAAGTTACAGGCAGATAACAAAAGAACTAAAGCCCAGTTTGCTGTTGGCGAGCGAGTGTTGTTGAAGCTGCAACCGTATGTCCAATCTACAGTGGTGAATCGCCCCTATCCAAAGTTGGCTTTCAAATATTTCGGGCCCTATGAAGTTCTGGAGAGAGTGGGTTCGGTGGCTTATCGGTTGAAGCTCCCAGATGACTGTGCCATCCACCCAGTGTTCCATATTTCTCAACTTAAACCCTTTACTCCAGATCACTCTCCTGTGTATGATCTTTTGCCAGCAACCGCACCTCTTGATGCATCAGAGACAAGACCACTATAGATCGTTGATCGACGTCTCGTCAAGAAGGGGAACAACGCCATTCCACAGGTGAAAGTGACCTGGGAAGGCCTGCCTACATCGGCAACAACGTGGGAGGATTACAACGTCATCAAGCATCGCTTTCCTGATGCTCCGGCTTGGGGACAAGCCTCATCTTCAGCGGGGGGAGGTGTCACACCTGATGGTGCACACGACATGGTCAAGTAGGCGCCATAGGCATATCTTTGTTTCAGTAGCGTATTATGGCTTTACATTTACATTTGAGTCTCACTGTATCGTGGACCCTTGAGGTTAGACTTGTATTCGGTACCTAAGTACCCAGATGCTGTAGCATTTCAGACATTCGGACATTTTGCTAAAAGCAATACATCACGCCAAGGCGCAGGGGTTTGCCTCGCCGGCGTCCCGTTCCCTCGATTCGACTATGCGCTCACGTCGCCGGCGACTCGCCGACGGCCACGGGTTACACGGTGGTGGTGGTTTGCGATGTTGGATTACACATTTAAGGGGAGAAATGTGCTTGGAACTCTCGATCTCCCCTCTATTTGTCCAGTCTTTCCCAGCTTCCATCTCCAAATCCGTTGGGTTTAGAAGGGGGTTCTGGGGGGCGGGGCAGGCAGGCCAGCCGGTGGGGATGGTCGTGCGGCGGCTTTAGGGTTCGGAGGTGGTAGAGGCGGTCGGGCCAGGTAGGGGCGGGGGAGCCCATGGCCGGATCTCGTTGAGGAGGAAGTAGTGGGGTGGGGAAGAAGAACAGTGAAGAAAAAAGAAATCAAGTGTTCAGCTCGATTGCGATGTAGACGAACTCGCTATTTGTTAAACTTGAAAGTACTTTGTTTCTAGTACTAGGAACAATTTCTGTAGTATCTAGTCTTTACGTGTAGTACATATGTCTAGTACAAATAAAATTAACTGTACATGTCCATTGTGGTCTTGTGCAGATATGGTTTGCACTATACGTTATGTACGTATAGTACATCCGTATAGTATAATTGTGTTTCGTATATTCAAAGATTGAATAAGGAGCTGAAAGAGGCTAGTCTCTATGCAATTTTCATTTTTTCTTATACAAATGTTTACTATTCATAGGGGATGATGCAGCGAGAGGAATTTGCTTGGTGTGCTTACTATTCATGCTGATCTTATTCGTTCACCCAGATACATATGTATGATGGAACTTAGGAGTTTCAGTTAGTTGAGAGAATGAGGCAGTTGTCCTTAGTGAGTGAGAATGATTTTAAGTGCTAGTGCTAGTTCAGTAAACTCAGCTGCTCATGTGAAACATGTTCCAAAGGTTTGTTCAGTAACACATGTTATTTCAGGACTTATTTCAGAAACATGTTCCAAAGATGCCAATGTTACTACTGATGATTGAGGACTTATTTTAAGGAGTTTAGTAACACATGTTGCATACATAGATTCAAGGAGTTCAGTTACACATCTGTATAATTGATATATTTATTTATTTATTTTTTGTACTGCTTTTTTATAAGAGGCGAGGTATTATGGACATCTGTATAACTGATATATGTTTATTTTCTCATTTGGACTATGTTGGTACATTAATTTATTTATTGATTGATATATTTATTTATTTATTTTCTGATTTTCTCTACTGCTTTTTTATAAGAGGCGAGGTATTATGGACATCTGTATAATTGATATATGTTTTTTTTCATCTGGACCGTGTTGGTACATTAATTTATTTGTTGATCCAATTGTTTAGTCAAATGCCTGATTTACTGTTTGCGGTCTGACACGCAGATATTATACATTGCCAGAGACTTTATTGAATGGGATGTCTGCTTCTGATGAACATGAAGTAGAAGATCAAATTTCAGAGAGTGACTACTACTCAAGGAATATCAGCCATAAGACAACTAATGATACAACTAGTTCAGGTAACTGCATTCTGAACTCTAAAACACTCAGATTTTCAGCTTCTGTATTCAGATTCTATTTAGGCTGACCTTTAATATGATATGTGAAACATTCTCTTCATGTCGCCGTCGGTGTGTCAACCAGAAAGAGCAACATGGGAACATTTGAACATATCTTGTCTGAAGAATAGAACAATGTCTGTTAATGATTTATCTGATAATTCAATCTCAAATATTAATGATTCAGGTGTTGGGTCTTCAACACCTGTTAGCTTATTTAATGCTCTCGGTGGTACACTAGCAATTGCTAAGCATATACAGCCACCTATCTTTACTACTCCTGACCAGAAAAATAAAAACTCCACAACATCACCTGAACTCTAAGCAAGATATTGGCTGGAGGCGATCTAGTTGAAATAATGACACATTCTGAGGACAGTCCTAATATTTACATCAAGCCCTGCGATGATGATTATTCAGACTCTCGTATTGTCAAGTGAACTATTGGTAGCCAAAAGATGGCAAAATCTCCACGAACATATACCCTACGCCATCTCAATCCATAGACGGATATCGTTGATAAGTTTTTTATGATGTTTCAATGTGCAGCGGCTCGATCTCAACAGGCATGTTATATTTATTGTTTCTTTACCTTAACCACCACTTTTCACTATTTGACCTTTAATGTATTCCAACATTGAGACACCTTCATCTATATTTTGTTTTGAAGGCATGGTTGGCTCACACTTCTCCAAGGCACATTGAGACAGATGGTACTTGGATTCACAAAGCCTTCATCAAGGGTGTGCCATTAAGCTATGATATTTGTGATCTAGCAATCTGTCACCTTAAACAGCTCAATGAAATGATGTAGTCGACACGCCTTTGCTTCCCATTGGTGCCAAATACTTGTCTGAATTTGTGGTGTGTGATCAACTGTTGTCCTTTGACTTAAATATTACTTAGTTATTTATTATATTCTATGATATCTCATCAGATCATCTCTTTTGTGTATGTAGATGTTTGCATTGGCCGATGAGATTCCATACAATAGAAAGTCTATTGTAGAGCAATTTATTTGGTCTTCTTTACGACACAAGCTTGAAGATTGCCGCATGGTACAAGTATTCACATATTACTTTTAAGCAAGTGTTTTTCAATTCCACACTTCCTCTTCAATCATTATTTTACCTAACTTGCAGATTGTTGTGCTTGCTTTTATACTGGTCAACTAGTCTTGCTACTTTGATTTCAAACACAAATGTGTTGTCGTTGACCCTCGTACAATAAGGAACAACCAGAGGTCTTCAATAAAATGAACCATCCAAACATATCTAAGGAACAACTAGATGTTCTTTGCAAATTAGGAGCATAACTTGCAGGACTGGGATATAGTCTTAATTGAGCCTTCTGTTTTAGATGCAAACTTGTAAGTTCCTGTTTCTCTTGGTACTCTCATGTTGGCTTTTAATTGGGTGACTTAAATCTTATTTATTTCCTTGCATAGAGTTGAGGCAAGTCTTTTAACTCTTCTATACATTCGACAGTTTGATGGATCCAAGATCCACCTTTCTAATAGGGTGAGTATCTCAAACAAATTGTTTGTCTTTCTTTACTTGGAGCATTCTTTTTTTTGTAACTGTACTTGGAACATTCATGTGTATATGGAATCAACACTTTGATCTCCCCGTGTTCGGAATATTTCTTACATTTCAAGAAGGTCATGTTTTATGAATTGATGTGTCTTAGCGGGAATCATGTCAAAGCACCTATGAAAATGATGATCACTCTTGATGATTAGAACTTAAACACTTCGACAAAATGGCCTATTATATTTTAATCCTATAAAACTGTATTAATTAGTCATGTTCCCACTATGTACTCTATTATGTATTAAGTCAAGAAGTTCAGAACTTCTAGCATGGTTGTATTAAGTACAATTGTATTTCCTTGTAACGACTGTGAATGACCTATGATGTATATCCTAATATATGCTGCTTTGGCTTGTATGTTTTCATTATTATTCAGGATTTGGACACTATGTTATGTTTCAGATCTTGGAGAGTGTACATGCCTTCTTGGAGCATACGTTTCCTTTCCACTTCATCATGAACTCTGTTGCTTATTTATTAACATCTTCACTTCCTAGTAGTCCTCAATGTTCCTTTATGAGAATGTGAGTTTGTGTAGAACACCGGTACTTGTCTACTGTTCTACATACTAGTAGTGTTTCAATTTTTCTTCATATACTACTGGTTCTGGTTAAACGTACCCCTGCTTCATGTTCAAATGTTCAACCGACACTACCAGTCCATTCTCTACACTTTGCGCATGCATGATGTTACTACTCGACCCACTACTTGCAGGTAACGACCTGCTACACTGTACATTTCCCATTCTGCCCTTGCATGTTCAATCCGATCGTTTTCATTGTTGATTCCCATAGCTGCGCGAATCTCCATGTACCGAACACTTGGACGGCCTTGATAAGCCCTGCGGCCGCACATACAGACGGTAAATCCGCGTTCCCCAAATGACTTCACATATATAGTACCAAATTGTGTAACAATAAGGGCGTCCCAAGGGGATCAAATCGACAGACAAAATGCAATTTTATTGGCCGCATATAAGATATGTTTGATTTTTTTCAACCTCATGTTTAACCAATTGTCTTATCTAAAAATTTTATAAAATATCACTTCTTCTATTGTGACTTACCTTATTTAATTGAAGTTCTTTAACAATGATTTTAATTTAAATATGTTTGTACATATATTTAAAATTAGACAAGTTGTCAAATTTGAGATAAAAAGTTTGAACGACTTGTAATATAGATAATTATAGAACATATCACATAAGAAGAGCCAAGATGACCCTTTGATTTATTTATTTTTGCTCCTAGCTCTCGGTGTTTTTTTTTAAAAAAAAATCGGCAAGAGACATGCCCGCTATATTAAAAGGGGGGGGTGTATTTTTTTTTTTTTTGGCTCGTTGTTAAATTAGACAGATTATAACCAAACACTTTATAGACGAAAACAAGAGAAAAACACCCACGAGCCGAGAGAACAGACGATAAAAAATGTGGATGGTGGTGGGTCACATAATTAGCAAGATACATTGCTACTGTCATGATCCAAATTCTTGCCTTGCCTCGTCATTGATTTTTTGATGCACCTCAAAAGCTTGTGGACACCGTGCGTTCGAAATGTCTAGCGTTTCTTTCCTTCTAATAACTCTCCTCGAGCGAGGCTACCCCGTATTTCATTACGAGAGCAAAAGGTTTAAAACGTTACATATAGACACAATCTAGCTAGCGAGAGACAAGCGTGATTGACCATGCGATGAACGAAACAACAATATTACAAAATGGACTATACGACCATAATATTGTGCGATGAAAGACAATGATCTCTAGTGGCCCACACGGCACTCAGCCATCCCGCGCCGGTGCCGCCATCATCACCTTCCTTAATCATTATACCAACCTTGCCTGCGATTCAGATTTTTAAGCTCTGAAATTGCACTTTAATTTGTTGCGCGTGCACTCCTCTTGGGGAAGTCCTTCATCGTCACCCTCCCCCAGGATCTTTGTGATCCGAAGCCCGGGTGGTGAGAAAAGGATTGGCTGTGGTGGCGGCTTCTTGAAGGCGCTGATAAAAATGTCGACAGGCATGGTTGAGGCTGAGGGTTAATAACGTAGATACCTGAAGGATGATAATATACAAAAGCACTAATGTTAATTTGCAGCTCACCATGGTCAAATGACAAAGGGAATTGATCAGCATAAGCAATTCCAGTGGGGACTGAACTACTAAGTACTAGACCTTCTTCCCATTGATACCATTGAACAGACACAGCGACGTATACAACTAGAATTACATACGTATGAATCAATAATACTTCTCTGACTGAAACTACTGCCAGTATTTCTCAATTGAACTACACATCACAGCCTAATATCTGCATGTGCATAGCAAGATCCAAATAGAGGTCAACACGAACAGATCTACAACTAGATATCTAATATGAGACGTACTCGATGTGAACATTTGGTTAGTATAAAAAGAACTGGACTGATACCGTCAGTGCGGGCGCTTTGTATCTGGCGCTCCATCTTGAAGTCGCTGTTCTTGGTGCCGAGGTTGGCGTCGGCGGTGAGCATCATCTGAATGTCCTGCTCTCGCTGGGACAGCGACCGCGCGCCCGCCGCCTGCCATCGTGCCGCCGCCATCGTCACTGCCGAAGGTTAGGATTATGGGCGCGTGCTCCGGAGAACCTGAATAGGAAGAGGTAGCACGGGTACGAGAGGTGGCGGCAGAGAGGGCTCGACCGCTCGAGATGGCCGGGGTCTCTGAGTTTATAGATCTGCTGCGGTTTTCCTTTGCAGGCCTTCTGTATGGGCCTTTTGGCGTGTACGATGGACCTTGTTAACTGTAGGCCTACCACTCTCCTGGCTCGGCCCATGTGTGTGTACCTTTTTCTTTTTTGAAGCCATGCGTATACGGTGTACCTATACCTGGCACAAAAGCACTCCAATAATACTACTGTGAAGCGTGGTGTGTGTGTGTGCGTGTGTGAGTTCAGTTGATTTGTGTGTACGCTTTCTAGTAATGGTTGATGCACCAGTCGAGCAGTTCAAAAGAATAGAAAAAAGATGCACCAGTCGAAATATGGCCAACGTGCACGCAGCATGTTATCGATATACGATATCCTGTATTCTTACGTGCAGCCTATGCGTATTCCAAGTGCATTGTATTATGGTTGTATCCAAAGCTATTCTAGTATTATTGGATATAACTAATGAGACATCTAAAGTTTTGTCATGTCACATAAAGATAATATAGAAAAACAGGCTAAACCCCCGATCGCGAAAGAAAAAACATAATGACAATATATAGACAACTTATATTTAGACAACATTAGCTCGTGGACATTGAAAGTGATCACTTTTTGCTGCTGAACATCCAAAATTGAGCGATTTACTGAAGGACACTCTGGTTCTTGGCAAATTTACTGGTGACCACTCCGTCTAATAAAATATTCATTTATAGCTTTTGAGGAGAGAGAAGCACGGTAAAATGTCCTTTTGCCCCCCCCCCCCGCCCATTCTTCTCCTATGTGTTTCTTCAAACCTAAACTTGCATAGCGGTACCATCTGGTTCCCTAACTCTTGAATGCATATTTATGGAACAGTATCATCTAGGTCCCCAACTCTTCGATTTTGATCATTGACTCTCATAACGTATATAGTGATGTCATCTAGAGCCCTAAACCTGCACATCAATACATAATTAGCAAGCCATATTAGTGAAATTTGTGTTGGCACGCAAGTTCGGAGACCTAGATAATACTATCATACAAGTTCTAGGACTTGAATACCAAAATTCAAGAGTTGAAGACTCAAATAACACTAACATACAAGTTTAGGGACCCATATAAATTAAAATTTGCGAGTTAGGAACATAAATGACACTACCGTATAAATTAAAAAAGAGACAGGAATACAGAAGAAAAAAACAACTACATCTCCATAGACCATAGGCCAAAGCAAACAGAATAAAGATCGAGAGTGAATGGAAAGTGATGCAACGGATATAACGCAGGCACATGATGTTCATACGTTATTGGTGTCTCATAGCCGATCATCACGCTAAGAGTAGACATGGATTTAGGGTCAAGGTCACTAAAAAAAATATGTAAATCCTTCGGCAGTGTTATAATATTGCATAAGCTGCCAACTTGGAGTGTTTATTAATAAATAAGAGTAATGGCACAAAACAAAAAAATTGCAACCTATAAAGGCACATTATTAGAATAAACATGGTATAAGTTGTCAACTTGGGGCATTTATTAATAAATAGGGGTAACAGCACATAATAAGACAAGCTACTACAACCTAGGGGTAGATTATTATAACAAATATTACATAACCTGCCAGCTAGAGGGGCAAGTTATTATTTAAACCATTATGCGAGCCGTGAAACATGACTAAAGACAAGATTAATGGCCCAAAATAAGGCAAGTTGCATCTTGAGAGCCAAATTATGATTCGAAACCTGACTAGCTAACAATTGGACGGACATTTATTAAGACAACAAGATTAGTGACCAAAAATAAGACAAACTACACCCTAAGCGGTAAATTATTACTGGAAGCATGGTATAAACTACCAACTTTGAGGGTGAGTTATTATACAACTAATATGTGGAATTATGCATTTAATCCTAAAAAAGACTAAAAACTAAAACTAAAAAAACTTAGAAAAAGCTGGACTAATAACTGAAACTAAAAAACTGAAAAAATAATAAAAACTAAAAAACAATTGAGAAAAATAATTTAACTAAAATTAGAAGAGGAAATATAAAATTAAAATAATGAAACTAAAGTATACACAATGAAAAAAAAGAAAAATTAAAATTACCAAATACTAAAACTGAAACTGAAAACAGAAAAAATAAAAACTAAAGATAAAAATGAAAACCAAAAGAAAGAAAAAAAATAAAGAAGGATAAAAGAAAATTAGAACTGACAAAAAAAGAATAAAAAACAAAGGCCGCATGCACCATATGCTATGCAAACCATGCAAGGCAGCCCCCCCGTAGGGGCCCCATGGCACATAGGCCAGGCCGGTTTGCTCGTGGCGGCAGAGCGGTACCTCTCCTTGCTACTTGCTAGTTGACCAAGCCCAACAGTAGTAATCGTACGGATGGCTCGGAGGCCCAGGAAGGCCGCCCCGCCCCAGAGCCAGGCCTATCGCCAGCAGGTCACGCGCTAGTCGCGCTGCACGACCGAAAGCGCGATAGACTTTACGTTGTTGATTTCAAGATGGGGTGTAGGCCTCTAGGGAACTGCACAGCCCAACTAGGCCCAACAACAGCAGAAGACCAACTGGTCTGGTGCTACACAGTTTCTTGCCAAAGTTTGTTTTTTTTTTTTTTTATATCTTTCTTTCTTTATTTGATTCTTTTTCTTATCCTTTTGGTTAATCACCATCAAGGTTTTGTACAGTAATGAACAGTTCCAATCTTGAGGAAAAATATTGTGCTACTTCCTCTGTTTTTCGAATCTTTGCAACTTCGAAATTGTCTTAAGTCAAATTTTTTAAACTTTGACTAAATTTCTAGAAAAAAAAATACTAAGATGTATGGTACAAAATAGTACCATTAGATTTATCATACAATGTATTTTTATAAGATACTCATTTTATGTCATAGATATTGATGTTTTTTGTATAAAGTTGATCAAAGTTGAAAAAGTTTGACTAACACGGATTCTAGGAGTTGCAGCTTTCAGGGACGGGGGTAGTACAAACTAGTATGTATTTTTTTTCGAACCGAGGGAGTCACCCATTTCCATTATCGAAATAACAGAAATACATCGTTTCTGAAGCGTAAACATAAAGACAGGCAGCCCTACGGCTGATGTATTGATGATCCGATTTGCATGGAGCTTTGTTTCGGTTAGTATTCCAACTTGGGTTGATGATTTTTTGGGAAATAATTGGATGGCTAGAAAGATAGCACAAACTATTAATTTAAATAACTAGTCCTAGACAATCTAAATAGGAGGCCCTCATCTAGGTTAACTGCTTACACGCCAAGCAATATAGGAGTAATTAATAGGCTTGGATTCTTTTCCGTCTGTTCAGAGTTTCAGACTGTTGGTGCTCCTTTTGTAATCTGCTATTCCCAACGATTTTGTGTGGATGTTTATTTGGACCATATTTGCTTTATTTTCTTATAAAAGCTTATCTCTTTCATAAAAGTGCATCATGCACACATTCATAGATTTTTCTGAGAGATAATCCAAACTCGAGACACACAAACGATAGGAAAGCACTAGTAATCACTAATCACTTCGCCAACAACACAAAATACCTCGAGCGCGCCCGCGCGCGGCACCTGCATGCTCGTGCGCACCTACCCCAAAGCGGCGACCGCCGCTGCAGCGCCAGCGGTGTGCAGGAGCTTGAAGTACAGCTTCTTGTTCGCCAGAAACGCAGCGCGGGAGACGAGCACACCGCCGGCTCCGGGCGCCTTCATCATGGCGACGGCTGGGGCCGCCACGGGCCACAGGAAGTAGGCGCCCACGGCGCTGACGGCGAGGACGGCCGCGGCTCCAGCTACGGGGTGCCTGGAGGCCATGTCTTTCGCGTGGTCCTTCAGACGATCGAGCTTCGTGACCAGGGACTCACCGGCTTCGGCTTCAGCGGTGGTGGTGGTGATGAACATTTTTGTTCTTGGGTTGGGATTTAGGAAGAGAGGGGTAGAGCGCGCCTCAACGAGGTGGGCGAGGTTATATAGAGACGCTACCTGCATTTCTTTTTCTTCTGGGCTTGTTTTTTATTTTATTTAAATAAACAAGCTGCAAGAGCTTTACAGGGCTGAGAAGAAATTTTGCAAGAAAAATATTCCGCTATTCTTCATTAGTTACTCCTACCACCGAATTTTTTTATAAAAATAAAAACACCAACTTAGGACGAATTAGTTTGTTTTCAATATTTATTCTGTTAATCATTTTAATTTATAGAATAAAATAGACGCATAAGTTAAAGAGAACTCAAACCTAGTTGTTGGATGTGTGACAACCAGTTGAATTCGCCTCACTTCCTTTGTTACCACAAAATAAAATCTATCTAGTTTTCTGAAACTTTGATCATGTATCATTTGTTAAGGAAAATAACTCCTGTCAATGATTGTTGAGGGTCTCATATGTTACTGACACATAAATGTCATATGAAAGATTATGAGTTGTTTCAATTCATGCGAGGAGATTCCCTTTTTAAAAACATTAGTCACATTTTTTTGAGTGTCCAATGTCTAGTGAGACCAAAAATATATTTAATTCGAAAGTTATAAGAATTGATTTGTGAACATGCACAATATGCATTTGTGATCGATGGATTGTTGTGCCCTTTAAAAAGAATACTCTGTTTCAAGGTCTTTGTCTCATCTCGATGTTACGATCTTGAAATTAATAAAGCTTTCCTTATCGAAAATATAACAAGAATACTCCATCTGGTTATAAATACTCGTCAAACTAGTCATTGAATTTCTTTGACTATCGTATCAAGTTTCAACATTAACCAATATAATAAGTTTATAAAGATTCCAATTCTACTTCCCAAGACAAATCTAGACATAACTTTTATGTTTTCACTATCAGCGTTCAAAATTTAAAACTAAATCTCTACTAGTTTTGAGTTAAAGCATTCAGTTTTTTTTTTTTGTGACAGGCGGAAGTATTCTTGAACAATTATGTTAAAGAAGAATAGATGCATAAAGAGGGGAAAGTCATGCAACTAAGAGATAGAAAATATAAGGAATCAAAAGAATGCATCAATTCTAAGGGAAGATAGGTAAATAAATATAAAAAGGAAAGAAGAGAGCATCTTAGAGGTAAGTGCTAAGATTAATTGCATGGTAGATTTTTTGGAAGAAATGTATGCAAAGAATATATAATGTGGTGGCTCATGGAGTGACAACGATTAAACTGTCACGGTCTAGGTTGGAGTGTATGCTTGGTTGTTGAGCCCATGGTTTATCTTCTTATTTAGGGAGTATGCAAATGCTTAGGGCGATTACACACGTATATAGTTCTAGTTAACATCACTTATTATAGAATAAATCAAAATGAACTTAGTAAGGCCTTTGGGTCGGGTGCAATCAAGTGCGTGTGCAAATACTTAGTTACACTTTATTTTAATGAAAATATCTAAAAATAGTTTTTTAACCTAGGTAAACAAACAATTTTAGAAGTTGAAATAAACTAACATGATAAGTGGTGGAGACGAACAGTCGGGTCATTGTAGTTCTAATCTATACTTTGCATATATTCCGTCATTTGTATTTAACTTGTACCGCCACACAAAACCAATTACTATATGAAGAAACACACTTGGATAAGGAATCATCTTGTTTTCCTTACCTCCTCTTAAAAAATATAGAATGTACACTCTTCATATTTATATTTTATATATAGGTGAATTTTTAACATTAATTGTTATGACCTTTTTGTTTGAAAAGATAATATTTTTGGGACTAAAAGTGTACTAACTTACGATTTCAGAAACTTACATGAGTTAATTTTTGAAGACCATACCATGAATGACAATAACAAGCATTTGTGAACAACGGACTGATATATGGCCCCCAAAACATTTTTGTTTTGCTTAAAAAAAGCATCAAGGGGGTCCACTAGGAGGGCATATAATTAAAATACAAGGAACCAACAAAAGGATGAATCAATTCTATTAGGGACTTTAATTTTTCTAAAAAAAATGTACTAAGAGGCAAATGTAAAAAGATTGCATGGTGAGCCGGTGGCTCATGGGTTACCATAATGCGGGTAGCACACTAAAATCCTTTTTACTTTATGACCCCTCCAGGCCTCCAACTAATTGCTATATGGAGTATATATACATATATTTTAGTTGAAAAAAGTGTACCTTTCAATAATAGATCATTATGTCAAATAAAACTCCATAGCAATTCTTACTCGTCCTGTTTGATTGTCTTATTAACCGTTCGAACAGTATTTTTCTCTTATAAAACTAGCCGGTTTGTCTTACCAGCCGGCTTATATGATCAGCCAAATGATGGACAACTTGTAACGGACGACTTGACTTGACTAGCAATCAATGGCAACAAGAAATCATGTCTCCCACGGCCCACCAAAAGCAAAAGCCAAAAGATAAGCGGAAAGCAGGTGACACAGCATCTTCTTTCACGGGCAGTGATCGTTGTTGTCGTCGAGCCGGTGGCTGGGGCCGGCCGCGAGGACGCCGAAGCAACTCGCCCCAATTGGCTCACCCTGATGATGGCTAGCTAGGGCTTGCTGCTGGTGGCCCCGTCCAGCTTCCTTTCGGAACCCATATCGGCAAGCACATGTATGCACAAGTGAATCGAACGGCTTGCGTACTGACGCTCGCTTTAGTTCGAATCCACCACACCAAAGCAAAGCAAGTGAAAGTGAGCACCACGCATAGTACTACTAGTCTGAGGTCCAACTTATACGTAGTACAGTGTTGCATCGGCAGGTAACAAAGAAGCACAAAAGGTAGACGTACAATACAACAGCCCTTTGCACAAGGGAATCTTCAACGTATAATACTAATGCATTGTATTATACAATGCAGTAGGACCAAATACACGAACACTGCACACGATATATATGACGTGGTGATAAAACTACTACGACATATCGTTACAGCAGTCACGTACGTACACGCCTGATCATAGATTATCGATACCGATACAGTTCGTTCCATCACAAATATAAAAAACCAAAACCATGCATCACATTCAGACACACATTCGTAGGTACACAGGCGTGTATAGTATCCACGAATGCACGTATACTAGTACACGAGAGGGGCTTCCCGGCGCCGAGGTCGCGCCGTCGCGGAACAGCCCTCGGAGGGTTGTTCTCCAACACGCCCCGCGCCTTGTGCGCGCCGCCGCGGCCCGGCGCAGCCGTGAAGCGGCGGCCACCGCGCGCGGCGCAGCAGCAGCGGAGCAGGAGGGCGCACAGCACGGCCGGGACCACCGCGGCGACGGCCACGCGCGTGCACCCACTGCCGGAACGGCGGAACGTCTCCGAGCGGGTCTCGACGGGAACACCTCGTCCGCCTTCTCCGCCAGCGCCGCGAATGAAGAGGGCGGCGAGGTAGGCGGCAGGCCACGAGCTCGGCGGCCTTCGCCTTGACGAGCGGCCATAGGCCCGGTAATTAAGAAGTCGTCGACGTTGAAGCTCAGAGCCCCACCAAAGACGGCGGTTCGTGCTGCGGTGAAGCCCCTGCTTCGGGTAGGAGCTTCCTCGCCGGAGTCCCGGGAGGCCGGGAAAAGCCATGGTGGACGATCGAGAACGGCGGCGACTGGTGTGTAAGTCTAATAGAAAGTATTAGAGACTAGTTTGACGAGTACCTACCACTCGATAGAAAAATGAAAATCGCCACGATCATCACAGGCAAGATCGCGGTATCGGGCACAGCGCATCTGAGTGTTACAAGAAATAAAGTCCAGCAGCAATAACAAGCAAACATATATAGATTTAGGACAAGACCAGTGTAGCATAACATAATCTGTAACTGAAAGGTGAATACAAACAAATTCGCAAGTTGCTGCTGCGCACAGATATGCAAGTGATGTCGCGCCATCTTTTATTTAGTAAGTACTTGCTACTACTGCACAGTGCACAATATGCAGATCACCGTACGGTAGCGCTACGCAGCAAACGCGGCAACGGCGGCGGCCTTGCCGACCGTGTGGAGGAGGCTGTAGTACAGCTGCGGGTTCGCAGCAAACGCCGCGCGGGAGATGAGCAGCCCGCCGGCACCGGGCGCCTTCATCATCACGACGGCAGCAGCCGGGGCCGACACGGGCCAAAGGAAGTACGAGATCACGGCGACCACCGGGGCCGCCACAGCTACCACCGGGGCCGCCGCCGCCGCCACCGGGGCCGCCGCAGCTACCAACGGGGCGGCCGCCGCCGCCACCGGGGCCGCCGCCGACGCCACCACCGGGGCCGCGGCCGCCACCACTGGTGCCGTTGCCTTCGCCACCACCGGAGCCACGGACGCCACCACAGGGGCCGCCGCCGACGCCACCGACGCCACCACCGGGGCCGCGGCCGCCACCACGGGTGCCGTTGCCTTCGCCATCACCGGAGCCACGGACGCCACCACAGGGGCCGCCGCCGCAGTCACATGGGCGACTGCTGCACCCACCATGGAGAACATCTTAGCGATGGCTCTGGCAGGTCGTAGCAGCAGCTGTTGCTCTTGGACTCTTTGAGAGTGATGATCAAATGAAGCGAGCTTACTGGTGTATGGATAGACACGGCTTGGCATGTCTACGAGAGAGGTCATCTATTTGTAGCTGGGACTGGGAGCTGCAGCCTGCAATGGGAAATCGAGGTAGGCCGGGCCGCCGGGCCCCGCGGACGATGCTGGCCTTCTACTATGCGTCATGCCTTGCGTGCCTAATTGATGCACACTACTCCGTACAAGGAATCAAAAGAATGCATCAATTCTAGGAGAGACACGTAGATAAATATGAATATGAAAAAGAAAGAAGAGAGCATCTTAGAGGTAAGTTGCATGACAGATTTGGAAGAAATGTATGCAAAGAATAATGTGGTGGTTCATGGAGTGACAATTATTAAACTTTGACGGTCTAGGTTGGAGTATATTTTAGGTAGTGAGAAATTTTTAGCATTGTTGTGACTTCAGTATTACTAGGACTAAAAGTGTATTAGAGAAACTTACATGAATTAATTTTTGAAGACCATAACATGAAAGAAATAGCATGCATTTGTGACCAAGGGACATGATATGGCTCCCAAAACACATTTTGCTTAGAAGAAGCAACCCCAGGGGCCCACTAGTGCATATAAAATACAATGAACCAAAAGGATGAATCAATTCAATTGTTTAGATTCCAGATTTTTTTTACTCTTTCCCCATCACATCAAGTTTTAACCCGTATGCATGGAGCATTAAATATAAATAAAAAATAACTAATTACATAGTTTAGTTGTACATCATGAGACGAATCTTTTAAGTCTAGTTGGTCCACGATTGGACAATATTTGCCAAATACAAACGAAACATGCTACAGTTACAAAGTTAAAAAATTTTCGCAATCAATAAAAATGTACTAAGAGGCGAGGCCAAAGATTTGATGCTATATTGTTTTACAAGTATCATGATGTCCCTAGCCACCTTCGGAAAAAAAAAACATCTTATCAACAAATAAAATAAAACTCCATAGCAATTCCTAATCCACACGCATAGACGATTAGCTAGACGCCATTTTTTTTTATACTCAGCCCGGCCATCACGGCCCTGTATTAACATGATCTTGCACCACCAAATCGCGGGCAAGTAAGCTGGTTACACAATCTGGGAGTGGTTCAATCCAGATGCAATACTGACCAGGGTCCCAAGTCATGCTCGTCGCAGCGAGCTCATGAGCTACCTCATTACAAGAACGTGGGATATTACAAATATCTGAGCAAACAAAACTATCACATATCAAGGTACGTAGATCTTTGAAGAGGCCACCGCCAACTGAGAGGTCACTAGCCTGCGATGTTAAAGCTTCTTTTAACTGGGACGAATCTGTTTCGATGATTACTCGAGAGATGCCGAAGTGCTCCGCTGCCTCCAAAGCTTGTTTGCAAGCCATCGTTTCAGCTAGGAGGGCATCATGGACGTGGCCTAGATGTCCAGCCCCAGCCAGTACCCCGGAGCCTGTATGATCTCGTATGACGAAGCCCCAGGCACCTGTTCTCAGCTCGTTGACATAGGCACCATCAAAATTGATCTTCAGGACATCTACTGGGGGAGGTGACCAACGCCTCGGCATTGGTCTTGCTAACTATATGTCAGGCTTAGTGCGTAGCACATCTCCTACCATTTGTAGAACAGACCACACTGTCTCCTGGCAAGATTGCATCAACTCGCCTGCATTCACTTTGTTTCTCACATCCCACCAACGTCACAACAACACCACAATCCTGTAACATGTGTCCTGCCGCAGCTTTAGAATCTCTCTAACAAACTCTTCTGCCGAGCGGGACTGAACGAGCTTGAGTCTGTATTCTTCCAACGCTAACTCCCTCCAGCATTGGCGAATGGCTTTGCATTTCATGAAGCAATGGCCACCATCTTCATCGTACCGAAAACAGACTGGGCACCGTGTGTCCAGCTTGATTCCCCTCCTTCCAATGTTCATTTTAAAAGCCAGACGCCTAGCTAGACCTGTGACGACGACCGGGGGAGACGACTTGACTAGCAACGGCAACAAGAAATCATGTCTCCCACGGCCGGCCCACCGAAGGAAGAAAAGATAAGCGGAAAGCAGGTGACAGCATCTTTCACGGGGTAACGGGGACACTGATCGATGTCGTCGAGCCGGTGGCTGGGGCCGGCCGCGAGGACGCCGAAGCAACTCGCCCCAATTGGCTCACCCAGCTTCCCTTTTTTTATCGGCAAGGACAAGTGAATCGAACGGCTTTATTATAGTACTGATGCTCGCTTTAGGCTAATCTCAATGGGAGTTTCATAGAGTTTCATGGGCATTAAATACGCTGACATGGCAAAGTATTTATTAAGAGAGAGACTGTAAAAGTTTTATGGGAGTAGAGATAGTTTCATAGAGATGAAACTCCTACTGCCGTTGTTTCCAAATCTGATGCGTATAAAACGTGCCATGAAACCTCCACTGAGACTAGCCTTAGACTTTAGTTACGAATAACCCACACCACAGCAAAGCAAGTGGAAGCGAGCATCACGTGCAGTAGTCTGACGATCCAACTTGTACGTAGTGCAGTGTGTTGCATCGGCAGGCAACGAAGAAGCACAAAAGGTACACGTACAGTACAATGAAGTAGGACCAAATACACGCACACTGTACACAATACATATAACGTGGTGATAAAACTACGACGACATATCGTTACAGGCTTCAGTCACGTACGTACGTGTACACACCTGATCATAGATCGATACCATACCGTTGGTATCACATACATAAAAAACCATGCATCACATTCACAGTTCACACACACACACATCCGTAGGTACACAGGCGTGTATATCCACGAATGCACGTAGGAGTACGCTAGTACACGAGGGGCTTCCCGGCGCGGAGGTCGCGGAAGTAAAGCCGGGGTTGTTCTCGAACACGCCCCGCGGCATGCGCGCGCCCACCGCGGCCCGGCGCAGCCATGAAGCGGCGGTGGCCACGGCCGGCGCAGCAGCAGCGCCAGCAGCAGCGGAGAACGAGGGCGCACAGCACGGCCGGGACCACCACGGCGACGGCAACGTGCAGCCACTGCCGGAGCGTCTCCGAGCGCGTCTCCGGCGGGAACACCTCGTCCGCCTTCTCCGCCAGCGCCGCGAAGAGGGCGGCGAGGTAGGCCACGACCTCGGCGGCCTTCGCCTTCACGAGCTGCCATAGGCCCGATAAGAAGTCGCCGGCGCCGTCGACGTTGAAGCTGAGAGCCCCGCCAAAGACGGCGGTTCGCGCTGCGGTGAAGCCGCCGCCTGGTAGGAGCTTCCTCGCCTCAGTCCCGGGAAAAGCCATGGTGGACGATCGAGAGACGGCGGCGACTGGTGTGTGCCTGTGGCTATACGGAAGATGCCCAATGCAATGCAACAACGCACGGCGGTGTGTGGGTGTGAGTGTTGACAGAGACGGCGGAGAGAGGTCATTTGTAGGCTGCAGGCCTGCAACGACAAATCGAGGTAGTAGGCCAGGGCCAGGCCAGGCGGCTGCTGGCCCGCCCCATCAAAAGGCCCCGCCTCCTCTCTCTCTATCAAAAAAAAAAAAAAAAAAAAAAAAAAAAAGCTACTGGCCTCTCCAGTCTCCACTACGCAAAGATAGTGGCAAAGTAATGAGTTGATGAGCGCAAATGGGAACAGCTCGATCATGGATCTAGGATTCAACAAAGTGCAATAAGTAAGGAAGAGCTAGTTTCTCTTCACGGTTGTAAAAAGTAAATTTAAAAATGATATTCACCTAAATCCATCGTGGAACAGCTCGATCATGGATCTAGGATTCAACAAAGTGCATCTCTATTTCAATTTCACCAGGACCCCAAGCGTTAGGATGCAAAATGAAAAAAAAAACAAATATCATGGGCTTTCTTCCTCCAGCCGAGGATTTCGGGTGCGCAAGAGGGCATCGTCGGGCGAGACCATGCCATGGCGCGTGGGCTCGAGGCGCCAGGTTCAGGGTGCACGAGAAGCCCGTGACTATGCGGGGTCAGGAGGGGCTCCGATGGCGGCGAGAGGGTTATGGGCACTCGCGGGCTGCAGGAGGGGCGCGACCAGGATCAACCATGACTGCCGAGGAAGGGCCGTAGTCATGCGGTCGCAGAGTGGCCAAGGCTAATGAGGTGGGCAGCCAGGGAGGGGAAAGAGCGTGGGCACGGAGGGGCCATGGCCAAGGAGAACATGGGCACTTGCAATGGGAGAGGAAGAAGCGGAACAAAAGCAACGAACCGTTATTTTTGTGTAACCAATAATAGTAATGCGAAATTTCTTTCAACTCTACCAAACATGGATTTGGTGGAGAGTATCCCATGAGCTGCTCCACCAATTTGGTCAATCAGGGGAAAGATACCTTTTTTGTGGAGCAAATATACGGTAGATTTGCTTGATCCAAGTTTTTGGCTATAAAAATTAGATTTAGATCTGGTTTTGGTGACTTTAAAGTTGGTAGAGCTCTACCAAACAGACCCTAAATATTTTTTTAAAACTTCATGGTTCAAGAGGGGATCGAAGCAACAGTGGGCCCACCCAAATGAGAAATACAGTAGACCATTACATTAGCACAACAAATAATGCCAGAGAGAATTCCTCTGAGTTTTTCATTACTGGTCACATATTAAACGATGGTTACAAAGACAGTGACACATTCACAGATGCTGGCCAGTGGCCTAGCAACCAATTCACCCCCGAACATCGATCCTCCGAAGTCCGAACGATCGAAATGCCTTGCCTGCAAAACCAAACTGGCCCCTCCCTAGATGCTAGAACAGGAACCAGACGAGCTTGACGCATACTCATACTCGGTCGATAACATGCATGAGACGTTGAGACAGGATCACCAATTCACAGGGCATGCAAAAGAGCGGCGACCGGCCGGGCAGCGAGCCAGGCCAAGATTTTCGTGCGGAAAACGGTGGTGGTCACGACCGTTGGAGCGGCACGCAGGATCTCGTAGTAGTGCGCCGGTGTCAGGAACTGGGCCGATGGGTCACGGGCTTCCAGCTGGGCCACGACATGGGCTTCCAAGTGCTTCCGTGGAGACAGGTCAAGGGAATAAAGGACCGCAAGGCATGCGGGGACACGACATCGAACCAGAATCGACGAAGTCGTCTTCCTCCCCGTCCTCGAGTCTTCTGTCCGAACCTGTTCCTGTAGCTCTGTTCTTGCTGCCTCTCCCCCTCGATTCCTTGCTCTCCCCTGCCTAAACTCCCTCGATTCTCCTCAATTTGTACCAAATTATCCTGTACTTGTGATTGATAGTGGAGGTTCGTGACAATTGGTATTCAGAGCCTTCAATTTGGGAACCCTAAATTTTTCCCCAAATTTGTTAAATCGTCTTTGGGCCAATTCGTGCGGACCAGTTCTTACGCTTTCGTCTTGGGCGAATTAATTGCGGACCAATTCTTCTGCTCGTCTTGGGCCGAATTACGTGCGGATCATCAGCGTCCGCACCACCTCTCGCCACCGCCCGATTCGCTCGCTACCGGCATCGCCTCCCTCTCGGAGGATGGCGGAGTTGAGGCGATGCGGAGGAGAGCTGGCCATGATGGAGTCGTGTCCCGCTCGCGCGACCTCGCCCGTCCGTGACCTCCGCCTCGGCGACAACGGTCGCGGCGGCATGCCCGCGCCGTCCGCGGCGGCGGCGTCGTCGGCAGCGTTCCGCGACCCACCGTCGGCGCCGAACCCGGGGACCGCCCACGTTGTCCGCCCGCGGCGTCCTCGGGCTCGTCGGTGGTCCTCTTGGTGTTCGCTCGCGTCCACGGTATGGCGTTCATCGTTGACTACTTCGTCGAAGTACTTCGCCTCCACGCCCCGACGCCGCCGTGGTGCCCACGCCTTCGCCCGGCGACCGTGTCGACTCCACCCACCACCAGCAGGCGTGCGTGGTCCTCTTCCTCGACGACGCCCACCGTGCCGTGGCTACACCTCCGTCGACTTCCACCGGCACGCCGATTCGGCGGAATCGCGCACACCTCTGTTGGGGCGCGGCGGTGGTTGGCGAAATGTCTCATCCTGCAGGAGTCCTCTGGAGCTTACCTTCATGTCACGATCAGCCATATTCGTATCCGGTGACCCGGGAAGTGCTGCACCAGCTGTTTGATCCGTATGGAGCGAGAAAAGATGCAGATTATCATGGAGGCAACTCATGTGGAGGCACTTGTTTTATTCCGATCTGCTCATCATGCCGGGCAAGCTCGAGATGCTTGTCATGGACGCTGCATATGGGATGGCTGCAACATTATGCGCATTCATATTGTGGTACCAGGCCGCTCAGGACAGTATGGTGGTGGCCGCCAAGTGTCGGACTTCAGAAACCAACATTTCGGCATCCGCATCGGCAAATCTGCGGCTCACGATTCCATCGTCGTTGTCGACTCCGTCGGCATACTGCCGCCCGACGACGACCACCACGAAATCGGCCGCCCGACTCCAGACACCACCGGCAGATGCGTCCTTCCGGCTTTTGACTCGTCTTCTCTCGCCACGAAGAAAGAAGATTGCCAAGAAAACCGACGAGGGTCCCCGCGGCCGCCCTCGAGGGCTGTGTGCCACTGGCGCATGTATTGCTACCTCGGCCCGGGCAGGCTTGCGCCGGACATCATGCAGCACCATTCGCAGCTTGCCGAGTGGGTGCATCTGTTAAAAGTAAACTTCGCCGGCCATACCACTGCGCTTCGTCTTCGCCCACGACGATTTCCAGGCGCCGAGCACCTCGGGCTGAGTTCGATTGGGGACGCTTCCTCTCCATCGACACCGCCGGAGACGATGGAGCACTTCGCCCCCGAAGCCGGGGCGACGCGCTGCGTCTCCGTCGCCCGCCGCCCCGATGGGAGGATTGCGTCCTAGAGCTCTCGATTTGCATCATGCCCACACGGCCGTCTCCATGGCTGCACGCCCCAAGTTCTTTGCCCGGCCACGTCGATGGCACATGTTGTCTGCGGTTTCACCGCGACTACCACAAAGAAGCACCTTCAGCCATCGCTTGGTGCATGCCCGGCCTCGGCGGCCACGTCTCCAAAAAAAGAGTGGTCACCCTCCATGACAACATCAGTGCAGTGTGTATGATTCTGCCGATTTCCGACTCATTGATGTGCGGTGAGTCTGCTATCTTGCCATGGCCACCTCCACCTCATCCAAGCGTTTGGTTTGTTCAAAATTACGAGATCTTGGTTTTAGTCGGTGTTTGCATATTGGGATCTGGAGGCTCTACTCGCATTTAGTATGGCCAAGTATGCTACGAGATGAGTTGTTATTTCAGTTCTGTGCTCTTGGAAAACTTACGGACTACGGTGTGGTCAGCACATATGCAGTTTGGGATCCCGAGCAATCGGGGTCAGCTCGAGGGCAGTTCAATGGATATCTCCAAGTCCTTCAGTTTGGGTTCCCTGGTGTGATGTTATGTTGATGCAACCTGATAGTTCTATGATGATCATCCTCGGTATCTTCCAAGATTTGACAGATAAGTTGCTTTGGAAGGCCCCGCTCTTCTTCCTCATAGGAATGAATCCTTTGACACTTCTACAGTGATGCGACCCGGTTACGGAAACTAATGGCTCTGCTCAAATATTCTGTATCAACACATGTCGAATGAGGTCGGTGAAGGCGTGGTCAAGTGTGAGGACTGTTTGAAATCAAGAACCTGTGGTGGCTTGATACTAGTGTGATTGTGAATGGGTCAGTCCTAGCTGCAGGAGAACAATTATGGTCTGAAAACGGTTTTGTCCAAGATCAATGCAGTACTCATGGAGCTGTCTTTTGGGTTGATACAAGCTACAAATCCATCCATGCCACCAATACTGCTGGTTGCATGTTCATCTTTGATCCAGGCATATCAGCTCAGTGTGCCGGCTTGAGGGCAAGCCGGATTTTAAGCGGAGGGGAATGTCAGGAACTGGGCCGATGGGTCACGGGCTTCCAGCTGGGCCACGACATGGGCTTCCAAGTGCTTCCGTGGAGACAGGTCAAGGGAATAAAGGACCGCAAGGCATGCGGGGACACGACATCGAACCAGAATCGACGAAGTCGTCTTCCTCCCGTCCTCGAGTCTTCTGTCCGAACCTGTTCCTGTAGCTCTGTTCTTGCTGCCTCTCCCCGATTCCTTGCTCTTCCCTGTCCAAACTCCCTCTGATTCTCCTCAATTTGTACCAAATTATCCTGTACCTGTGATTGATAGTGGAGGTTCGTGACAGCCGGGTCTGCCAGGAAGGCGGGGCGCGATATCAGCTCGCCGGCGATGCCCGGGGCCTTCATGGTGACCTCGGCGCAGCTGTTCAGGCACTGCGTGCAGGGCGGAAGGAGGAAGACGAACGCCGACCGAACGGCGCCGCCAACGTAGAACAGCCCTCGCAGGAAGTAGCTGGCGGCGGTGACGAGTGCCTTCCCGACCCCCCCACACTGGCGGCGAAGAGGGCCGACCTGCAGAGCCAGACGCGCGCCGCGACGAGGACGACCGCGGCTACGCCGAGCACGTACGGGAGCGCGACGGGGGCCGCGGCCTGGATCCACCGCCAGAGCTCTTCCAGCTTCGGCGGGATCTGGTGCGCTGCGCCCGCCACGGTGGCCCAGGCTCCGGGGAGGAAGCCCGCCCCGAGCTGCCACAGGCCGTCGAGGCCGGAGCCGATGGCGTCCACGGCGTCGGTCATGCTGGTAGCGAGCCACTTCCAGAGCGTCTCTAGCGGCAGGACCAACTGGTGGGCCGCGCCGGCGATGGCCGCAAAGATGTGGGCGAAGAAGCCCGTGAAGTGCTGCCACGGCGCCACCGGCGGCGGTGACGACGGTGACGAGCGACTGCCAGAGCGCCTCCAGCGGCAGGACGAGCAGGTGGGCTAAGCCCGCGAGCGCGCGTAGAGGTAGGCGAGGATGTCGGCGAAGAAGCCAGTGACCATATCCCAGAGGCCGAAGCTGGTGCCGCCCACGTCGGCGACGCCTTGGGCGATGGCGGCAGCGGCGCCACCATGCAGGAGCTTCCGTGCTGCCGTCTCAGTGATAGCCATGGCAGATCTAGCGCTTGGTCTCTCCCTGACGATTAGTGAAGTGTGTGAAATATATGGCGCTGCCACAGTACCCTCCATCCTCCAACGTGCAGTGATGTACTGTGAGCGGCACGCAGGATCTCGTAGTAGTGCGCCGGTGTCAGGAACTGGGCCGATGGGTCACGGGCTTCCAGCTGGGCCACGACATGGGCTTCCAAGTGCTTCCGTGGAGACAGGTCAAGGGAATAAAGGACCGCAAGGCATGCGGGGACACGACATCGAACCAGAATCGACGAAGTCGTCTTCCTCCCCGTCCTCGAGTCTTCTGTCCGAACCTGTTCCTGTAGCTCTGTTCTTGCTGCCTCTCCCCGATTCCTTGCTCTCCCCTGCCTAAACTCCCTCTGATTCTCCTCAATTTGTACCAAATTATCCTGTACTTGTGATTGATAGTGGAGGTTCGTGACAATTGGTATTCGAGCCTTCAATTTGGGAACCCTAAATTTTTTCCCCCAAATTTGTTCGTCGTCTTTGGGCGGACGTCGTGCGGACCAGTTCTTCTTCTGCTTCGTCTGGACCACTCGTGCGGACCAGACCTCTTCTGCTCGTGCTGGGCGAATTCGTGCGGATCATCAGCGTCCGCACCACCTCTCGCCACCGCCGATTCGCTCGCTACCAGCATCGCCTCCCTCTCGGGAGGATGGCGGAGTTGAGACAGTATGCGGAGGAGAAGCTGGCCATGATGGGTCGTGTCCCCGCTCGCCGCGACCTCGCCGTCCGTGACCTCGCCTCGGCGACAGCGGTGCGACAACGCAGCGGCGCCGTCCACGCCGGCAAAGCGTCGTCGGCGCGTTCCGAACCCCGTCGGCGCGAACCCGGGGACCAGCCGTCCGCGCCCGCGGCGTCCTCGGCTCGTCGGTGGTCCTCTTGATTGTTCCGCTTCGCGTCCACGGGGCCAACGGTTCGCCGTTGACTACTTCGTCGAAAATGCCGCCCTTCACGCCGGCCGCCGCCGTGGTGCCCACGCCTTCCGCGCCGGCGGCCGTGTCGACTCCACCCACCACCAGCAGCGTGCGTGGTCCCTCTTCCTCGGCGGCGCCCAGCGTAGGTGGCTACACCTCCGTCGACTTCCACCGGGCACGCCGATTCGGCGGAATCGCGCACACCTCTGTTGGGCGCGGCAGGTGGTTGACGAAATGTCTCATCCCAGCACAGAGTCCTCTGGAGCTTACCTTCATGTCAGTCCAGCCATATTCTGTATCCAGTGACCCAGGAAGTGCCGCACCCGGTTGTTTGATCCGTATGGAGCGAGAAAAGATGCAGATTATCATGGAGGCAACTCATGTGGAGGCACTTGTTTTTATTCCGATCTGCTCATCATGCCGTGGCAAGCTCGAGATGCTTGTCATG
Source organism: Chrysopogon serrulatus (assembly GCA_015844335.1). Lineage (NCBI taxonomy): Eukaryota > Viridiplantae > Streptophyta > Magnoliopsida > Poales > Poaceae > Chrysopogon > Chrysopogon serrulatus. Next base: position 323,281 of record JADLZL010003498.1, on the reverse strand, counting down.
GACGCTGCATATGGGATGGCTGCAACATTATGCGCATTCATATTGTGGTACCAACCGCTCAGGGGCAGTATGGTGGTGGCCGCCAAGTGTCGGACTTCGAGAAACCAACATTTCGGCATCCGCATCGGCAAGAATGCGGCTCACGATTCCATCGTCGTTGTCGACTCCTCCGTCGGCATACTACTCGCCCGACGGCGACCACCACGAAAATCGGCTGCGCCGACTCCGGACACCACCTGCGGTCGTCTCCTTCCGGCACGACTCGAGTCGTTCCTCGCCACGAAGAAGAAGATTGCCAAGAACCGACGAGGGTCCCCACGGCCGCCCCTCGAGGCTGTGTGCCACTGGCGAGCATGTACTGCTACCTCAGCCGGTAAAAGCTTGCGCGAGACATCATGCGGCACCATTCGGCAGCTTGCCGAGTGGGTGCATACGATTCGTCGACCATGCCGGCCATACCACTGCGCTGCGTCTTCGTCCACGACGGCAGCGCCTGGAGCACCTCGCCTTCGAAGTTCGATTGGGACGCGTTCCTCTCCATCGACACCGCCGAGACGATGGAGCACTTCGCCCGGTTCGGCCGACGCTGCCGTCTCCGTCGGCGCGCCGCGATGATGGAGGATTGCGTCCTAGAGCTCTCGCGATTGCATCATGCCCACACGGCCGTCTCCATGGCTGCACGCCCCAAAGTTGCTGCCCAAAGAAGCACGTCAGTGGCACATGTTGTCTGCAGTTTCACCGCGACTACCACGGCAGAAGACACCTTCAACCATCGCTTGGTGCATGCCGACCTCGGCGGCCACGTCTCCAAAAGAGTGGTCACCCTCCATGACAACATCATCAAAGTGTGTATGATTCTGCCGATTTCCGACTCATTGATGTCTCGTTGAGTTCGCTATCTTGCCATGGCCACCTCCACCTCATCCAAGCGTTTGGTTTGTTCAAAATTCTGAGATACCGGTTTTAGGGGTGTTTGCATATTGGGATCCCGAGGCTCTACTCTGCATTTAGTATGGCCAAGTATGCTACAGATGAGTTGTTATTTCAGTTCTGTGCTCTTGGAAAACTTCGACTACAAAGTGTGGTCAGCACATATATGCGATTTGGGATCCCGAGCACCGGGGTCAGCTTCGAGGCGCTTCAATGGATATCTCCAAGTCCTTCAGTTTGGGTTCCCTGGTGTGATGTTATGTTGATGCAACCTGATAGTTCTATGATGATCATCCTCGGTATCTTCCAAGATTTGACAGATAAGCTGCTTTGGAAGGCCCCCGCTCTTCTTCCTCATAGGAATGAATCCTTTGACACTTCTACGGTGATGCGACCGAGCCTGAAACTAATGGCTCTGCTCAAATATTCTCGTATCAACACATGTCGAATGAGGTCGGTGAAGCTGTGGTCAAGTGTGAGGACTGTTTTGAAATCAAGAACCTGTGGTGGCTTGATACTAGTGTGATTGTGAATGGGTCAGTCCCTAGCTGCAGGAGAACAATTATGGTCTCGAAAACGGTTTTGTCCAAGATCAATGCAGTACTCATGGAGCTGTCTTTTGGGTTGATACAAGCTACAAATCCATCCATGCCACCAATACTGCTGGTTGCATGTTCATCTTTGATCCAGGCATATCAGCTCAGTGTGCCGGCTTGAGGGCAAGCCGGATTTTAAGCGGAGGGGAATGTCGGGAACTGGGCCGATGGGTCACGGGCTTCCAGCTGGGCCACGACATGGGCTTCCAAGTGCTTCCGTGGAGACAGGTCAAGGGAATAAAGGACCGCAAGGCATGCGGGGACACGACATCGAACCAGAATCGACGAAGTCGTCTTCCTCCCCGTCCTCGAGTCTTCTGTCCGAACCTGTTCCTGTAGCTCTGTTCTTGCTGCCTCTCCCCGATTCCTTGCTCTTCCCTGTCCAAACTCCCTCTGATTCTCCTCAATTTGTACCAAATTATCCTGTACCTGTGATTGATAGTGGAGGTTCGTGACAGCCGGGTCTGCCAGGAAGGCGGGGCGCGATATCAGCTCGCCGGCGATGCCCGGGGCCTTCATGGTGACCTCGGCGCAGCTGTTCAGGCACTGCGTGCAGGGCGGAAGGAGGAAGACGAACGCCGACCGAACGGCGCCGCCAACGTAGAACAGCCCTCGCAGGAAGTAGCTGGCGGCGGTGACGAGTGCCTTCCCGACCCCCACACTGGCGGCGAAGAGGGCCGACCTGCAGAGCCAGACGCGCGCCGCGACGAGGACGACCGCGGCTACGCCGAGCACGTACGGGAGCGCGACGGGGCCGCGGCCTGGATCCACCGCCAGAGCTCTTCCAGCTTCGGCGGGATCTGGTGCGCTGCGCCCGCCACGGTGGCCCAGGCTCCGGGGAGGAAGCCCGCCCCGAGCTGCCACAGGCCGTCGAGGCCGGAGCCGATGGCGTCCACGGCGTCGGTCATGCTGGTAGCGAGCCACTTCCAGAGCGTCTCTAGCGGCAGGACCAACTGGTGGGCCGCGCCGGCGATGGCCGCAAAGATGTGGGCGAAGAAGCCCGTGAAGTGCTGCCACGGCGCCACCGGCGGCGGTGACGACGGTGACGAGCGACTGCCAGAGCGCCTCCAGCGGCAGGACGAGCAGGTGGGCTAAGCCCGCGAGAGCGGCGTAGAGGTAGGCGAGGATGTCGGCGAAGAAGCCAGTGACCATATCCCAGAGGCCGAAGCTGGTGCCGCCCACGTCGGCGACGCCTTGGGCGATGGCGGCAGCGGCGCCACCATGCAGGAGCTTCCGTGCTGCCGTCTCAGTGATAGCCATGGCAGATCTAGCGCTTGGTCTCTCCCTGACGATTAGTGAAGTGTGTGAAATATATGGCGCTGCCACAGTACCCTCCATCCTCCAACGTGCAGTGATGTACTGTATGCCCAATTAATTTAGGAGTGCTTTATTAAAGAAAAAAATCACTCCCGGTCCCGGAGCGGGTCTCGTGGGATGGGTTCAATCCCCATGTACTTTCTTGGGATAGTGGAGCATCAGGTAGCTTAGAAGCGTGCTCATCAGCACCACGAAAGCACCACATCCCCAGCGACTTCACATATAGTACCAAGTTGTGTAACAATAAGGGCGTCCTAAAGGGGATCAAATCGTCAGGCAAGATGCAATTTTATTGGCCGCATATAAGATGTTTGAATTTTTTTTACCTCATATTTAACCACTTATCTTATTTAAAATTTTTGTAAAATATCACTTCTTCTGTTGTGACTTACCTTTTTCAATTAAAGTTCTTTAAAAATGACTTAAATTTGCCTATATTTATACATATATTTTGAATTAGACGAGTTGTTAAACTTGAGGTTAAAAAATTGAACATCTTATAATATATACAATTATAGAACATATCACCTACTTGTTTCAAGAGTGAAGACGACCCTTTGTTTTATTATTTATTTATTTTTGGCTCAGAAGCGGTGTTTTTTTTTGAAAAAAAAAAAATCGGCAAGAGACATGGCCTCTATATTAAGGGGGGGTTGTCCCCTCACTGTTCTCTAGATTTTTTTTTTTTTTTTGCTCGTTGCTAAATTAAACAGAGACTATAACCAAACGCTATAGGCGAAAAACAGGAGAAAAACACACCCCCGAGAGAACAGACGATACAACATGTGGATGGCGGTGGGTCACATAATTAGCAAGATACATTGCTACTGTCATGATCCAAATTCTCGCCTCGTCATTGATTTCCTGATGCACCTCAAAGCTTGTGGACACCGTGCGTTCGAAAAGTCTAGCGTTTCTTTCCTTCTAACTCTCCTCGAGTGAGACTAGCCCGTATTTCATTACGAGGGCAAAGGATTTAAAACGTTACATATAGACACAATCTCGCTATAGCGAGACTTAAGCGAGATTGACCATGCAATGAACGAAACAATAATACTACAAAATGGACTATACGACCGTAGTATTATGCGAAGACAATGATCTCTAGTGGCCCACACGGCAGTCTCAGCCATCCCGCGCCGGTGCCGCCATCATTATACCTTCCTTAATCATTACCAACCTTTGCCTGAGCTTCAGATTTTTAGGCTCTGAAATTGCTCTTTGTTGCGTGTGCACTCCTCTTGGGGAAGTCCTTCATCGTCACCCTTCCCCAGGATCTTTGTGATCCGAAGCCTGGGTGGTGAGAAAAGGATTGGCTATGGTGGCGGCTTCTTGAAGGCGTTGATAAAAATGTCGACAGGCATGGTTGAGGCTGAGGGTTAATAACGTAGATACCTGAAGGATGATAATATATATACAAAAGCACTAATGTTAATTTGCAACTCACTATGGTCAAATGACAAAGGGAATTGATCAGCATAAGCAATTCCAGTTAGGACTGATCTACTAGACATTCTTCCCATTGATACCAGTGAGCAGTGAACAAACACAGCAACATATACAACTAGAATTACATACGTATGAATCAATAATACTTCTCGACTGAATAAACTACGCGTCTATATTTGGCAATTGAACCACACATCGCAGCCTAATATCTGCATGCGCATATCAAGATCCAAATAGAGGTCAACACGAACAGATCTAGAACTAGATATCCAATATGAGACGTATTCGATGTAAACATTTGGTTACTATCGAAAAGAACTGGACTGATACCGTCAGTGGCGGGCGCTTGTATACGTAACGCCCATCTTGAAGTCGCAGTTCTTGGTGCCGAGGTTGGCGTCGGCGGCGAGCATCATCTGAATGTCCTGCTCTCGCAGGGACAGCGACCGCGCGCCACCGCCTGCTGGTGCCGCCGCCATCGTCGCCGCCGAAGGATAGGGTTACGGTCGCGGGCTAGCGGCACGAGAGGTCTCGAGGCGGTCGGGGGCTCTGAGTTTATAGATCTTCTGTGGTTTTGCTTTGCAGGCCTTCTGTATGGGCCTTTTGGGGTGGACGATGGACCTTGTTAACTGTAGACCCACCACTCTCCTGGCTCGGCCCATGTGCATGTACCTTTTCCCTTTTTGAAGCCACGCGTATACGGTGTACCTATATCTGGCACAAAAGCACTCCAATAATACTACTGTGAAGCGTGGGGTGTGTGTGTGTGTGTGTCAGTATGTGTGTAAGTTCAGTTGATTTGTGTGTACGCTTTCTAGTAATGGTTGATGCACCAGTCGAGCAGTTCAAAAGAACAGAAAAAAGATGCACCAGTCGAAATATGGCCAACGTGCACGCAGCATGTTATCGATATACGATATGCTGTATTCTTACGTGCAGCCTATGCGTATTCCAAGTGCATTGTATTATGGTTGTATCCAAAGCTATTCTAGTATTACTAGGATATGCCCGTGCGTTGCTACGGATGCACCACTACGCCGAATCCTAATGCCCAAATGTAAAAAAAGAGAGCATGGATCATGTTTATGCCTGAAGCCCTAAAGATTTTGAAGTCTGAACACATATCGATCATCACTACAACAAGTCGCTTTCCGTCGGTCACAACTATGTGCAAGAGGGAGGCGATGATAGATGGCGCGGGAGAATGCCAAGGTACGATGGCCTACGGTAGCTTGACGTGTGGCCATAGTTGGACATCCAACCGTCGTTGAAGCAGGGGACCAATGACACCGCACGACCTGCTGTCGAACTCAGCGTCGCCGGCGGGGTTTTCTGAGGCGGCGGACGAGTTGCGGGCGCACGCGTGGACGATCCCTATACGATTACTACATCTATCTGTGGGCAACATGGTGACGGAGGAGGCCGTCCACAGTACTATGCCGTCGTTAGCAGCTTCGTCGGCTATGACTGCCCTTCCAACGCCAATGCCTCGGCGCGCTGGTCCTGTGGCTAGACGGCCTAGGAGAACCAGCACGGCGACCTCCTCAATGGCCTAGGAGAACCAGCACGTTGACCTCCTGTACCGCTACCTCTATCTATGCGGCCGTTGACATCCGACACTTGGAGCAAACTATCTACCATAGATATATGATATTATATATTATAGATATATACCTATATAAATAGAGGAGTTAGATTTAATTTGAGCACACCAACGTAATCTGATTTGGCTGCACGGCATGAACACCGGCCTATTCGTTTGTTTACTCCAAACTCTAGCAATCACGTTCATTTGTTTATTTCAAACCGTACTCTAGCAATATCATGTGTGTACATGGTCTATGTTTCTACTTTCACCGGCTTGGTAAACCAGCAATCAATCAATTTTCTTGGTGACGTATACATGGATCACATATATAAACTAATTCATTTTAGAATCGGATTTTGTTTCATGCTACACAAAAGCTATCTAGCACGGGTTATATATATAAGTCTAGAAGGAAGAAACTCTTTATTGTCCAATAGTTGAAGGGAGATGGACCAAAAAAATAAATGGACCAAAAAATAGATGGATGAAAAAATAGGTTGAATTCTTTTTATTATTTTTTATTATATATATTTGCAATCGATGAATTTAGGAATAATTATAGGAATCTCAAGGTCATACTGTGTGAACGTGTAGGGCAGACAGGATAGGACTCAGGAGTGTTTGAGTCCTCCTCTCTGGTTACAACTGTTTAGTTTTTTCCCTTTTGCTTTTTGCACGGCTGTTGCACTTCCGCTACTATATAAATGTGCACAATTACTTAGAGAGAAGCTAGACCAAAAAAGGTTATACCAAATAAATGGGGAGAAATTTGCCTCTTTATTATTAGGGATAGATTGGATATAACTAATGAGACATCTAAAGTTTTGTCATGTCACATAAAGATAATATAGAAAAACAGGCTAAACCCTGATCGTGAAAGAAAAAACATAAAGACAATATATAGACAACTTATATTTAGACAACATTAGCTCCTGGACACCGAAAGTGATCACTTTTTGCTGCTGAACATCCAAAATAGAGCGATTTACTGAAGGACACTCGGTTCTTGGCAAATTTACTGGTGACCACTCCGTCTAATAAAATATTCATTTATAGCTTTTGAGGAGAGAGAAGCACGGTAAAATGTCCTTTTTGCCACCCCCCCAGCCCATTCTTCTCCTGTGTGTTTCTTCTAACCTAAACTTGCATAGCGGTACCATCTGGTTCCCTAACTCTTGAATGCATATTTATGGAACAGTATCATCTAGGTCCCCAACTCTTCGATTTTAATCATTGACTCTCATAACGTATATAGTGATGTCATCTAGAGCCCTAAACCTGCACATCAATACATAATTAGCAAGCCATATTAGTGAAATTTGTGTTGGCATGCAAGTTCGGAGACCTAGATAATACTATCATACAAGTTCTAGGACTTGAATACCAAAATTCAAGAGTTGAAGACTCAAATAACACTAACATACAAGTTTAGGGACCCATATAAATTAAAATTTGCGAGTTAGGAACATAAATGACACTACCGTATAAATTAAAAAAAGAGACAGAATACAGAAAAAAAAAACAACTACATCTCCATAGACCATAGGCCAAAGCAAAACAGAATAAAGATCGAGAGTGAATGGAAAGTGATGCAACGGATATAACGCAGGCACATGATGTTCATACGTTATTGGTGTCTCATAGCCGATCATCACGCTAAGAGTAGACATGGATTTAGGGTCAAGGTCACTAAAAAAATATGTAAATCCTTCGGGCAAAGTGTTGTAATATAAAGAAAAAATTTGTATGACGGAGTGCAGATAAACCGACCATTTTATGTGTACGTCTATATTTGGCGACATCGGTTACCATTCTTATCATTTAGGGTTCAGAATCACCACGGTGTGTATGCGCCAACCCTCGAATGTTCGTGTGGCCCGGGGCATAGATGTCCCCACTTCTTTCATCGTTTGATGTATTTCAAGATTCGTGCTAGATTAGTGCTTGTATAGTCATTTTATCTAATTACTCTGTATATTGCGACAACTTTAGCGTATAAAGCTGCAAGTTCCTACACGGTTGAACTGGTGGCTGCTGTACTTTTGACTGTTTTAAGCTGTACGTTTCGGTGGTTGGGAGAGTTCCCAGCGCTCTACATGGATGACACAAGTATTTTCATTTATTGCTTGTGCGGTTGTTTCATCTTTCATCGTTACAATATTCAAATCACCATATTTATTCAATTACTAATTTACAATCCGATTGAATCCTTATGTTTTTTATAATTTAATCTACAAATTAAGACTAATATTAATTATTTTCTGATGTAAAATAAAATAACAACATGTGGATCCCACCTAAAATGGTCATAGCTTTTATATATTTTCCGTATTTACAATAACAAATAACCATACATAAAGTGTTGAAGCGATTTTATCTCTCAATGACATCTACAACTTTGTGGTTTCAGTTTTTCATTTTAGGTCATTAAGATGCTCAAAAATAATATAAAGTTTTACACCCTATTAATCGCGTACAAACACTTGTCATATTAAAATCATATTTTTTCTTCTATGGTGCTGTACTTTTTATATAAAAGTTGCATTTCTCAATGAGATCTATTATTTTACTGTTTCTCGAGAGAAATGAGATCTATTATTTTATAGTTTCTCATTTTTTTCGTTTAAGGATGTTAAAATGCTAAATAATATAAAATTTTAGCGTTTGCCTTCCGTGTCGAGGTGAGCATTGATGCATGTTACTTTATTTGGAATTACTTAGGGTTTAGGGTTACAGTTTGGGGTTAGGGTTTAGAGTTTAGGGTATAGGATTTAGAATTTAGCGTGGGTTTAGGGTTTAAGGTTTGGGTTTGGGGTTTAGAGTTTAGAGTTTAGGTTCAGAGGTTAGGGTTAGGGTTTGGGGTTTAGGATTTTAGGGGTTTTGGGTTTAAGGTTTAGAGTTTAGGTTAGGGTTTAGGGTTTAGGTTTTGGGGTTTGAGGTTAGGGTTTAGGGTTTTAGGTTTTGGGGGTTTGGGGTTTAAGGTTTGGGGTTTGGGGTTTAGGGTTTAGGGTTAGGGTTTGGGGTTTAGGGTTTAGGGTTTGGGGTTTAGGATCTAGGGTTTAGAGTTTAGGGGTTTGAGATGTTAATGTTAGTGTTTAGGGTTTAGTGTTTAGATGCAGGGTTTTTAGGTTAGGGATTTGGGTTAGAGTTTATGGTGTAGGATTTATGGTTTTAGGTTTGTGATTTAGGGTTAGTGTTTTTAGGTTTTTCGGGTCATTCGTTTTTTTCGCCTACTATTTTTTCCGTAGTCATTTTTAATTTGATGCTTGCGGTTTTGTACTAGTTGACGTGTACTATATCGTGGTCTAGTGCATATTGGAATTTCATTCCACACCACTGCTCTAATAATTTGTATGAGTCGGGTTTAGGGTTTAGATGCTTTGGGACGGGTTGAATTAAATCGACCACAAACTATTGGAATCAATATGGTACAATTGATAATTAGAAATATAGAGTTGAATAATAAGGTGGTTAACGTAATATAAATACATAGCAATTAGCTGAATATGTACCAACAAGATATTTTGTATTATTATTAGTTATTGTGAATATGCTTAATGTATAAAAGCTTTGGGCATAACATGTGGGGCCCACATGTTATTTCATTTCACATAAAAAATCAACATTGGTATTAATTTGTAGGTTTAATTGTAAGGAATCCAAAGGTTCAATTGGAATATAAATTGGATGTTTGATTTAACAGATATGGTGATTTGAATATTCGTAATGGCGAAAGGGATGCATATAATCATATATTATAACGGGCATTTCTTATGGACCCACATGTTATTTTTTGTTTTACTTTCAAATATAACCAATATTGGTCTTGATCTGTAGATTTAATTATCAGGAACTCAAAAGTTTAATCGGATTATAAATCAGATATATAGTTTAGCAGATACAGTGATTTGAAAAATCGTAATATCAAATGGAATTGTCATTATCATCGGCATTTATTGTCTGACACGCCATGCACATACGTACTCCCTGCTGCAGTATCAGTTTCCACTCCCTGCTTCCGCGTCGTTCATCTCTTTGTCAAAGCAATAAATGCTCTCGGTGTCTTTTGTCAGGTTGAACAGTGATTGCAGAGAATTTACAGTTTTTAAGCACATTTTACCAAGCATACTCCCTCCGTCCCATATTAGATGACGTTATGGGATGCGTGCTGGTCAAACTTTCTCAACTTTGATTAGATTTGTAGAAAAAAAACGTCAATATTTTCATCTTTAAATAAATTTGTTAAAAAACTAGACTTAAAGATCTTTCCAATGATACTAATTACTTAGCATAAATATTTATATATTTTAATATATAATTACCTAGTATTTTGAAAATATTGACTTCCGAAAAACGAGAATGATATTTATTTTAGGACGGAGGGAGTATAGCACATCTAATGCATTCAATCCTATCCGTTAGTTCAGGGGGGATATCTATGGCCCGGGCCACTACATCCGCGTTGTGCGCCAACCCACATCAGACCACAAACTAACCTACTTAGATAGAGTAGGCCGAAGCGTCCAGCCCACGTAATCCAGCGGCAGCCCACGTAATCCACCATCGAGAGGGCATCGCCATCAAGTGGAAACGCAGGTGCCGGCCGAATCGCTTCCCCAGCGGTGCTGCCGCCACCGCCTCCACTACCGGCGCCGCCGTCGCCGCCGCCGCCGCCGCCACCACCACCGGCACCTCAGCTGCCGCGGCCCCTACCTCCCGGAGCCAGTACCGGTGCCTCCTTGGTGGCCCAGATTTCCACATCTGCTGCTGTCGGCCCTGAAGCGGAGGATAAGAGGAAAAGAAAGGTAAAGATGCCATGCGTCCCTGCCCACCTGCTGCTTGTTAGTTGTTACTGCGGGGAGGTCGGTTTGGAGGGCAGGACCAGTAGGGTAGTCTGACGCGTCGCAGCGTCCTCTCTGCTCGGAGCTCGCCTTGCCGCCGCCGCCGCCGCCTCCTTGACGCATTTGGGAGCCTGGCAAGGGCGGCCGCTGCTCGTCTTGTTGGTTTCTGCCGAATCTTGCCGCTCTCTGAGCTGCGGCTGCGGCTGTGGTTTGGGGCTTTGGGCAGCTATGCTAGAACTGCTGAAAGAATTGGGAGCGACGGGGATTTGGGTTTTTGTGCTTGATTGGTGGCGTCCCCTTGCCGTGACGCGTCGCTGGTCCATTGGTGGCGTCGGTGAGCTTGCTTGCTGCGTCCTCCCTCTCGGGGCTTGTGTTTCTGCGTCGGTGAGCCCTGCTTGGTGTTGGTGTCTTTGGTTTGTGGCTCTAGCTCAGGAACTTGTGTTTCTGCCTTCTGCGATGGCAAGACTACTAAGGCAAAGCTAAGCAGCTCTCGTCAGAATGCTAGCTGGAGGGAGGAAGATGACCAGCTCTCTAGCAATAGCTATAGCTCTGCTCTGTATTAAATGTATCCACTTTCTTTTTCTCTTTGATTCCATGCAGGTCCTTTTTAGTTGATGGTCTCAATTCAACGGAGCTTTGCACGTACTAGAGTGTGAACTGTTCACTGAATGCTTGATTATAATTTTGTTTTTGTGAAAAATGCTAATTGTTGCATGGTACTGAACTGTTGCAATTCGATTTGATTCAATGCAAACAACTCGTTTTTTTCTGGGAGCAGCGGACACTGTTCTTGTCTAGTAGCAATTCGATTTAATTCAATCCACACCAACGCCCAGCGGACTCTGCCGGCAGGGGTGGCGGAGCGCTGTCTAGCGGCTGCTGGTGCTGCTGTATGCTGCTTGTATTGGCGGCTACCGCACTCTTCATCCTCTAAACGGAATATTCCATCCTGGTCATCGAGATTTCATCCTTTATACTATTTTTTTCCGTATCCATTTATTCTCTATATTCATCATCTATATTAATAGGACCCACACGTCATACACTACTTTATTTCCCCCACCCGGCCTCTCTCTCTCCCCTCCCTCCTCCCTCTTCTCTCTTCTCCCTCTCTCCCACCCGCGGCGGAGCTCCTGCTGAGCAGCGGCCGAGCAGCTTCGCACCTTCCCCCTACCGCAGCCGCTGGCACCCGCGGCAAGCAGCTGCCGAAACGCCGCGCCAGCGCCAGCCGCGGCCCGCCAGCGCCACGCGGCTGCCCCCCCAACCACCGCAACCGCGCCACCCGTGGCCGCCCGCGCCCCGCCACAGACGCCACCCGTCGAGGCGCTTGTCTTGGCCTACGCCCGCGGCCTCCGTGCTCGTCAACGCGCCCCGCGGCCCGTAGTGCCGCCCCACGCCGCGGAGGGCGCAGGCGAGCGCCGGCCTTGGCCGGCGAGGTGCAGGCGTCGGACGGCGGGCAGCAGAAGCGAAGCAGCGCAGGCGCGAGGCGTCGCCGCCTACCGCAGGCAGCCAGGCGAGCGCCAGGCGAAAATGAAGCGGGCGACCCCGACCGCGCCGGCCGCGGGCGGCATCGCTCCCTCTTTCTTCCTTACGCTCCGCGGCCGTCGCGCAGGTGGGGTCGGCGGGCGAGCCGCGACGCCGGGCGGCCGGAACTCTCTCTCCTCCTCGGCCGGTGGCGGCGTGGGGGGCAGCGAGCCGTAGCGGGCGCCCGGTATGCCCCAAATCTGGCGGCTGGATCGTGCGGTGCGGGCGCCACGTCGGCGTAGCGGACGCCGCTGCAGGGAGTTCGTCCGGTTAACGATCCTGGCGGATCGTTTATCGTATACCGGTGCGGATAGTCTAAGTGGGCTAGCAGGACCCGCATCTTGCCGTGTCGGTTATGCGGCCATTGCGGTCTCGCCACATCAACCCATAATGTGTTTGCGGGTTGTGCGGACGTGGGGCGGGTTAGCCGCGCCGCCCCACCTGCATCCTTAATCACAACCATGGTCCATGACTAGATGCTAGTTACGTATGTCAAAGACACTGAATTCTGAAACGTACAGTTCAGAGTTGAAGTCACGCATGTTTGACACTTTTGAGACTCTTTATAACATTTCAGAGAAAAGAGCCTCCTGTTTTTTTTTACAACCCAAAAAAATAAAAACACGGGTACAACATACATCTCCGTTAAAGCATACACAGGACAGAGGAAACATAGTAGTGGAATCTCCAAGCACAAAGCTACACCTAGCTCGTAGATCGGAGAAAAAAAAAAAGGTGGCTCTGGCAGTAAAACTCAAGAACGAAACACAATATAGTGGTGCTGAGAAGCTCCAGACTTCAATCACCATGTAACATTTGACGGGCCTGACTTTATTAGTAGTTCCTACGCCAGTATTCGATCACGGCATCGAGGGATCCTGCATCGGTTGATGCCTGGGTACCGAAGCATGTCGGTGACAGCTGGGTTGCTGTTGAGCTCAGCCGCAAAACTGCATTGGGGAGAGCTCACCTGTTACTGACAGTGCGGAGCATCCATGGTGGCAGGTTGCCGCTGTTTGCTTTTGCAGGAGCAGGAGACGGTTGAGGCTCAGGTTCTCCTGCCCCTCTAGGTTGACATGGCCTACAATGGTGACAGATGAATAAATTTCGTAATTATTGTAAAGTGTGGTGATACCTTTTGACAGATCTAGCTAGCAAGGAGAAACCTTGCGCTGTTTTTAGGTATGCTTAGCATTCAGCAAAGCTACTTTGAAGCACGTGTATTTCTACCTTTAACCAATATACCCTTCATAAATTTTTTCATTTCAAATCTTGGTATAGTTAATCATCAACTAAACTACTAATTATCAATTTTTTTGCTACAAATGAAGTGCAACATTTCAGTTTAGTAGTGTGCAGTAATGAATTCAGTAGAAGCATGGTACCCGATATTTAGAGTTGGCATGGAATCTGGAACCATTGGTGGTGACAGCGATGGGGAGCTTGTTGATGCTCCATTTTGCTGCTCCCGGAGGTGTGCGTTCATTAAAGCATTATTTTTCTCCTTCTCTGCCTCCATGAGCTGTTTCCAAAAATACAATTAGCATCAGGATCTGACCTCCTAGACCAACACTGTCACTATGCCATAAACGAGAAAGGAAGCTTTACCTTTTGCAGGACACCATTTTGATCTGTAAGTGCTTTCTCCTGCACACAGGAAGACGATTGATTGTAAAGATGTACCACAAATCTTATCAGCAATCAATATTCTGGGATTTTTTACAGGTTTGTTGCCAGACCATCTATAATTACCACAACTAGTCTGCTCAAGCACTTCGACCTGAGTGCTTTCTTTCTCATTATCCTCTTCACTATTTCATGGTAAAATGTCACTCATAGTAAGCCATTTCCTAAGTTTAGTGCATCCACCGGAGATCAGTTTCCCACTCCAACTCAAACTAACTCATTTCATGCCCCCTCCCCTATATTTCACCATTATCCTCTTCACTATTTCATGGTAAAATGTCACTCATAGTAAGCCATTTCCTAAGTTTAGTGCATCCACCGGAGATCAGTTTCCCACTCCAACTCAAACTAACTCATTTCATGCCCCCTCCCCCATATTTCACCCATGACGCAGTGGTTATCAGTTGTCAATTGTCATTTCTCCCGCTTGAAAACTAACTTGCATTTCCTAAAAATATCGAGGGGGTGACTCACACAGATTCAGGCCTTCCACAGTTCCACTGATGTGTTCCCTATCTGTGACTTGTACACAGAGACAAAACTTGATTCTAGTTTAGAGAATATTTCTGTAACAGTTGCATGAGGAATGGTGGCAGCAGATTGCAAATATTAAAGTTAAACTACATTGAAAATACATTAATCTCAATGAAACATGTGTATAATTATGCCAGGATGAGACTGAAACATTTGCTCTCATTCCCGAAATTCTGGAGGTGTGGTCCTAACATAATTTCCACTAGTGACTCATGTAGAACATGCAGAATGTGAGGTACAAGGGATTCTAGAGTGTAACTGACCTTTTTCTGAAGCTCGGAAATTGAATCGAACATGAGCTGATTCTGTACCAAAAAAATAAAGCTATAATATGATAATTCACTTGTAGTAAATAACCAAATTAGCTGTTCACCAAACAAAAACTTTAACCCCAATTTATTCACCTTTCGTGACCTAATATGCTTCAAAGAACTGTCCAATTGTTGCTCCAGTTGCTGGAGTTCTTTTATGGTCAGTGAATCCAATTGTTCTCCTAACAGATGCCTTCCGTTGGAAATAGATAGATACAATAAGTCAGAGTCAGTCAACATTATCATAACCAGAATAAGGGTCCGTACCTTTGACTCTTCTGAAGTGCATCAAGTTTGGATTTTAACCGGACATATTCATCTCCCCAATTTGCCTGGTATAAAATGGACGACATATCAATCCTCATTTTGCTGTAACAATAGCTCTCTGATAGTAGATATTCCATAATTGTACTACCTGGTCTTCAATAGTTGGATCAAGTACTGCTCTTTCTTCAAATGAGTAACGCTGGTAACGCTCAAGAATGCCTTCCATGCTGCAAAAGAAGTACCATATAGCAATGTCATGTTCCAGCAAACGAAGTTGTGGTCTCATTTTAGAACATAACTAGCAGGAGCCCGCGCATTGCCGCGGGGTAGAACTGTTCATGAAGTCGTTGAGCAGTAATTATGAAATGTGTTTTATTTTGAAATGTTGTGCAATTTTATACTTTTGGAATTGGTTGCATTGGTGAATTGTGATTCAGTCTGTTAAGTAGTAGGAAGGGGAAAAATTGCGGGCAAAAAATTGTGTGATTCGTTATTTTGTGGGGAAAAAAATACGGAGAAAAACTTGGTTCGGTACATAGTAGATAAGGAAGGAAAATAATGCGAAAAACGTGGGGAAAAACTTGTCTCTGTCCTTAGTTGGTTGGGAAGGGAAAGAATGTGGGCAAAAAAAATCTTGTTATCTAGTATGTTAGGCAGGAGAAAAAAAAAAGAGGGAAAAATGTTAGACTAAAGGGAATTTTTTTTTAAAAAAAAAGGTTGGAAAAATGTTAGCAAAAACAAAAAATACACTGTTCATGTTTGACCCTGTTCATGCCATGTCATGGTACTGTTCATATACATGGTGCGTCCTGTTCATGGTCATGAATTGGCACTGTTCATGGGCATGAAGTTGCTGTTTATGAGTATGTCGTGGCACTGCTTATGGACATGTCGGTTTGGCACTATTCAACATAAACAGTGATCCGAGTCACTGACACAGACTACAGGAATAAGGAAAAGAAGAGTAGATATACTAAGACAAATAGCTAGGTATAATTTTTTTCTTATACTTTTTTATATTAATCGATGAAGTATATTAGTCTTGCATACAAAACGATAAAATTCACGATGCACAACATTCAAGACATCAAGATTTAATTTCCCCCTATTTGTTGAAGATATATACAAGTATATTCTCCCGATTCTAGAATTGCAGAAAACGATGGACAGTTAACCTTGAATCACATGCATAACTAGATGAAAGCATGGTTGTGGAACAACGTGCGTCATCACATGCACACATAAGTGTGTTATTACTCAATGAACAGATGGTGCTTCATATATAGTTCATACATGAACTCAGAAAGGGTGTTTTAGAATAATAAAACTAGTCAAGCTACATAATGAGGTAAAAATAACTCAAAAAATGTAGCGGGCTACTCAGTTGCATATAGAAACAAAATTTTCCATCACTTTGACAAGGTGGAGCAATCTAATATAATCTTTTATACATATTAGCATCTACCTTCTTTGTTGGGATTGAGCAGTAAAGTTTGTAACATCTTTAGTAAATTAGCAAAAGTATAGTGATATACAAATTTTTAGGAATCTATTGATATTCTCAATTCAAACTCATAACTGTAATTAGCACAGTTTTCTATAATCCACAACATATAAACATGGCTCTTCCTTAAACCATATCATATTGTTTTTGAAAATAAAATTCATTACCAGCTTAGGTGATCTGTAGTTTCAGCTAAAGAAAAATGCATCATGTTTTGCCGTGACAAGCCACACTATAAAGTTTGCATCTTCTCACCAGCACATATTGCTCGTGTGCAAAAGCTAAAACGTGCTTATTATTTTTTAACATACATATTTTCTCTCCAGCATTAGAGAGTACAGATAATACAGTGTGGGAGGGTAAGTTGTCTTTCAGTGACATTTTCCCTGAATCGATCAGTTACATATGAGTATGTTGCAGGGACAGAATATGTACTCATGCCAATTTATTCTCCTAGAATCTAACTTGTAGCAGCATAAGGTCAAATTTTGCTATAATCAAGCACCCACTTTCTATCATACCATAGCCGTTTGTTTACTTCAAATTTGAAACTGTACTGAAAAACAGGCCGAAGAGTCAAACTAATGTTTAAATATTACGATCAACTTGCATATCACTTATAGTACTAAGATGTGGAACATGAGCAATCTCTTAATATATGACACATGCATGTATCAGAGACGCCATGCAAGAGCGGAATTGTTCTTTTGGAATTTCTGAAAATATTCAGATAAATGATAAAACAGTCCTCCATACAACTCTTCTACAGCATGGCAGCAACAGTTGTTTCCATAGAAATTTGTTCAGGTTGTCACAAACCATCTGAAGATCGGCAAGATGCACATATACAAGGAACACCTAAGCAGCAAGCAGTATACTAATACTGATAAACATGTTCCTCATCATGCATCCAGAAGACAAAATAAGTGCTTACTTTGACACAAATCATGCTGGAATAATATACCTACTTGATACTCAAGAGTTTAATCGCATGATGAAAAAAATACTTTGACAATCAGAATCCTTCTGGCGATTGATCCCAATTATATTTTGTTATACAAGGAACATCTAAGCAGCAAGCAGTATACTAATACTGATAAACATATTCCTCATCATGCATCCAGAAGACAAAATAAGTGCTTACTTTGGCAGAAATCATGCTGGAATAATATACCTACTTGATACTGAAGAGTTTAATCGCATGATGAAAAAAAATACTTTGATAATCAGAATCCTTCTGGCGACTGATCCCAGTTATATTTTGTGGTTGGCATTTCCTTTTTCACAGTATTTGTGGATCAAATAATCCTGACCTCTTTCTCTGCTACCAAGTTAAGTCTTCCTACTAACCAAGCCATTGGACTTACTTTGCATGGGCTAATTGCAATTCATCAGCACTACTACTCATAACATTCATACTTCAGTTTGCAACGACAGTATCGCCCAGTCATAATCTAGGTAAAAGAAAAACAGAAAAAAATCAAATAGGCTATCACCACTGTTCACGTACGTATGAAATAGTAACCAGCAAGCGATTCGCGGTTCCACGATGCAATCAAATGAAGCGATCGTTGATCGAGCGCAGCCCATCCATGCACGCACGATCAACGATCGCTTCATATGATTACATCGTGGAATCGCGAATCGCTTGCTGGTTACTATTTCGTACGTACGTGAACAGTGGTCATAGCCTATTTGATTTTTTCTGTTTTTCTTTTACCTGGATTATGACTGGGCGATACTGTCGTTGAAATGCATAGAACCAACACGTAATAACAACCATATATGCATGCATCTACAAATACCTCCCACAGCTCAATCTCCATCCGAAGTTGGACGAACGCAGCGGATTGGCACATGAAAAATGGTCCCAAAATCATGCGTCGAAGCACACCCAGCGGCCCAAACCCCAAGCGGGGGCGATCATATCATAGCAACCAGCAGGAACACGAGGGGATAGAATACGAATACCTGGAATGGCCAGAGTACTCGTAGAGCTTCCCCTTGGTGGAGAAGACGATGAGCGCAACCTCCGCGTCGCAGAGCACGGAGATCTCGTGGGCCTTCTTCAGCAGCCCGTTCCGGCGCTTGGAGAAGGTCACCTGGCGGTTGATCTTGTTCTCGATCCGGCGCAGCTGCACCGGCCCGCGCCCCATCTCGGCCGCCTCGCCGCCTGCCCTCTCCGCTCACTTTCGCTCGGCGCAGCAATGGCGATGGGGACGTGTGGGAGGAAGACGGGGAAGGAAGGATCAGGTGGCTTTCGACTCGAGTGGTGCGCAGGCAGAGAGCTAGGAGAAGAGGAAGAGGAGGGGGGCGGTTTTAGATGGGGAGGAGAGCGGTATCGAGAAACCACGGTGGTTTCGCCGTGCGGCTGTCGTGTTTTGATTGGATGAGGGGTTTTCGGAGCCGCGTGGAGGCAGACGGACCGTCGGATCCCGAGGGGGATCGTTATGACGGGCCAGAAGGATGGGCCCAGCGAGGCCGGAGCAGGGCGCGCGGGGCAGGGATTGGTCGAGCCGGCTGGGGGCAGTGTGGCACAAGGGAGCGAAATGGCAAGTGACGCGTGGTGTAGCTGCTGGGCGTCTGGCTGATGGGTCCACATGGATGTGGGACCGCATGTCTGTGAGTGCCCTCATACATACATTTTCTTTTTGTCTCCGAAAACTGCCTTATATGGAATATACTGGACTCCAACATCCCCAAATTGTTTTTGAAACGTGGCTTGTTTGGATGCGTAGGTGGAGTATATAAACACTACTCCCTCTGCACATCATTGTTGTCCCTTTTGGCTGGCATCAAAGTGGTTTCTCCTACTTATTAGCGATTAGCCTTAGGCTGATCCTACCGGTTCGATGATGGAGCCCAGGTCTCTCTCCCATGCGGCCATGGCATGATAGGCATCAGCCGTCAGGCGGCAACACAGGATGCCGGAAAGAGACGAGGATGAGGAATAATAAGGCTATCCGCATATCCTCTATATATCCTAATCATCAAGATTCTCTCCTCTATACACGTTTATTCCGCACCCATCATCCTTTATATCTCATACTCTATACCAACTACCAATCGTGGCTCCACTTGTCATCTTGTATAAATTTTATCTAAATATATCCATGTGAGATCTTGTTTTGAAGAATTTATTGAAACGAATTTAATGGTGCAATCGAAATTTAATTTGGTTTATTGGGTTGTGAGTTAAAATATTTTTTAGTTAGTAGTAAAAGGTGGGACCCACACTACATCTCTCACCTCTCTCCTTTTCCTGTCCCGCGCAGTGGATTCCGGATGGCCTGTACGCCGTTGTCTGTGGCGGACGGCAGCGCATACAGTACTACCGAACCCCGCTGCGATGCTTTTTATCCGGCAAATGTTCCTGGCGGACGGCTTACAGTATTGCACTGCAGTCAGCCTAATCCCGGGACGCAGACGGCAGGCTGCAGGCATCCTCCCCACCAGGCCACCACAATCAGGCAACCATCAGATCGCGCCGGCCCCTTCTCAGACCTATCTGTCGCCATGTCTCCACGGTTCCACCGCCGTTCACGCCTCCATGACGATCCATTGATCCACGCACGGTCCATGATGATCCATGATACACGGCCGCTTGGCCCGGCAGTAGCCAGCCTTTCCCACAGACTCCAGTCTCCCTCAATGCAAGCACCAGGCAGCAGTGCTGCAGATCTGCCGGCAGTGGCGGCCGGCGGTGGAGGACGGAGAGCACACAGGACGACACACGACTGCACGTGCACGAGGACGGCAAGCGGGACAAAAGAGACGAGCGGCCACTTTCTTCTCGCCCTTCCTTTTCAGGAAAAACCTGCGGATCTAGCAGCGACCATGTGGCAACCGGCCGGCGCGCTACCGCTAGGGGACCCTGCAGCGTCTCATCCTGTGTGGAGGAGGAGGAAGCGCTCGTTTTCACGGACGCGGCCGTCGCATCGTCTCATCCGGTATCCTTGTTTGCGTGGACGAGATAAGCCACGATGTTTCCATGCTGATAGTGATAGAATCATGATTTATGGGAAGAAAAAGTACGAGGTTCTAAAGGCAAGAAGAAGCCGCTTTCACAAATGTGCAGCATCAAAGTCGTTGTAGTATAGTGGTGAGTATTCCCGCCTGTCACGCGGGCGACCCGGGTTCGATCCCCGGCAACGGCGCTACTTTTTTTTTTTGGGTCCTTTTTTTTGGTTCATATGTCAACAACATCAGGTCGTCAACTTTTAAATGAGTTTTCGCTGTCGCATGGTTTGCTTTAGAAATCACAACAGAAGTCAACGAGAGCTTTCATATCTTGTCTGGAACCGGAAGCAAGTTACTCCACAACCACTAAACCCATCAAATTGGCCTGCTGGCATATTGAGTACCACACCAGACATTGCACAGTTTACAGATGACACTGATTTTGCTTCCAGTGCTCTTGGGAAGCAATCAAGCAAAGTAACTAGACACCTTCAAGCTAATCTTCTCAAATATCAAACCATTAACAAGAGAGTGATTTTTCCACAATGCCATTTTGCATTGCAAACATATTAAACAGACAAATAAACATGATAACCATGACAACACATAATTCTGGTTTCTGGGGCAGAGATCAAGACCATAATCCGTAAACTTTATTCTAATTTGAAGGTAATCCAATCCGACATTACACTTGTTGAATCACACAAAAAAGGGAAAAACATGTAAACGCCCTAAAACCAGCAGGATGGTTTCCTGGACGTGAAAATCTTGAGTTACAGCACAGTGATCTCAGTTCATCAGCTCTATCCAAAAACAGTATTTCCTTTCAGTATGCCGGTCCACATGAAAAGTGAAGTTTATACTATGTCGTATTTTACTTCTTAGGAGGGCCATTTGCTGTGGGGGCTCCGCCTTTTGGGGGGTTCAGCTCGTCCCAGGCCTCAATCCACGTGACCATGGAGTCGGCAAGCTTGTTGAAGTAGCCATCCACCTTACCGAGCTTTGCCCTCACCTGCTTCGCCAGCTCGAGGTAGCACTTTTGGACAGAGTTGGCGTCCTTTGGAAGGGAGACTGACTGGAAGAACGGGATCAACTCTTCTTGCCAGAAGATACCGTTGTATTCCTTCTTCAGGTTCACGAACGGGTTGCTAGCTTTGCTGTGCCAGATGTAGGGTAGGCCAGTCTTCACACCCAGGCCCAGATGATCCGTGATCACCTGTGTGTTGCAGCAGAGAAGACATTGGCATGGTTTTGTCAGTACGAAGATACTTAACTAAGACATAAGAAAAAATCACCAGGCAATGTACAGTCCATAAGCATACACTGGTAATAGTAACTAGCCTGCACAATGCAACTTCTTACAACCAACTGTGTGCCATGGAATTGTTTTTGTTGTGCTTATAGGCATAATACGGATGCAACTACGAAGGTGATAACGGAATATACCTTTGTGCACCATCCTGCCCACATGTCATCGTAGCGACCAATAGGCTGGCCATCACCCATAAGACCGAAGTACATTGCAGGACCAATGAGTTCACGGTCAAATGCAAGGTTCATTCCGCACATAGGGAAGAGGGTGCCCTTTGGGATTGTAAGAATAGCATCCACATACCTGATTTCAAGAAAGAAACACCAGTTAGCAAAAGGCGGCTGCCTGAATGATGGAACCTACTGAAATGTAGCATTTTTACCTGGTGTTTCTCTCAAGGGGCTTAACAAGCTGGGTAGGGGCATCATAGTCTGGAATGTTGAGCCAAAGCCCATGAGAAACAGCAGTTGGGACTCCCTCACGAAGGCTGAAGGGGTACCCACGAACAAAATCGGCGCCGTCGCGGTAAGGATCATACAAAGTATTGAAGAAAAATGGAGTAGAAGGGCTCAGGAGGTTCTTGATGTGCTGCTCGAGTGCATTGATGTCCTTCCCTGATGGATCCTTGGCAACCTGAAAGTTTTGAAAAGCCATAGCTCAGCAGTTAGCATTTCGCCTAAAGACATAAAGAGTAGTGGACTAAAATATGCCATCATACTGTAGTTGTTAAAACAAAAGCCATGCTCTTGAGTTAGAAGATTGCTTCTAAAATATATGCTTCCTTGGTTGAGCCCCTGCATCATAAGCAAGCACAACGATCCGGTAAACTAGTATTTGGCAAGTGGGTGGGATCAGATTTAAGCCCTCTAGGCTTTATATACCCAAAAGATTTTTCCAATGATTCCAATGATTCTTGAGACATGATTTATTTACAAGATATACTTTCACAAGCTTTTATGCAGCCTCTAGATCTCCATTTTGTCAAGAGAGTTCACACAATGCAAGGACAAAACAGTATGTATAAATCAACACAAGGCTTGATGTTGACATGGTCCACCAGGTGGTGGTGATTCCAGGGCAGTGGTAGCTACATGGTCCACCAGGTGGTGGTGATTCCAGGGCAGTGGTAGCTCCAAGCTAGCATTAAAAGTTACATCTTTCGTCCAAAACTACATGGACAGTATCATTCATTCCAACCAGATTGTATGTACAAACTTTGGAATAAACCATGCAAGGTGCAATCCAGATAACTCTCCACTGGTATTTGTATTGTAAAATAAGCAATTTTTGTCCCCTAGTTACTCAGTCACTGATCATGACCCGGACACATAAAGAAATGCATATGCATCAACACGACCGACACAATATGTATGCAAGGCGACATATGCAAGTTATCCAACAGAGAACAGACACTGTGAACTAGCAGACACCAAAGATCAAGCATATTCCAGTTCACATACAGGGCCTTGCAGTGAGGCTAGATCCAATTCTAGATGCTTTTTATTAGCAATGAAACAAGCCAACAGTCTAGTCGATATAAAAAAAATAATCAAAAGTCTAGTCCAAGAAACATGATTAGATCTGACAGTTGCGACCACCGCCAGACACATGTCTGAACTCCAAGGATTAAGGAGACAATATCCAGCTAGTCAGATCAATCAATCACCTGAAACACGTAAAATTTGCATTCTACCTACCAGAATCACAGCGCTACGGTCATGATTAACAGGACGGGTAACAGCAAAGACGTCAGCTTTGCATCCCACAATTTCAATCCAGGATGCATTGTATTGTATAACAGATTTCACAGCTCATGCCATCCCCACCGAAAATAAACAAAGTACCCCAGTGTATTTTCTCCGTCTTACCTTACCTATATAGCCAGATCTGAGGCCCGTCCCCACGAATTCGTGCCCAACTCCGGCAATACTATCCTATCCGCAACAGATGGAAACTATTCTCGGATTATCGGCGCAAAGGAGCGGAGCGGAGCGGATGGCACTCACGAAGCAGTCGTCGTCGATGGTGTAGATGTACTTCTTCTTGGAGACCATGTAGCCGAAGCAGCGGCATGCGGAGTCCTTGAAGGAGATGCAGGAGGCCTTGGGCCCGAGGATGCGGTTGATGTCGTTGCGGTTGTAGAGCTCGTAGTCGAAGCCCTCGGGGACGCGGATGGTCTTGCTGGGGTCGCCGTCCTGCACGATGATGAGGTGGTAGGGCTGGAAGAAGGGCCGCCACATCTCCAGGAAGTCGAGGTTGCGGATCGTCGGGATGACGATGTCCAGCTCGTCCTTGAGCAGCGGCGTCGGCGCGTGCGAGGCGGACGCCATTGCTGGAGAGTAGATGGGCAGCGGACAGCGGTGGCTGTGGTGGAGGGGCGGGGACCGACTGCCGGAGTGGGGAGGGGAGGGATGGAAATGGAGGGGTATAAATGGAGGGAGGGCGGCCGGGATTGTAACGGCCGGCCGGACCGCGGCGGGTGGGGTGGTGCGGTGGAGCCGGCGCGGCTCTTGTTTGCTTCTCAAGGAAAGGGCAAAAAGGAACAGTGAGTTGGCCGGGAGGCTTTGTCATGGCTAGACAGTAGACACACGCCCTAGACCCATTCAAACGTCCGGGAGCCCTGCCCGTCTAGTGCTGCACGAATGCAGGTTGCAGGCCTAGGTTCGGCCCGACCAGAATTGAAGCCCAAGGATGGTTTTAAAAGTTGATTTTGCTTATAAATAAATACATACTTTATTTTTTGTACAATTTAAACAAAAAATCGGAAAACAATATGAAGTACAACTTCCATAAAATACAATTCTATTTGCGTCCTAAATAAATAAATAAATAATTGAGTTTGAAAAATATAAAAGGATAATGTTTATGATACTTTTTCTTTCCTAAAAATATTTGGTCTTGTATGATTCAAATTTTATTCTAAAACAATTAACCTTATCATTTCTCAATGCACATTTCACTTCTTCCAACACATATTTTTTTTTTCTTTTCTCAATACATCTCTCTCTCCCCCCCCCCCCCCCTCTCTTGTTTTCTTACCACACTTTTTTAGTTTTTTACTCATCTAGCTCCCATGTCCTATAACATAATTATTTTGGGACAAAAAAGGAGTACAAAAATTGTGCATTAATTCGTCATTGAATATAGTTTATATTATATATATTTCATGTCATAAAAGTTGATACTATTTTTATATATAAATGTGGTCAATATAAGATAGTTTCACTTACCATCTAAATCAATATCTATACCTATACCCAAGAATGTTTTAAAAAATCTTCCTCCAAAGTTTGATACATCACATCCTCTCTTCTATCGTGTGTCCCTCCACTCTCTGGAGCATAAGAGAGCTAGTTGTTTTAATCAAGGTACAAAGTTAGATTTAAAAATATTAAATGACGCAAGATGTTTTTCTTAAACCACACAAGATGTAAACTTTGTTGCAACAAACATACAAGATGTAAATTTTGTTGTAACAAACGGACATATTTGCTCGTAAAAACTAAATACTTTCTCCGTTCTAAATTAGAAGTTATTTTTTACTACATATTTAGATACATTATTATATCTAGATATAGAGCAAAATAAATATATCAAAAAAGTTAAAACGACTTATAATTTAGAAGCGGAGAAGTAACTGTATTTTTTTCTATATTATGCACTGATGAGAAAACACACACCGCCAAACAGGACATAACAAAAAAGCTGACGATCGAGCTCGGACCGAATTGTGGTGGTTTTGTCATCAGCATCGAGTCGATAGCTTCGCCATTTGGAGGTAGGAGCCTTGGACACAAGGTATAGGCCAAGAACATAAAGACGCGACCGATTGGCATCCACGACCCGGCCTATGCAACGCACCTTGATTGAACAGCTGAAAGCGCCGGGTGATTTGAAATACTCCTATGAATGATCGATGAATCACGTCAGTGATCGCGCCTTTTTAATTTCCGCGGTGCACGCCACAGGCCACAGCGGAGTGAGGACCAGGAGGAGCTGGCAGCTGGTGGTGCCGGCACTGTCAGAGCAGAGAGCATCTATCCTGCGTCGCGTACTTGGGCGGTTGCATTTGAGAGATCCGAGATAGGTATACGAGGTACACGTAGGTGTACCTAAAGTCGTCGGCGGCGAGACGACGACTTTGCCTGTTGCGTGCACGAGCAAAGTGGCCGCCTGACGTACAGTGCAATATAGTGCAGCACACTGACACTGATGATCAGCGCTAGAGCTAGTGCTAATAATCGGAAATTGACCTCGCTGGCGTCTTTGCCCGCATTGCACGTTGTTGCCAAGTACTAGTACGTGCCAATCCATACACGTGCTTTTCTGCCTACCTACAACTACAAGAGCGAGCTGATGAGGGACACACAGACGGCTCCTGCCGTTGTTGCACTTGCACCGAGCGAGCACCCACCGGTACGAGTAGGTGCGTGGCCCTGGAGGCTGTCAGCGTAGTCCTTGGCCCTCTGAGATCTGAGAGGCCGTGACAAGCCGACCAATCCGCCCGTATCCCCGTTCCAAAGCTAGGTGAACCTACAACTGCAAGCACGCACGCACTGACGCATGTACTAGTCCCGGCCGGCCTCACATGATCATCCATGCATCCCGTTCCCGTGGAGCGTGCATGTCCGTGCGTGTGCATGCGTGGCCTCGACCATGGCCCCACGCGCCGTCGCTTCTGTGCGATCAATCGGGGCAGCCAAAGACCGCAAAAACTGGCAGATTGAGCGGCACAGATCCTAGCGCTACTCGACAAACTTTTTTTTTTTTTTTTTGAGCAAACGCTACTCGACAAACTGAGCAGAACCCTGACAGTACTAATAGCAATCGACGGCGGCCACGAAGTTGGCCCAGCGCAGCGTTGCCACCGCTTGCAGTGAAGGTGGCGGCGCGGCACGTCATCCGCGAATGCTCCACGAGGACCAAGCCACCAGCTGTCGAGTCGAGTCGAGCGTCCCCGATCCCGACCTGTCGCGATCGGGGCACGAGCCCGAGTGCATCCCGTTCCCGCCGTCACCGCGAGATCGATGGACAAGGAGGCCGCCTGGGCCTGGCTGCGCGTGGCGTCCCGCGCCACCAAGTCGTGGACGCGCGCGCCAGCACACGCCGCGCCGCGGCACAAGTGTATGGTGAGCGCTGAGCGGTGAGCCCCGCGCCACCTGAACAGCCTGTACATGCTGCGTACCGACAGGACAGGTCTCCGATCCGCCACGTTCGACGGCGAGAACGCCGAACGCCTCCACCTCCGATCCGATCCCTCGCCGTGTCGATCGCCGGCGCCTGCGGAGTTCTCAGCTGTACTCTGTACTGCAAATGATGAATTCGTCAGTGTGCCGATGTCCTGTTGCCTAGGCCGCCTTTCAGTAGATATTGAACGATCGCGAATGCGGTGAAGTCGAAGCATTCCCCCCTTCACCTTTTGGGGGCATGTTTGAGACCGCGCAATTCTGCGATGGTGGTGGTGAAAAGAATCCAACAATCATGCCAAACAGCCTTCGACTGCGACGATTGTTTCGATTGCACACGCCAAAGGAAACTCGAAAATGAACTATTTCCCATCGCGGACTGACGCTTCCTGCAGTTTCCTGCAGTTTGCATGCCATAACAAGGTCGGTACAAGGTCGGTAGAAGGGACACAGAAACACAAACCTTGCATATGCCCCCCCACTTGAAGAGGCTGCCGCTGCTCCAAAGATCACCGCATACCGCTATCAGTCGATGCATAATTTTCATACGATCACACAGGAAATGTCACTGTACCATTTTCTTTACTCAATTATTTTCACCCTTTGAAAATTGAATTGAAAATGTCAATTTATGTGGTATGTTTTGAAAATAGTATGAAATCCCTAGTGAGGCTGCACCAAATTGGGTGTTTGGTCTAGTGGTATGATTCTCGCTTCGGGTGCGAGAGGTCGTGAGTTCGATTCTCGCAACACCCCATACCTTTCCATTATTTTTGTTATGTTTGCATGCCGTTTCGTGCACCATTTTTCATTATGTTTGCACGCCATTTCCCTCAATTCATAACTCTCTCGTTCAGGGCTACAGTTGAGAGCGGCGAAGGCGAGGGCACCGGTCTCCGCCGGGGACGCCGGCGGTCTTCCCCGCCTCCGATGGCCCTCTGGGCTTCGCGAGGTGGTGGAGACCGCTAGCCTCTCCCCGGCTGGTGGTGGCGGTCCTAGTAGATCTAGACTCTGGTGTCCGACGGCGGCGCTGAGGCGGCGGCGGCGACGACGTCTCCATGGAATAAGGTCCTCTCGTGCTCTCCCCCGTCTCGGTGGTGCTTTGCTCCGGCTCCGTCGACGAGCGCGTGGAGGTGGAGTCCGGCTTCGCCGGCTCGTGTATAGGAGTCCGCGCGGTTGGTGGCTCTGTCGCCTCGTAGAGGTGCTGGTGCCGGCGGTGCGCTTGGTGAAGGGTACATCGACAACTGTGGGTGTTGCGGCTGATGGGCGAATGGATCAAGCTCGAACTTCCTGCGGCGCGCGTCGTCGTCAGCGAGCTTTGATTCAAGGTCGGAGGTGCCTGGGGTGCGTCCCCGGCCGATGTTCCTTCTTTGGCGATTTCAATCCCGACCTCGAAGTTGGGTGTCCTCTGCGGCTCGATTCAAAGCTTCGTGCGAAGGGGCGCCTTCCGATTTGGGGTGGCCATGAAGTCTTTTCCGACGGCGGCGGCTGGCGATGCTTCGGCGGTAGCGGTCGTCGGAATCTTCTGGCGAAGTTGGGAAGCACTGGGTCCAGGGTGCTCAATGTAATTTTTTCTTTTGCTAGGGACCTCAGTGTAAGAAAGGTGGGACAGCTGTCCATGTATCCTCCTTCTAGTATGTGCCTGTATCTGTACTGGTCAGTGTATGGTTTCCTTAATGGTTAATACAGGTATGTGTACACTTTTGCGTACTCTTATAAAAAAAAACCCCATAAGGCGCGTTTAGATCTCTGGCCAAACCTTCGTTTGCCTTGCCCAGCTAGGTCGTAGAAAGGCAAACATGTTTGGTTTTTTGGCTAGTGTTTCTGGGGGCGATCCAAATGATGCTTGTGCGGGGAGATGGGTTTTGGCTTGATCGGGTGGCGCGAACCTTCTAAATTATATGGCCCACAAGCACCGACATTGTCCTTAAGACCTCTGTCACCGTACTTGAGCACCACATAACCTAGAATGTCCTGTCGGGTGAACCCCCGATAAACCACGATTCCTCCAGGATCGATACTTACAGAGACATCACAGTATTACAACAGTTTTCATACATAAATACCAGAGTAGCGGGAGACTTACAATAACTTAATTTATAAAACTTTTGTCAAACTTATACAAACCAGAGTAACATTATTACAACACAGTGGAAGTATCATTACTTAACTTTATTACAATCACACAACGAAAGTGTCCTACCCATGGGCCACACAATCTACTCCTGAGCAGACTCTTCCTCGATCACCGTCATGCAACAAGGGCCGTAGCACACTTGTCCATGCGGTTCACCTGCAACAGGGGTCGAACAAACCCTGAGTACAAAAAGTACTCCGCAAGACTTACCCGACCAAAAATTGGGGAGAAGACTCAGAAATGCTGGCTAGTGGGAATCAAGGTAAGGCTTTAGCAAGATCAAATGACACCTTTGCAGAAAGAGACTAAGCCAGTCCTTACTTTACTACATCAATCACTTGTCAAACATGTATCGGATTCAAACACTACTACAAAAAATCTTTTGCAAGGCATTTCAAAATGGGCCTCAGAGGCGGTTGGCCCTAAAACCGCCTCGGTTAATGCCTAGTATTAACCGAGGCGGTCATTTCTCATTAACCAAGGCGGTTATATAAACCGCCTCGCAAAATAGATTAACCAAGGCGGTCATATTAGAAGGCCCGCCTCGGAAAATACCAGCCCAACCTCAGAGCCCAAACAGCCCATAATTGGCCCGACATAACGCTCAGTATATATTAGGCACTTAGGGTTTCAATTCTCTCTCAGCCCGTCCCTTCCAGCGCCGCACCTCGCTCCTTCCTCTCCCTCACTCGAGCCGAGCGCCCCATACGCACAATCCCACCGGCCCCTCCCTCTCCCCCCCACCGGCCCTCCCCTCCCTCCCTCCCACAATCCCACTTGGCGCCCCCTCCCTCTCCTATCTCTCCTACTACTCTCGGCGGAGGAGCCGCGGGCGAAGCTTGGAGGAGCCGCGGGCGGATCGGGCGCCTTGCCCCCCGGCGGCGCTCCCGGACCCGGCGGTGTCACGGCGGCGGCGGGGCTCCAGGTACCCCTCTCTCCTCTCCTCTCTCTCTCTCTCCCTCACTTTGTCTTCTCTCTCGGGGTTCCGGTGAGGAGGCTGGCGCCATCGTGCTTCTAAGATCGCAGATCCAGCGGGCGGCCCAACAAATCAAGCGGATCCGGCGGCGGCGGGCTCGGCAGCCCGATCCGGCCCCGGCGGCCCGGCGCCTTCGCCCAATCCAGATCCGCACCGGCGGCCTCGCAGCGGCGGATCCGGTGGCGGTGGGCTTTCGGCAGCCCAGCGATCCGGCGTCGGCCCGGGCTCGACAATGTGGATCCGGACTTCGGCGGCCGGCGGATTTGAGAATGGGCTCTCCCTTGGGCTCGAGAATGGGCTTGCTTAGGGCTCATGGATTTTTTTTTTGTTTTTTAGTCGATTAACCCAGGGCGGTCGGTGCAACCGCCTCCGTAGATCACGGATTAACTGTGACCTTCACTCTGAGGCGGTTGCAAAAACCGCCTCGGTTAATCATTTATGCCCGCCTCTGTTAAAATTAGTGTAGTAGTGAAAACTTTCCATCATCAACTTCTATTATTACTACGATGCTGGTGCAAGGATCAAGTCTCCCATATCGTGGAGCAACGACGATTCGAATCGCTTTATATACCCAGCTGGGGCTTCCTAGCCACACGATGTATGCCGGACCGAACATCTTACATACATCTACTCACGCTTGCATTTCTCCAGACCAGAACAGGTCCTAGCCACGAGAGTACAAGACACCATCTTCCCTACGCCGTCGGTCACAACCGTTGGCCAGATTGCACTCGTAGTATGGGTACACGCTACTTAGCGTCCCCGGTGTCCGTTCTCGTATGGATCGCATAAAGGGAGCTTACCGCCATTAGCATGCGACTAGTACTATCCAATAACCTCATGATCCAAGGGCCAAGGCAACGAACGGTGCTTAACCGACTCACAAGTGGGCGACACTACACCGGGGCACTAGCCCCTCCCCGGCGCAAGTCACTCCACCCGGTCTCGATTTATTCATCATCATGCCCTTGTGGTGTATCCTTGACCCCGTCGGAACAAGGATAGACAACAAGCAACATCAGGTTTTCGTAAATGCCCTTCAGGGAGTAAAGTTCTCACACTTTTGAAAACAGTTTATCAAAACCCTACACTAGTAGCAAGGCTAAGCGTGTACTAAACATTTCAAAATCAAAACAGTATACGGGGTAATGTATCAAAGGTACGGTAAATGCATCAAAGTAGGGTAGCACACAACTCCTACACCTAATGCATTATATCATCACATGAAATCATAAAAACTTTTCGAAATACAAGGACGGGTTTGAATGTATCCGGGGGCTTGCCTTGGGGCTCGACGGTTAGGAGTAGTTACCCAATCACCAAGATCGGATCCGACCTCTTCACGCCGAACACCTTCTTCGAGGCGGCACGGCTACACGAGTGGAATGCATGATTACTATGCGCAAAAAATAAAGGCATGTGATAATGATGCAACGAGTGTTAACCGATCTTGAGTACAACTTCCCTTCACGGTATAGTTGCAATAAGAAGGTATAACTAGCGTCGACGACGACGGACTAACGATACGCAATCAACATAAAATGCCGAAGGTCATTAGGGTTAATGACCTAGGGTCATCACTCAATCCCAAAATCGACAACCCTAATAGTGATTAGAGGTGATTACTAATTTATTAACCATTTTTACAGTCGTTGAAAGCCACTAATTAACTTGCTAATCAAAGATTAATTAAACCCTAATTAATTAAAGAATTAACTAATTAAACATTGATTAATTAAGGTATCAATTAAGCATAATACAAAAATTAGTCAAAACAGGATCAAACTTTATAATTAAGATCATTATCATCTAAATAGCACACAAAATAAATTTCATAATTTTTGGACTTATATTTTAATTACTAAAAATCATGGAAGTTGCAGTTATTAATTAATGGAGCAAATTATAGCATAAATATTTTTTATTAGAAAAACAGAGTTAGCTTTTTCCTAGGTAGAGCATCACTCAAGGATTCCAGAACATATTTTTGCATATTTTTTTACTTGCCCAAAATAAATTAGTACAAAAGTGTGAAAAACAGAGAAAGAAATTCATTTTTAGAAAAAGAAAAACATATCTTCACCTCTCACAAGCCACTTTGGCCCGAGCGGCCCAATTCGCCCAGCTCAGGCGCACACGCGCGGCCTGCCCGTGCGCCCGCCTCCTCTTCCTTCTCTCTCTGGCCGACAAGGTGACCCCACTTGCCGGGCCGCTTCACCTTCCTCCCTCACCTTTCTCTTTTCCGACGGCGCACAGGGAAGGCGGCGCGGCCGTCGGCCGTTCTCGCCGGCGACAGCTTCTTCGACGAAACTAAAGGTACCAACGCACTCCTCTCATCGCCGCGATCTCAACGAACTATGATACGGCTACGGCGCCTCACCGGAGCACACGCGGCGGCGGCGGCCGCGGCGGCTCGGCCACGCCGGAGCACGTCGGGGCTCACGGTGTTCCGGCCAAACCAAAGCAAAAACAGCGTAACCAACATCCTGGAGGGACTCAGGAGCTCACCACGAGCACGATGCGCGCACGAGTTCCAGCGGGGGCGGAGCAGAGAGTCGTAGCCGCAGTGGAGGCGCGTCCACGGCGTGCGGCGACCGGCTCCGAGGAAGAAGGAGTCGCGCGGGGTTTTCCAGCGATGTCAGGCTCTAGGATTTGATGCTATGGAGTCGCAGCAAGGTTGCGGAGCTATGGACAAGAGCAATTGGAGCGGGATAGCTTGGTGGCCGTGAATTTCACGGGCAAGCAGAAGGAGCGCCGGCGACGGTGAGGAAGAAAAAAGGAGGAATTGGCGGCCGGCATCACCTTTTATAGGACGAGGATGGGTCGTGGAGCTGTCTGGGACCTTCACGTTGATGGTGTGCTGGTTGGTCGCGCGCGAAAATGGGGAACCGGCGAGAGAGGCCACGGCGACACCAACCGGCCGGCATGGGCACGGCGAGGTGGCAACCCCCCTTGTTCAAAGCAATCAGAGCGAGAGATATTTCTTCCCTTCTTCTTCAAATTACTCACAAGATTTGAATAAAAGATGAAAAATTCCCAAAATACAGATTGTGCAAAATTTAATTCTCTACAACTTTCATTTAAGAAGTTTTGTCAGATTTCAAATAGATTTTGAATTTGCATTTCAAATTCAAAAAGAGGGCAAAACCTTAACTTTAATGATTTCAAAATTACTTTTAATTTTTGAATAAAAGATGAAAATATCCAAAAATAAAAGTTGTTCCATTTTTCAAGATCTACAGATTTCATGTAGAAAGTTTTTATGAAACTGAATAATTTTTGAAAGTGAGTTTAAAATGCAAAAGGGGACTATTCTTAATTCAAATAACTTTTGAAATTACTTCAAATTTTATTCAAAAACTTGAAAAACTTTATATAGCAAAGTTGTAGAGCTCAAAGAGATGCACAAACTGTATTTTTGGAGTTTTCCCAAATTTTAAATATTTTGAGGTGAAATTGTAAAAGGGGCAAAAAGACTTTTAAATTTTGGATTTTGAAAAGGATTTTCAAATTGGATTTTTGGGCAATTAATCAATGATGTTGTGGTACTTTTCAACCCAACCAATGGCATATTTTCAAAGTACAAAGTTCATACTTTGAAATAGTGCCATTGGTTAGCAACTTTATTTAGAAAAATAATTATGGTTAGCTCATCAAAATTGAAAATGAAATTCAATTTCCCACACTTAGCCATCAAGCTAGGGTTTGGGATTTTGAATTCTAAATTCAAATTTGATTCTTCCTTGTACCTCATTTGCTTTGTAAAACATCTTTGGGGTGTGAGTTAGAGTTAGCCAAGCACTTGCAAACATCAAGATTCATTTTAGTTGATTGTTTTTATTAATAAAAGTAAGCATGTGAGTGAAGTTTAATGGCATTCACATACACATACGATATAAAAGAGTGCAACCAATCCTAAAATTAAATAAATTCACTTTGGTTGTTTGCATTTGTGTTCTCTAATTATGAATGCTCATGCAATGATGATGATGACATGGCGGGTTTAGGCTAACGTAACACCGGGGTGTTACACCGGCCAAGCGAATTTCTCGTTTTTTGCCCCGCTAGCGAGGCCAGGCGAGGTAAACAAACCAAACATGCCTTCTAGCATCTTTTTCATTATGTTTTCATGCCATCTCCTAGTGTCATCGTTTCATTGCAACACTCCATAATTCTTCGTCATCGATTCATTGCAAAAAATGAACGCGTGCCATCTCCCATAACCATTGATTCATTGTAGAACCCTGCAATTTTTTTTTTGTATCATCGATTAATTGCAACACCCCATAATTTTTTCATTATGTTCAAAAAAAATGAACGCACGCCATCTCTCATCGTGATTGATTTCTTATAACACCTCATGATCTTTTCATGTCATCGATTCATTGCAACGCCCTAGAATTTTTTCATCACATCGAAAAATGAAATAAATTTGAGAAGAAAAATGAAAGAAATTGAAGGTGCACCGTTTCCCATTGTCATTGATTATTTTGAACGAATCAGTATACATATTCTTCCGCCGCACCATCTCCCATCATCAGTTCATCGTCGATTCATTTCCTTTCAGGATTCTGCCGCCGAAAGGGGCATTCGCGGAGAGGATATACCGGTGGTACCCAGCAGCAGGCCGGCAACTACTGGTCTCAGCTTGGAATAAGACATTTGCCATGTTTTCAGATGGTTGCCCAGGGAACGGAGCTAAGGAAGGATAAAATTAAACGCCACTGATGAAAATGGAATCCAGACGTCCACGAACTAACACTGAACCGAATGGTCTCAACTTTTATTCTACTGGCACACACCATGGCATCATTACAGACTCGCACACCATTCATATTTCTCCTTATAATTAATACAATGATACACGAAAAAAAGAAAAGATTACAGACACGCATACCATCCATATATTCACACGCGCGCGCGCTGTCGTCGCGGGGGCCGGCGGCGGCGTAAGCGCAGATCGATGAGAAACATCCATCACGTACTTCACTTGTTGTCGGAGTGGGACTGATCGGAGCCGGAGAAGAAGCGGTTGAGTGCGGGGAAGACCTCGGGGCGCTGCGTGCTGAGGAAGCGGCGGAAGGCGTGCTGGCTGTATCGCTGTCCCTCGTCGGCGTTGTCCAGCACGGCGCTCCGGCGGTTGCTCTTGCTCACCCGCACGTCCGGGTTCATCAGCACGTTCCGGGTCAGCTGGAACACGCACATCCCCGTCACGAACGACATGGCCGCGATCAGAGGGTACACCTGCACATACAATTCCACAGCATGCAAAATGTGAGCGCTTTCGGTTCATCATCACCGCACGAGAAGAACGATGCATGCGTACATCTGGCTTCAACCAACGGCCCATGTCGATGGATGGATCGAGTTTGTTGCTTGGTGCGTCACGCTGCTGCAGAATCTGGGACGTGGGATCGATCACTGCTACTGGTGCTGGAACTCTGGAGGTCGGTCCCTGGCTGGCTATGCAGGCTACTACCTGTTGCTGCTTTGATCTTGTGCTCTGCTATCCGATGATGGTCGATGGACGATGGCATGCAAATGCGGTTCGCGTGCGTGTATATATACTACACCCCCGGCACAGCGTCCAGCAAGGCGGTGGCCGGCCCGCGAAGCCATGGACAGGGACAGCAAATTGCTTGGAAATGCATTGGGGTGTCGGACGAGATGCACACGGTACGGTTTTCTGTGGGCGACGAGAGGTGGGTTTCAGGGCTTGAGCGTGTGTACGCCGGCCGCTCGCCTGCTGGAGTGGTGGTGCTGGAGCCGGAAAAACCATGAGCCGCCCGTTGTTTCCGCGCGCGCGCGGCCTTGGTTGTCAAGGTCTCCTTCTCGTCGCGTGCGTGCTCCCGCTCCCGGCCGGGCGCGGGTCAGGTCGCCCTCCACACGACCGTTCAATTCCATCGCCGGCGGTCAACTCCACCAGATCGTTCCAGGTCAGCCCGTTGCTGTCACAGGGCCCCGGGTTTGCGTCACGTACTCAGCCATCGCATCATCTCCGTATTGGACTCCGTCGACGTCGGTGTACGTACACGTCACACGTGTGTGTGGATAGCAAGCACTCTCTCGTCAGAACGGACTGCTCTTTTGGACGTCAAATTTCGCAACCCAGCCGATCGATATCCGGTCCATGTTCCAGAACGGAATGCTCTTTGGTTTTCAGAGAATCTATGGGAGTAAGTCTGGTTTTTGCACAGTGACAATACTGCTGCTCTGCTGGATGATGAGCAACTCTTTGTTATTGGCATGGCCGTGTCCGCTGTTCATGTCCACGTCCAACTTCCGACGACGGCTCACGGCTGGCATGACGCGCTACGGCGCTGGCTATGCCTGAATTCAACATATTCGCTGCATATACATGAGGACATGACGGGCTCTGAGATGAGGACGAATTGAAGGAGTGACAGCCTGACACGATAAATGGATGGGCGTTACAAGAATAATACTCTACTACTACATGCCAATCAGGCTGACGCATCGAATACCAAGGAGCTGTTTATGTCCAAGACCCCAAGTGCAGTACCACGGGCACGAATTCGTGTTTATTGGGTTTTCCAGTAGATGTACGTAACTACGTAAAGAATGTCGTGTGTTAAAATCTGGGCACACCAGTTTCGCGATTTGCTTGACATGGTTAGTTGTTTCTGTTTTCTCATTGTTCATGTTATTGTTGTGTGCACTTGATTATAGGTTTCTGAATGCCACCCAGGAATACATATATATTTCAATACCACCATGGTGGACATCTAAAATTGTGTGGATATAGCTTTATGTTTCTTTTTTAAGAAAATTGCCATATTGACGTCTCAAATTATGTTTGGAGTATTAAAACAATGTTGAATCGGACAATCGTCCTATTCGTCTGTCTTATTAGCCGTTCGAACAGTGTTTTCTCTTCACAGCAGATTAACCGACTTGTTCTATCAACCGATTTATATGACCATCTGAATAATCCAAATCAGAGATGTCAATGCTCTTTCCCTCTCTTAAACGAGCACCATGATGGACTGTTGTGAAAACAAAGGGTTCCCATGTATTTGTTAGACCTTATTCTTAAGTAGCTTATAAGTATTGACATCTCAAATTACTGGCTCTCTGATGAGTAATTTTGGTAGAGAAGCAGGTTGAGGAGCAGGTAACGTGTGTTTTTGGTGGAATCGAATAGGGAGGAACGAAGAACAGAGTTTTTAGCTCCCCAAAGAAGTGATTATTGTAGAAAAAAGTCTATTTTAGGTCCCTCAACTTTCGCAAAAGTCAGCATGTTATCCCTAAACTTTAAAACCGGATAAAACAGATCCCTCAACTTTTAAAACCGTTTATATTACATCCCTCGGCCGGTTTTTTTAAATGACAATTGGTTTTGCTTTTTATTATTTCGGTTGAATCTTTGAAAAATCATAGTAAATCACAGAAAAAATTATAAAATAAAAAATTTAATTTTATTGGACTTCACATAAGTAAATCTACACAGTGAACATATAATATGTTATACTTCGGTACAAAGTTTTTATTGTAGCTTTAGATCTGTGTACTTCTATAATTAAAATAAATTATACAGTAAAAACTTTATACTAAAGTATACCATATTATATGTTCACCATGTAGATCTACTCATGTGGATTCTAACAAAATTAGATTTTCTATTTTATAATTTTTCTATAATTTACTATGATTTTTAAAAAATCCAGCCAAAATAAATAAAAAGGACAAAACCATTGTTACTGTAGCAAACCACTATTGAAAACCACCGAGGGATGTAATATGAACGGCTTTAAAAGTTGAAGGATGCGTTTTAATCGGTTTTGGAGTTCAGGAATGATATGTAGACTTTCGTGAAAGTTGGAAGACCCAAAGTAAACTTTTTCCATTATCGTATGATTTTCTATTAGAAAGTATGGGCTAAAACTCCAGATGCATGCCCTGACTAGCCTTTGTGCCCAGCCCAAAACATGAGCCTTCAATCAACAGGCCAAAATTCATTGGGCTATTGTGGATGATCCCCGCCTCGGCCCAACGGCACGCTAAGGTCGCCGCCGCCTCGCCGGCGCCGCCACAAAAATCTCCCACCGCCTGTTGCCCTGTCCGGCTGTCCCCACGACGTGGCGTCGGTAACCACACGAGCTAACAGTCAATGACACTAGACCCTACCATTGGTAGGACCCACATGCAGCGAGAGGATGCGGTTACACCATAATAATAACCCAAAAATAGGACAAGGAGCGGTCAGCACCCGGTGATCTAAAGCCATTTCTCCACGCTGCGCATCGCTTCTTCCCCCATTTCGCCCTACTTCCTTCCCACGCCAAGGGGCCCGAGCTCCGAGCTAGGGTTTCCTCTCTTCCCGCCGCCGCCGCCGACGGGAGAGGAGGAGGAAGAGTAGGCGAAGCCGAGCCAGTAGCGCCAGGAGAGGGACATGGGGACGCCGGAGACGTCGCGGGAGCCGTGCCCGGACCGGATCCTGGACGACGTCGGCGGCGCGTTCGGGATGGGCGCCGTCGGCGGCTCCGCCTTCCACTTCATCAAGGGCATCTACAACTCCCCCAACGGGATGCGCCTGTCCGGGGCGCGCAGGCCGTGCGCATGAACGCGCCGCGCGTCGGGGGCAGCTTCGCCGTCTGGGGCGGCCTCTTCTCCACCTTCGACTGCGCCATGGTGTACGCGCGCCAGAAGGAGGACCCCTGGAACTCCATCGTCGCGGGCGCCGCCACGGGCGGGTTCCTCTCCATGCGCCAGGGCATGGGGGCCGCCGGCCGCTCCGCGCTCATGGGCGGGATCCTCCTGGCCCTCATCGAGGGCGCCGGCCTCATGCTCAACCGCGTCCTCGCCAACCCGCCGCTGCCCGCCGAAGACCCTAACCTTACCGCGGCCATGGGCGGCAACCCTTTCCCGGGCATGCCGCAGGCGCCGCCGGTCGTGGTACCTCCGGAAGCGCCGAGCTCCAGCGGCGCGGGAGGGTGGTTTGGGGGACTGTTTGGCAGGAAGGAGGAGGAGAAGAAACCCAGCGCGGGCGGGGGCAAGTCGGAGATCTTGGAGAGCTTCGACACGCCCAGCAGTCCGATACCATCGTTCGAGTACAAGTGAGGAAAAGGTGCGATTTTTACTCGATGTAGTTAATTGCTGTTCCGTTTGGATTCCATTATTATTGGGTTCCGGATTGCTGTTTCCCTCATTTTTGTTTGACCCGTTGGGGATTAGGACTCCTGTTCTTGCTGTGGAAGTTAGAAATTGCTTGGGTCACAGGATCCAACTAGAGATTGTTATGGCTTCCTATTAGAAGACGGTTATTGGTCTGGTTGTCCTATATATATATATCTGTTTCGGTGATTCAGTATCTGCAGTAGAAGGGACATCCGAGTTTTCTTTCTTGTCGATCCTTTGCCTGAGTTCTAGCTTAGCTCCTCTGTCGACAAGGAGCAGACCTTCAGGACGTCAAGCACCAACTACTATGGGTTCTCTTACGGATAGGGACTGTCCTTGTCCAGGCCGCATCCTCACAGATACCGGTTCCGCATTTGCCGTTGGTGCTGTTGGGGGTTCTTTCTTCCACTTTGTCAAGGGTCTCCGCAATGCACCTAATGGTGCACGATTTACAGGTGGCCTGGAGGCTATGCGCATGAATGTGCCACGCATTGGTAGCAGCTTTGCTGTTTGGGGAGGCCTGTACTCAGTATGTGATTGCACCCTCGTATATGTGCGTCAGGAGGAGGATCACTGGAACTCGATTCTTTCTTGTGCTGCCACTGGTGGCATCCTGTCTTTGCGTCAGGGATTTCGCTCAGTTATTCGTTCATCCATGCATGGCGCAATTTTTTTCGCTCTCTTAAATGGGGCAATTATCATGATGCAACACCCTCAACCTGATCCTCTATCTATGCCAGTTGATGTTCCACCTGTCACCCCTGTGGAGACGTCTTCTTTATCTATGCCAGTTGATGCTGAAGCAATCACACCTGTGAAGACATCTCCTGGTGCTCGGTGGTTTAGTGGCTTATTCATGAAAAGGGTAGTGGAGGAGGGAGTCACAGACAGAAATAGCGGCAGCAAGACTGGTACTTCAGAGACTTATTAGGAGCCTGGCATGCCAGTGCCATCGTTTGAGTATAAGTAGATCCATTAATGGACATGTGAATTTTCTCAGCTGCCAGGGTTCATTGGCTCATTGTTCTTTTTTTCGCTGTTCTGTGTACCTGGATTTGTATTGGATTATCATTTTAAACTTTAACCCAGTAGTGAAATCAAGGAAAGTGTCAGGGAAGGTGGAATGATAATAGTTTCTCTTGTTATATGGTTTCAATTCAATTCAGGTTGTTTCATGATGTGAAGGACCAAGATCCAGATTTCACTTCTTGGTTGTTTCTTTTTACTGTCTGTGTTCTCTGTGGGATGCTGTTCTGTTGCTGCTAGCCCGTTTAGTTTTTACTTCCATGCATCCATGTTGATATTTTAGTAATTCTTCTGTGTCATGACTCACATGATGAATGAATTGGTGGATACCAGCTGTATAGAGCTGGTTGGCTCCATGAAAATCCTAGTGTATATTGTCTGCAACTTTTGCTACACTGTTATTGATCATAAACAAGCCTATGTACTCCCTCCATCCAAATTATAAGAGTCTTCGTAGATACATTGCTTTTACTATGCACTTAGATGTACACTATTGTCTAGATACATAGTAAAATAAATGTATCTAGAAGAGCCAAAACATCTTATTATTTGGGACGGAGGGTTTAGTGTGATCCTTTACCTCTCCCTTCTGAGTCAGAATGCAAATGCAAAATTTGAAGTATGTTCTGATTTCATAAGCATATCTGTGCAAGAATAGCTGTACTGGTTTCCAAAGAAATGAATGAAAAAGTTAAGGTTGCCTTGATTGTAATTAGATGATAATTTACATAGAGGTTCATTGGTTTAGATCAACTGAACAAACATTGTAAGTTTGGTTTGAATTATTGGCGTTTTATATATAGGTCCATTTATTACAATTGTTGAGCCTGTGTTTTGAACTTTTAACATTTTGTAACTAACACAATGCAAGTTTGGTTTGGTTTTTAGTAGTTTGATGAAAAGTTACTTGTTAGGGTTATGAACATGTCCAAGTTCGTTGCTCTTGAACTGTACTTGCTGGTATGCCATTGCTGCCTTTGAAACTCCACAAAAAAAATGGTTTGTCACATGCTGCCGTAGGAAGTTACTGGAATAGATTGAATTCCTCTGTATGTGAAGGTAGACTGGCATTTTTTTTCAGTATATCTGCCACTGAAACAGCCAACTCAATTGCTTGACAGTGATCATAAAGTGCTCAGCTTGAAGTTCAGAATTTCCAGGCCTCGATTACCAATTATTTGTCTGGATTCAAGCTGATGTTCTGAAACTAGCGGTATCTCTGTTAGACATAAGATTTTGTTTCTGCCTGTTTTGTCGAAGTAAACTCTTGTATTGCGCTTTTCATGCTAAATTATCTGTTACACTTATACATCACCGATGTGTTGATGATGTGGCATGCAACATGCGCATGCTAAGTACTAATAGATGTTCCTGTATACTATTATTATCTTGTTTTCCACATTTGAATTGTTAACCAACACGATAAAGAGCTCATGTACTAATGTGTTTCTAATTCGCAGGTTGGTTGATGCCACTGTTGCTTACTTGGTCTTGCAATGTGGTGGTGTTCTGGAATTGGTGATGCATGTCATCAAAACAATAACCTACAGGACAAGAGAAGAGATGGATTGTTAGATAACTTATTATTCCTGCGCCTCTCTGCCTCGACGGCTCATATCCATGCGCCCGCCTGTGTATGTATAAGCCTTTTTCAAAACGTGGCAGATTGGCTACTTTTTGAGATGATGTTAGTATTCGTAGAAGCAGCAGTAGTATACTGCCAATATTATAGCGTTCTGTGTTGTGTGCAATGTAATGCGCATGAGAACCCTTGTGCGGTGCCTCAGGCTGGCCTCTGAAGCTACGACTTCCTTTTGAGTTCTTATTTGTTGATTGAGTTGTTCAACTGCGCCTAGTCTTCCCGGTCTTTGTTTTGTTGTCAGTGCTATTTTCGAGTCGTAAGGGTCCTGATGATTTGCTGTGCCTGTGCTGTTAAGGCTTCGACGTCTGAGATGTACTGATGCTTTTGCGTGGTCTTGTGAGCTGCTACTGTCAGTCAGGGTGGGTTGACGAAAGCTGTACCATAAATTCTTGCACCTGAAACAGCCATGTTTCAAGCAGTGAACACAGCCACGTATCCAGCAACGAATAAAGCCACGTTTCCTAGACCAAAGAGCGGGTAGCCGGGTACCATCGCCTCGGCCATGACCGCGCTCGACTTGGCCTCGGCCTCCGTGTCCGGGTACCATCGCCTCCCGCCGACGCCTGGCCTGTCGCCCAGGAGGGCCGGACACCGCCGCTCGCAGAGTGACATCCCCTTTGGCTTCACGCATCTCAGCCCGCTGCTCCCCAAGCCGGCGCCGGTCAAGCGTGAGATCACGAACGCGGCCGATGGCAGCAGATTAGACGGCGGTGACGAAGCCGCCCTCAATGACCGAGGGCCTCATACCCCACATCTTGCCCTGCCGTGCCGGCGCCGCGCGCTTGCCAAGAGCAGGAGGAAGCCGCTCCTCCCCCAACAAGCTGCGGTGCTCAGGTAAGCTGCTTCGCGCCCCTTCCGCTTCCCGCGCCTCGCTCCGCCCTCCACGGCTCTACCTGCATCTGCCCATGTCGCCTGGCCCCCGTGCACCTCCCTGAACCTACAGCAACGCTTGTCGCCCTACATACTGCGCGTCTTCCATTGATCTCTTCCGCACGATCCCAAATTTCTTGACACTGAGGCAGGCCGAGGTTACTGCCATTGACGCAGACCCGAGTTCAGGCCCTTGTGCGAAGAGGAAATGCCGCCTCGAGCTGGAGGGAACGGATGAGGGATGACAGCCTCGATTTGAAGTTCTTCAAGTTGAGTCTCCATGTGTAGTACAGCATACAGACCATGGTGGCTGCTCCCGCGGACCGCTCCAGTTGCCCCATGCATGAACTGCTCACCAATACCTCGTTCATGGATGACGCACATGGTGCTCGAGCATTTGCCTCTACAACTATTTTTTTTTTTCTTTCAAGCATATAGCCATCCTTAGGTGCCAGCAGAAACAAATAATGAAAGTGGCCATATATGCCGCTGAGAGCTGGAAAGGACATCTACCTAATGATCCAAGCCGACAATAAAAGGCAAGGAAATTGAAGCTACTATCTTTTCCCAAGGTAATAACAGTACTCAAACATGAATTTACTTTTTTTCAAGCACATCAAGAAAATGCAGGGGAAACCGCATAAAGATTCTCTTTATGAATTATGGCACATTATATCCTGATAAGCATATTCTCACAATAAAACCATAAATTTCTTAGCCAAGTCGGTTATGCAACTTCTGGTAGGCACTCCTCCGTTCATTTGTCCGTGACTTTCCTTTTTCTCATTTTCCCCATTTTCTCTTACTTTTCCATGTGCTAGAATATACAGCAATCAGATATTATGAAAATTCTAAATATACAACAGCAAAAAGAAAAGTCAGTCTCATTCCACTATTTTGCCTTTTAGATAATTTAAACCACTTGAAAATCATGTTCTTTTGCTCAAAAGATACCAGGATGCTGTGATAAATATTTCGTCTTTGGGTTTGGCAGATGCTAAGTGATTCAATTCCTGTACCAGCATGATGTTCTGTGGGATCAATAGGTCAGCGACTTAGATTACTCTGGCTGAGAAAGTGTCCCTTTTTAGTGAAAATCACCTCAATCCTAATTATATATATACAACCCAGGATACTGAATAATTTAAATCTATGACACAATTTGCTCGAGAACCTCAATCCTAAGCTGACTTCAAAAGCTAACTAGCTTAATATGTAATGTGATCTAATAATTTGTAGGCCATTGTTTATGTTTACGCAG
The DNA here is from genome assembly GCA_015844335.1 of Chrysopogon serrulatus. Lineage (NCBI taxonomy): Eukaryota > Viridiplantae > Streptophyta > Magnoliopsida > Poales > Poaceae > Chrysopogon > Chrysopogon serrulatus. Next base: position 279,226 of record JADLZL010003498.1, on the reverse strand, counting down.
GATACTCAACTGATGATGCCGCCGCCATGGAATAATTTTCTCCGGTCCCTTCTTCGTTTTGTTGTGGTTGGATCTGGCCACGATGCAGGACTAGGGAGAATAATGTTCAGATCAGTCTTCCTCGTTCTTCGGTGGCAGAAAGAAGAAAAAGGAAGACACAAGGAAGAAGAAGAAGTTTCTCAACTCCGCCTGCAGGAATGTTGGCTGTCCATTGGGCATCTACTGTTTGGCCGAAAACAATTGTTGCCGAGTATTTGCCTGTGCAGTCATCTATACAAAGCATCAAACAGGTTTTGTTTTGAGATTTGGAGCTATTCACAGCGTGGGTACAATTTAGATGAATTTCTGGATATTTGTATAATCCAGAAAAATTGTAATGTGTTGATGTACCCAGCTATTATCTAATATAATTCTTCTTTCGTCAAAAAAAAAACTTATTTTCCTTTTCCCCCTACACCATCTTATCGGAAGGAAAAAAAAAAAGGAAGGAAAAGAAGAACCAAGAAAGTCTCTGTACTGAACAGAGGAACATTACATGAAAGGCAAAAGGTAATACATATACTGTGTATAATATATTGCAAAAATTAATTCCTCAAATACAATCTTGTTGCCTCATTTGTACAGAAACTAATTTAGCTTCTTAAGCTCTATTTCCACATCTGCCTCTATTGCTCAGTGGTATACAATTCTGAGTTAGAAAATCATCTCTTGCATTTCATCTTATATTTTTTTTATAATAATTTCATTTGCACTGCTCATGTAAATGTCACCAAGGTGGAGAGGGCGAGTGCATGGAGAGGCAAATCTTAGTGGTTTAGTACATGCCATGGAATTAAATATGGACCTTGTTGACATTATCCATGTGTTAAAACAGATAATCAAATCAAGTTATTTTAGATTTAGAAACATTCTGTTTATCAGGTTGTGCTAACACCAATAAGTTTCCACCCTATTGCCTCACATATACAATTCTACTCTCACCATAGTTCCTTTGCTCAGGATAAGCTTAAAAGAGTAATATCCCTGGCATCATCACTAATGAAAACTGTCGATTCCCAACATTTGTAAACTTTATCTTTCATAGCTTATGCGTAATTGATAGGAGTGTTTGATCCTTTTTCCTGACAACTCAGAACATCTGGTATGGTTATTAATGAAACAGGAGATTGCTGACTTGGTACAGATTGCAACTCCATTTGGATTGAAACGGAAGGAGAAGACAACTATGAATATGTTGAGCCTGAAGCTGTCATATAATTATGTAATACATTTTTGGTGCACCTTATTTGGATTAAATAAGCATGAAAAATCTATTTATCTTTGAATCAGATGTAACCACACATATTGGCCTTATTCATATGCTTACTAATTAAATTGATTGATAGAATTTCTATTAAGTAAAAAAGCAAGTGAACTATGAGAAAATATAAAAATATTTATTATTCAAACCTTCGATGTGTTTTTCTCTTTTTTATTCTTTTGATTGATCCAAAATATTATTTTTTATCACTAACTTCATAACATTGTATAAAATATTGGTTCATTCATTAATTCTATTCAACAGTCTAATTATGATCGGCGTGGAAATAATGTAGAGCAACACCAACTTACTACAACTGACACATCAAGGAAGGGCGCGGCAAAGCCGCGCCGTATTTTCTAGTTTGGTTGGTATATGTAAACTGCCCATCTTGGTGTGTAAGCTAAACGACGTGGGCAGTTCAGCCGAGAGGAACCTGCGCGTCATCCTTCATGATCGTTCCAAGATAAACACGAAGGTTCTGGACAGCGGAACTCATATGGTTCCGGTAACAGATCGTTGTAGTACCTGCTGAACTGAAACATCAGCTTGACATGGTTCCTTCTGCCGGGACTGACTCACGACCTCCGATTTCTGGGTCATGTATGTATCAGCTGATGTCATCAGCCAATCTTCTTGCCATTCAAAAATACGCACATGAGCACCGGTTTGCCACAACGGCACGACTTCATTTTTGGATTATAAGTGTTCCAACAATATTTTTCTCTTGTACTAAGTCCGCCGGCTTAAGCAACGACAGCACGACTTTATTTTTGGCTTATAAGTATTTTAACAATATTTTTCTCCTGTACTAAATCAGTCGGCTTACCGAAATCGCAAATGCACTGTTGGACACTAGTTCACCACAACTTCGTTTTTGGGAAAAACAGTACTGTACTAAAATGAGGACTCGCACACGATCCGGCGATCACGAGAAGTCGAGCGGCGACAGCGGCCGCGCACCGGACACGGGCAAGCAAAGAAGGCCCAGGCCAGGTGTTTAGGCGTCGCCATCGGCAACCCGAACGCGGCCGTTGCGATGGCCATCGCCCATCGCTCCCTTCCTTTTCCTTTTTTTCCTCCTGCTCCCACTACAACTGAACTCCCTCCTCAGGGACACGGGTCACTGGCGCGGTATGTATTGAGTTTTTGTGTATGATCACCAACCACGTTGCTTCAGCAGGGAGAAACTACGGCGCAAGCAACCCCCCAGGCCGCTGCACGAGCGAGCCACCAGTAGCCGCGCGCGTACGCGTCGTGCGTCACCGCGCCCGCGCCCGTGCCCGGGGTTCGGTCGATGAGTTACCGAGAAGGAACCCAACCAACGGTGAGGTTGGTGGCGCCTTGCCATCGCGGCCGGCGCCGCCGTTGCCTGTCAAGCAACCGTGCTGCTCTGCAGTCTGCAGAGCCCGAACCAGAACCCGTGCGCTTTCTTTGCGTTAAAGGCCCGTGCGTGTCCGCGCCGCTACTCAGCCCAGTCAGTGCGCCCCCGATACTGCTAGATTGCCAGTGCTAGGGCAGGCGCGGTAGTGTGTGTTCTCCTCGCGTGCCCTTTCTTTGCTTTCGTTGCGCCCTCGCCGGCAGCCATGGAGCCCCGCTGCTCCGTGCTGGTCCTGGCCCTCGCCGCCGCGCTCTCCGTCGCAGGTCAGTTCATCCTCCTCCTGTTGTCTGATTGATGAAACTATAACAAGCTCATCAATCGTCCGTCTTTTCGTTCTTCGCAGTGGCTTACGACCCGCTGGACCCGAACGGGAACATTACCATAAAATGGGACATCATGTCGTGGACGCCGGACGGCTACGTCGTGAGTACTCAACTCACACACATCGATCGAACATCACTTGCCCTCTGCTTCTCTTCGTGCCCATCCATGCTTCTTCCTCCTCCTGTGTACCATCACGCATGCATGCTAAAAACCAGGCATTGATTGACCACGCAAATAAATAAACGCAATGCATGCAGGCGGTGGTGACCATCAACAACTTCCAGATGTACCGGCAGATCATGTCGCCGGGGTGGACGGTGGGGTGGACGTGGGCGAAGCGGGAGGTGATCTGGTCCATGGTGGGCGCGCAGGCCACGGAGCAGGGCGACTGCTCCCGCTTCAAGGCCAACATCCCTCACTGCTGCAAGCGCACGCCCACCGTCGTCGACCTGCTCCCCGGCGTCCCCTACAACCAGCAGATCGCCAACTGCTGCCGCGGCGGCGTCATCGCGGCCTACGGGCAGGACCCCGCCGCCGCCGTCGCCGCGTTCCAGGTCAGCGTCGGGCAGGCCGGCACCACCAACCGCACCGTCAAGGTGCCCAAGAACTTCACGCTGCTCGGGCCGGGGCCGGGGTACACCTGCGGGCCCGCCAAGATCGTGCCGTCCACCGTCTTCCTCACGCCCGACCGCCGGCGCAAGACACAGGCACTCAGTGCGTTCGCGCTCAAGTTCAATTCTCCTATGGCTTAATTTCTCTGTCTACAATTCCCGTGACGACATATATATGTAATATGGCGATCGATGCTTGCTTGCTTGCAGTGACGTGGAACGTGACGTGCACCTACTCGCAGCACCTAGCGTCCAAGTACCCGTCCTGCTGCGTCTCCTTCTCCTCCTTCTACAACGACACCATCGTGCCCTGCGCCAAGTGCGCCTGCGGCTGCGAGCACAAGACCTGCGTCCAGTACGTCGTCGTCTCGATCGCCGGTGCCGGCCGCCTCGCCATCTTTGGATTTCTAGCTCGATCGATCTAACGACGTGTGCCTCGGGTGCATGGTGGGCAGGGGCGACTCGAAGCGGCTGTCGGTGACGGGGAAGCACGGGCACGAGCACGCGCACACCGCGGCGGCGTTGCGCGGGCACCGGGACAAGGACGCGCCGCTGCTGCAGTGCACGACGCACATGTGCCCCGTGCGCGTGCACTGGCACGTCAAGCTCAACTACAAGGAGTACTGGCGCGCCAAGATCGCCATCACCAACTTCAACTACCACATGAACTACACGCAGTGGACGCTCGTCGCGCAGCACCCCAACCTCGACAACATCACCGAGGTCTTCAGCTTCGACTACAAGCCTGTCGTCGCCTACGGATCCATCAGTAATTGATTCTCTTCTCCTCTCTCCGTGTGCTCCATCGATAATTCGATACCCTATATGCAATTCTTCGCTCAATCTAGGCATCAAGACGACATTAATTGATGCGATTGTTCTCGCGTGTACTACGAGCGTGCAGATGACACGGCGATGTTCTACGGGCTCAAGTACTTCAACGACCACCTGATGCAGGCGGGGCCGTACGGGAACGTGCAGTCGGAGGTGCTCATGCGCAAGGACGCCAGCACCTTCACCTTCAGGCAGGGCTGGGCGTTCCCGCGCAAGGTCTACTTCAACGGCGACGAGTGCAAGATGCCGCCGCCAGACGCCTACCCCTACTTGCCCAACTCAGCCCTGCCGGCAGCCGCCGCGGCGTCGTCGCTGGGCGCTACGGTAGCGGCCGTCGTGGTGCTCTTGGTGATGATCATGGCATGAGAAGAACACAGGAGATCGATCACTACCTAGTGCTAGAGAGATATGGAAAAAGACGTTGCGTTGATTTGTAGATAGAGGGACCTCGCTTTGGGTTCCAGGAGTGGTTTGGATGATTTTGGAAGGGAAATTTTTACGTGCATCTTCGTCAGATAACTCAGGTCATACAGCATGTGCAAGCAAACCCTTAACAGTGCCTATCTACACGTTTGTTACAACTGGGGACGCAAGAAGGTTGTCTGCATTCCCCCACAAACAGACTTAATTTTTGTGGGTTATGTGATTAATCTGCAAAATTAATTCTATTTGCGGATTCACGAACAACCGGCCTTGCATAATCGTAGAATTAAGCTTTCATGGACAACCCGTCTTGCATCCCTACTAAGAGCTGCTAGTCGTTGCAATAAAAATTTGCAAAGTTCACTAAATGATCTACTGGCCATGCATTGAGATCCTACACAGTACCACCGGATGATCCACTGTTGCTAATAAGGCATACCATGATGGACACTAGTTTGTTTTATATAATTTCCAAGGGGACGGGGGAGAATAATCCCCCACCTCGGTATATTTCTATGGTGATAACTTAACCACTCGAAACTCAATAGAGCTTAGAGCACATTACCATAGGGTGATCAAACAAGAGTTTATTTCTCACTAAGAGGATCTAAACTCATATAATTCAAAGGTATACAATATTTTATTTTCCCGCTAAAGATGATCTAAACTCAAGTCTCAGATATATGTAGAATGTATCTTTAGTCCATATATCCCTTTTTAATACTAGTAGGAAGTGAAAAAATAAAAATACACTTTATTATTAAACATAAAAGGGTCCTTAGGTTTATAAGCAGATTATTTCTATTGTCACTTGCCAATCTGTCATTGTCGAAATTTACAAGTATTGGGAATGTACATGCTTTGTTACGTGACTGCACACCTGAATCTGTTCCTCGATCAAGATTCAAGACACCATATAAAACTTTTGTAACAAACTAATGATCAGCAGCAGGCAACAACACTGAATCAGGTCAAAACTTCTTACGGGACATCCACACCACCTGTGGCTCACTACGCATGGGTCATCAGGAGGATTGCAAATGCTGTCAAAGCTGCAAAGAACGGGAGGAGAAGCGAAGCCGACAGCCGCGGAGAGGCGTTGGGCAGCCACGGGTAGGCGTCCGGCGGCGGCATCACGCAGTTGTCTCCGTTGAAGTAGACTCGTCTCGGGAAGGCCCAGCCTTTTTGGAAGGTGAACGTGGAGGGCTCCTTCCGAAACAGAAGTTCAGACTGAACATTTCCTTCTGGCCCGGCCGTCATGAGCAAATCGTTGTAGTACTTGATGCCCCAGAGCATCGCCGTGTCATCTGCGAAGCATAAACGTCAATGTCTGACAAAAAAAAGATGGAATTAACAATGCAGAGATTGAATTTCTTCAGGGGGTGCATGAAGTTCAGGTGCTCACTTATCACTCCATAGGGGTTCAGAGGTTTGTAGTTGAAGCTGAAAATGGTGGTCAGGTTGTCGAAATTGGGGTGTTGCGCAACGAGGTTCCATTGCGAGTAGTTCATCCGGTAATTGAAGTTTGTCACCGTGATCTTTACCCTCCAGTACTCCTTGTAGTTAACCTTGACATGCCAATGCACTCTTATTGGGCACATGTGTGAAGTGCACTGGACTAGAGGCGCCAAGCTGTTCTTATTAGGATCGTTGACGACAGATGCTAGGTAAGGTGAATTGCCCCTGTCCAAGGGCAACACATCCAGGCTTCACATAACTGAACAAGACGAAAATGATATGCTGAAGCAGAGTTCTGTCGATGTAACTTACTCTACACAGCTTCCTGGCGCAGTGCTGTTATTCTGGCAGCCACAGGAGCATGTTGGGCAGTTGACAATGGTGTCGTTGTAAAACGATGAGAGCGACACACAGCAGGTTGGAGATCTTTGAGCAAGAAACTGCGAGTACGAACATGTCACATTCCATGTCACTGCACAAAGAAAACAAGCCGTCAACTGCTGCTAAAAACTAGCAGGTGTGCTGCAGCAAATAGATCATAAATTTTCTGAAAAACAATTGACTGTTGATCTGTTCATGTTTCCTTTTTTTGTATTCGTGCAGAGTAATTGGGCCATGAAAAGAAGATCTTACTGTGTGCTTGAGTTGATCTCCTCCCATCTTGAGATATGAACTTGGTAGGTTTCACTAGTTTGGCAGCTCCACAGGTGTACCCAGGACCAGGTCCCTTCAGAGTGAAGTTCTTGGGCACTTTGACGGTTCTGTTGGTAGTCCCAGCCTGTCCAACACTCACTTGGAATGATGCCACGGCATTGTTAGGGTCCTGTGCCCATGAGGTGAGGACTCCTCCCTTGCAGCAGTTGGCAATCTGCATGTTGTAGGGAGTCCCAGGCAGCAAGTCCACAACCTCAGGGTCCTTTCTGCAGCAATGGGGGATGTTGGTTTTGAATTTGGAGCAATCGCCTTGTTCAGTGGCCTGGCCACCGGTCATCGCCCAGATTATCTCCTTCTTTGCCCATACCCAGCCTAGTTTCCAGCCTGGCGCCTGAATGTGGCGGTACTGCTGGTAATTGTATAGCGAAACGACAGCCTGGATGAAAGGGAAATTCAGAAGGTGTCAGATAGTGGCAACGTCTGTGAAGTGAGAAATAGGGAAATCAAAATGATTGTGATAGCAGAGTACTCTAGGTAAACAAAATAGTCTTGTCATCTGTCAGTGTCACAATTGAAGAATGCAGAACGTCAACATAATTTTTAAAACACATCTTAAGAAAAAAGAAATGGTAAATAGGCAAGACTGGCCAAGTCTAATTTGGAATACAACAGAGGGACAAGTACCAGGTCATTGATTAGCTACTCAAATGGCTCAACTCAGTACATCTGTTAACAGCATGTATTTCCAATTACTAGTTCTATGCTCGCAGAAAGAAGTCATGGCACTATGTTCGTCAGGCTGCAGCCTTGATTCCAAGCATATCAAGGAAGTACTGCAGTGCCGAACGGCCAACGACCGGCAGAATGGGCCATGGTTTCCTGACGCAAAGGAATGACAGAGAAAGCAGAATACTGCCAAGAAGACTCAAGACTAAGCCGTGGTAACTGGCGTAAAGGAAAAGTCTTGTAGAATAATCGACATGCACTCCTTTTTTTTTAATGATGGTATAAGCAGCTTCAAACACACATTAATCGTTCAAACACACATTAATCGTTCACTCACCACATAGCCATCTGAAGTCCACTGTATTACATCCCACTTAATTGTTATGTTCCCATTTGGATCAAGTGGATCGTATGCACCTGCAGATTAACACGGAAAGTTTCATGAAACATGGTACTAGTTGCTCCAAATTGGAGATTTTACGGTAACACACATACAGGAAATCATGATAGATCATAATTACGATAAAATCAAAACACGACAATTTACATCCAGAAGAGCTTTCAGTATGGGAACCAACCGATCAAGAGGGTTGCAACCAGCCATAAACAACATGGGGTCTGTTGGGGGAGCCCATATTTCTATGGGCCAACTCCCCCTAGAAGAGGCCCAATAGAGGCTTGTGTAGTGGCTTGTAAATTCTCCCCCCACCAAGGTGCCACTTGTAAATTACCATTACCTATATAATGCTGAAAACATGAGAGCATGGGGGCTCTCGGACTCTCTTATTTACAAACCCTAAGGTGCCCCTCTTGCTTACGCCGGACTCTCCCCCCTCTCGCTGAGATGAAGCACTACTGCAGAACCTTCTCAGGCTGTCCGTAGCCGGGAGAAGGTCCCAATCAACTTCTCCTGTTGACTTTCACCGGAGACCTTCTCTAATCACCCGGGAACCTCCTCCAACCAACCGTCACTGGGAGAAGGTTCCAACCAACTTCCTCAGTCGAGTTTCGTCGAAGACCTTCTCCGGCCACCCGGGAACCTCCTCCCACCGACTATCACTGGGAGAAGGTTCCAGCCAACTTTTTTGGTCAACTTTCGTCGGCTGGACCTTCGCCAGCTCAGACCTTCGCCGGGCGGACATCCGCCGACCTTCGTCGGGCGGACCTTATCCAGCCCAGACCTTTGCCGGCCGGACCTCCGCAGACCTTCTCCAACCCTTTCAGCCTTCTAATACCTACTCCAAGGCGCCTTCACCTCTCAACCCCGTTCTGGACTTTTGTCCCAACAGGATCTTGGTCAGGGTTATAATTCAGACAAAATAGAACTAGAGGTGTTGGAAATTGATAGTTTGAAACATAGGAGTAACATTTTTCTAGTAAACTGAACTGAAAGAACTGTACTATCAGCTGTTTCAGTGGTCAGATTAGTGATAAAAATAATTTGAGTTCACAGTAGTAACTTAGTAAGTTCCACTTACATATCAAGTGAAGGTCAAAAGTTTTTTATACTTAATATAAAAGGAGATTACACACACATCTAGCATGATACTACCTGTAAGGCCGTTTTTTCCCATTTCCTAGGTAGTGCGTAGCTAGCCAGTAGGAATCGAACTTAAAGTATGAACCCACATCCATATATACCTTGTTTACCGGTCAAACAATGATCATGGCATATGCTAGTATTATGAAATTACCAAAAGCGTAAAAAAAAAACAACCAAGTCTTATTCGTTTAATGTGTGATTGAGATTATATGAGGGAAGTGTCAGAACATTATAATCCAATGAGGAGAAGGCAGTGCTTCGAGAGGGACAAAAGCCACCATGAGATGGGAGAGGGCATATGCCCTGCCACCGTAGGAGAAGCCGATTGACCACTCTGTGGGTGTTAGGAGACGAGTTAGGCCGGTAACATGTTTTGCGCAGGTGGAAGAGAGTGCCAAATTGAACCAGGCAATCAGCACTGTAATTGACAGAAGGAACGCCACCGTGGACACCGGGGAGGGCGCCGCCGGCCTAGGCACAGCGGGCCATCAGCGGGCACTGTTCGTAGGGCGCAGGTCTGGCGACCCAAGGCGCCGACAGCACTAGGGCAAGAGCCGACCACTGCCTCGGCTGCCCTCCTGGATGGCACACGTGCCATCGACGTCCGCCCCTCCAGCAGCGCCCCCGACGTCCAGCCCGGTAGCCGAGCCACCGAGGCCCTTGTCGTCACGGGGACATTAGGCGAGGGCGAGCAGCCACCGCAGGATCCACTGCTGGCACCCTCAATCGGCACACCTGCGATCCAGGGCGTCGACTCGGGCCGACACGACACTTGGTATGCCGACTAGTCGAGGGGCCGCCTGGGGGGCGTGGATGACTAACTGCTCCCCCCCCCACAGGTTCGAGCAACGGCTACAGGAATCCATCCTCCCGCGTCACCCGGAGTCACAAAGGGCTACGGCCGGGGTGAAGCCCAGCGGACACCGCACCGGCACGAGGCACCGTTGAGGGAGGCGGCCAAGTCCCCCCCCGGGGCCACCCCGTGAGGCATCACCCGGGCCCGCAGCGAGGCGGGGACTACGCGAGGGCACAAACTTCGGCCGCACAGGTTGCCACGGCGCCGGCAGACAGCGCATGGCCACGCCCCCACGGGATATCAGCTCGACAAATGAGCCCGGCACGCAGCGTGCGGACAGCGACTCCGCTGAATCCGGCGAGAAGCAGCTCGGGGGGCCGACGCAGCTCCATTGGCGTTCGACTGAAGAGGTTTAGGCAGCGCTTCCTAATCAAGGAGGCCTCCCCACTGCTGCCGCCGATCACTCAGGCGACGCCAACGGTGCGGTTACCAACAAGGAGCCGAAGACTTGCCGCACAACCACTCTCGAAGATCCCGGCATCCAAGCGTGGCGAATTTCTCGTCATGAAGCGCATGGGCTACCCGAACAGCGCAGGCAAGGTAACCTCGGCGGAAAAGAGGGCGTCGACGAAGCATCTTCACCGACAAAGCTCTCTGAATCCCATCAAGAGGCCATGAGAGTCCTCTTCCCGGACCCGCCAAAGCCAGCACGGCGAAAGGGACGCGGCACCCGGCGCGGCTAGGCGTCCGAGGCGGCCACTTTATGTTGTTAATTCGCGAGTAATAGGTATATGAGAGCTTGCGAAGGGGGAAGAGCGATTATGTTTAAAACCAATCATCCCCCTCGCACTTTTATACCGAATTTGTAAAAACTCTCTTTCTTAAATGCAATGTGCGCAAGTCTTTTGCGTATTCGAGAAAAAAAATGTTGGCGGATGTATAAGTTTGGTCTCATCTGCTGTTCTATCGTTGATCTGAAAGAAAGCAGTACTATTTCTGAATGAAAGAATAGGGCAAAAAAAGAAAAGAAAAAAAAGAGGAGAGCACGCGCGATGTAATAAACGAGGTGAAGGCGAGGGGCACAACCGAAAAATCTCATGAGAAAGCCAAGAAGCCCGATGCCAAAACATGCCATTCCGGAATCAATTCAATTCAATGAGGCAAAGTTGGAAAAGCCTGTCCTGGCGTGCGCACTGACTGACCTGACGGACGCATTAGAGAGGAGGAGACGACGAGGAGCAGCGCGACGGGAAGAAGGGCGAAGCGGAAGCGCAGGAGGAGCGTCGCCGGCTGCCACGGTCTCTCCATGGCTCGATCGGCCCGGCGGAGCGCGATCAGGAAGCAGCGGCAGCGCGCAGGCGCAGCGCCTCCAATCCCGTGATCACTCGATCGATCTCTGGTGTGCCTAGCTATGCGCGGAGGAATGAATGCAACAGGAGCTTGCTCAGAAGGAGGAGTGGGAAGGGATCAGAGACTCAGCAGCTGGTTCCTCTAGTGTCTCCCTCTCCTCCTGTCCTGTGGTGGTGCGTATGCGATGGCGATGGCGATGGCGATGTGAGGTTTCTGGCGGGCGGGACGCGGGAGGGCGGGGATGATCGACTTGCATGAATGCAAGACAGACAGGTTTGAGCTATTCTTGTGGGTGGGTGTCTGTCGCGATCGCGTCTGGGATATCGGGATCGGTCGTCGATCATGGGAAGCTTTTCCTTTTTGTTTTTCCTTCCGGGGGAGTGCAAACTGCAAACTGAATGCAAAGCTAGACTGCTAAGCGCCAGCTGTGTGCCCTCTCTTTCCTGTCCTGGGTTTTATCGAAGCGGACATGAGTGAAGCACCACATCCACATGCACATGAAAACGGGTACCGGTGCCGTCGTTTTTTTCCCTGAATTGCTTGCCCTTGTGCTAGCCGATGAATTCAGGTAATAGATTTATCACTGAAACCTGTGTTCGGTTTTGACCTGCAGCTGCAGCTGCAGTTCTTGATACTACTACTAGCTCCGTCTAAAAAAAACATATAAATCTCGTTTTCTGAGGAGTAAAATTTTTTTAACCGTGACCAAATATAATGTGTAGAAAGTATTATAAGGTTCCTCATAACTGTAGATAACATCTTCTATAAACTTAATTAAAACTAAAGATTCATTGATTTTTTAAGAAATGAGATTTACATGTTTTTTTTAAGACAAAAGGAGTACTAGAGTTAGATTGCTTCCTGGTTAAGGTTATTCATCTTACAGTACTGTACCTGAGATAAGAGTGTCAAAAGGGACCCATCCCTGTCAAGTTGGTAGGTTCTCACAGCTGACTCGCAGTGCTCCGCTAGCTTCACTCCAATTTAAGTACCCATCACTTTTTGTGTGAGAAAATAAAGTCGCTTTTCGTGCCGGCCTCTCGAGTCCAATGGATGCGCGTAATCTTTTCCGGGACACGGTCAGTCAGTCCGATCCTCTTCGAAAAAAGACGCATTAGCTAGCGGCGTTTTCTTGGCCTTCCTACTGTGGCTGCGAATCGAAATGGAAAACCGAAGAATGAAGGAATGGAGCGCGATGCGCAGACTTTGACTTAATAAATAATAATACAATACGAGTTCTGCGATAGGAAAAGTTGAGATTAGCGTCGCGATGATCTACTAATCTGTTGCTCGTTTTTTATTTGCGGGACCAAAAGGCAGGAAGGGGATGATGGATGGCGTGATGATACTCTCAAGTCTCAACCAGCCACACAGAGAGAGCCCCTGGAACATTCGAGACCATGGCCGTCTGTTTGTTTATTATTGCGCTCAAAGGATTCGTCCATCTCCTGGCTGGCGTACAGTACAGTAGTATGCACTGTGACCGTGCATGGGCATGCCAGGATCAGCCAACCGATAGGCTGATCTGGGTTGACTGGCACACGTCTCGCTCTCCGTCACAGCGGGCGGGAAGAGGCGGCCCGATGGTTCAGTTCAGTTCCTGACGAAACCCGGCGCCGGCCGCCGCGCCTCACGCGTACAGTATGCAATGCAGGACGGGCGACAGCTAAGATCCAACTTACTATTAACCGGCGGCGACCAGGCGATCGAGGGGCGACGCAACGCAAGTAGCGGAGCGAGACGAAACCAGCACGGCAAGCGTGGCTTCGAGAAGGAAGAAAGGAAGGAAGAAACAAACAAACAAACACACGGGAGGGGGACGACAGCTTGCATGCAAGCCGGTGGCCGGGCCCGGAAGGTGTGACCCGAGGCACAAGGCATCAAGGCTCAAGATGGCAATGGGTAAATCCCCATCGGGTATGGACTCTCCAGACCCATCCCCGTGACAACAATATTGACACCACGGGTATCCCCATATACGGTCACGGGTGGGGGAATTTCCCCAGACCCATACCCGGCCGGGTAAATTAGACCCGGCGGGTCACCCATACCCACCAAACATCAGCAATTCACAAGCACCAGTCACATAGTAGCAATTCACAAGCATCAGTCACATAGCCACCTCACCATACCTGACAAATAATAACATAATAATTTCTACTGCAACCACTAGTCACATAGCACCATAATAGTTCATGATCCATACACATTACATAGTAGAGAATAGTACTTTGCTAGCACCTAGCAGTAGTCGCTAGCACTTAAGAGTTTGGCCAGGTATTTTTCACCCATGGGTAAACGGGTATGGGGACTGCTAGAACGTCCCCGTATCCGCGTACCCAATGGGTGAAGGGTTTGCTCCGTTTATGGACCCATGGGTACTAGTTTTACTCCAGGTTGGTACCCTAATGGAGTAAATACCCGTCGGGTCGCGGGTCGTGGGTCCCCATTGCCATTTTGAATCAAGGCAGGCAGGCAGGCAGGCGGCGAGAGAGACCACAAGCTGCCCAGCTCTCCAATCGGCTTTCCATTTCCATTTGCCAGTGCAAACAAACAAACAAACAATGGCGGTGGCGGCGCTACCTCCTCCCATGTCTCCTCCCTAGTCGATCACAGCTGGAACCGGAAGGGCGTTTGGTTCCCTGTACCAACCCCTGGCCAGGCCCGCCGCATGCAACCTGTCGGCGTTTGGTTGCCTAGTCTGGGCCGTACAGCGCCAGGCTCGCAGGAAATGCCCGAATCGAGCGTTTCTGGTGAGCCTGGCTGGCTAGTGCAGCATTTCTCTGTTAATTAGTTTATTAGGGTATAATTAGTATGTATTAAGTGATACTAATATATTTTAAAGAAGATTAAGATATATTAAGATAAATAAGAACTAATAGAGTGCAATCATGTAGCATAAATATTATCTTAATAATTATTAATGATTTTTTCTATTTCATGATTTGTTCATGCAACCAACCAAATAACATCTCTTCTCGTACAAGCTCAGCAGACACAACCAACTAAACAAAGAGCAGTTACATCTCTATCTCTACCACTAAAACATTGGAACAGCAATCGTCCACGGCGTGCGAAAACTTTTCACTCCCTAGCTTCCCTTGACGCGCCGCACGCTCCCCGGCTCCCATGCCTATCCTTTCTGCAAGTCAACGCATTGCAAGGGAGCGCGTGCGGCCACCCGCTAATCATCAGTGTGAAGGGCATGCCTCCCCTGCATGCAGCGAGAGGTGCTGTATCTACACATGCCATGTGACCAACGAGACTGGTGGCAGCTAACTGATGCACAACAGCAACATAGCAGGAGCGGGCAGGTGGCAGGGTAGCAGCAGCGTGCATGCATGCGCAGGAGTAGGCCATACCGGTCATACCCTGTCCGTTTCAAAATAATTGTCGCCGTGGGATGCGTGCCACAAGTTTGACTTGATTTGTAGAAAATACTCCCTCTGTCCCTTTTATTTGTCGCTTCGCTTTCCGAGACACAAATACTGGCAATTTTAATAAATAATAAATATCATCGATTAGTATCATAATTAATATCATCGAAAAGATCTTTAGATCTAGTTTTTTAACAAAATTATTTGGAGATATAAATATTGTACATATTTTCTATAAATCAAGTCAAACTTGTGGCACGTATCCCACGGCGACAAATAAAAAGGGACAGAGGGAGTACGTGTAATATTTATATCTTCAAATAATTTTTTAAAAAACTAGACCCAAAAAATCTTTCCGATGATACTAATTATGATACTAATCGATGATATCTAATATTTATAAAAATTGACGGCATTTGCTTCTCGGGGAAGCGAAGCGACATATATTCGAACGGAGGGAGTACGTTTTTCTAGGCCTGGAACTGCACACACAAATATATACTCTTTTCATCCCTAAAAAGTGTTGTTGTGAGATGCGTGTCATAAGTTTGACTTAATTTGTATAAAATACGTGCAATATTTATATCTCCAAATAATTTTGTTAAAAAACTAGATCCACAGATCTTTCCGATGATACTAATCAATAATATTTATTATTTATTAAAATTACCGGCATTTGTTTCTCAAAAAGCGATGCGACACTTATTTAGGGACGTAGGGAGTAAGCAATATTTTATGAAATTTTACAATCATGGCCTCCCTTAATACTCTATTGTTATATATGAAATTTTAGAAAATAAATATTGGAAATATATATTTTTATAAAATAATTTATACTCAATATCATTTGAAATCTTGTTTGATGTTGCATATAAATGGACACATTTAATTTAGGACAAAAGTAAAAGAACTTATCTCCGCTGTTCTAAATTACAAGATGATTTTGCTTTCTAGATTTATAACTTTTACTACACATCTTGATTATATGGTACATCTAGAATAAAACCTTATAATTTAGGACAGGGAAGTACAATTTACATTGCAACGGAGGGGAGTACATATTAAATCAACTTAAAATTTATTTTAACATTCATTTATGCAAAGTTATCATGGATCTAACAATAAACACTTAAAATTTAGCATTCATTTATGCAAAGTTGATTAATTTAGCACAGTAGAAGAAATAGCGATTCAACGCTGTTGGATTCAGAAATTTGGAGAGGAGGTGCTGGCATGCAAGATTCGATCACTGGAATCCGTGTTCTACTAGCTGGCTAGCTGCTGCTTTTTCAGCTCTAGGTATAATACGTGTAGAGACAACATGGCTGCTAGAGCCGTTTGGCGTCCAAGCCTCCAAGACTTGGAGCGCTCAGATACAGGAGGCGCAGCAGCAAAAGCAGCATGCGCAGCAGGCATGCGTGGCAGGCATGGGCAGGTGCGCAGCAATTGTATGTAGCGCCGCTGTCAAGACTCAAGAGGCACGGCAAGTTAGCCGTGTCGCCTACTGAGAAGAATGTTGGAAAAGAGAAAGAGAATGGAAAATGGTAAGAAGATTCTAACTCCATAAATAAAGTAATGTTTCACGTGTTATATTTTTTACATTTGTGTTCTTTATTATTAACATTGGTCGTATCCATTTATATTTCAGAAAATAGAGAAAGTTTGAAGGGAGACAAGTAGTGTATAACTTGTTCACATGTTATTGATTGGATGTAAGATCTGTTGGAACATTTAACTTTAGGATGACACAAATGTTCTGGCCACCATGCCTGACATGGTTGGTAATTAGCGAGTCTAACGTGGAGTAAGATTGTATTTATTATGTCATAATTTGATCAAGAAAAATTCTATCAAAACTTGATCCTTTAAAGTTACACTTATATGTTTTTGAACCATATGTTAATAAGTATTCCATTGGATTTTAACTTGTAAATTTTCGTGGTAATGTGTATAAGTTTATAATTTCTTGTGATGTCTGATCTTAGCATTGGAAGAAAATTCAAGACAAACTTTAATTCTTAAAAATGTGTAAGTCTATCTTTCGTGTATTGTAGATACAAAGTGATACAATTAAAATTTAAAGTTATATTTTTACTATCTATCGCTCTTAAAGACTTAGGTAATACTAAAGTTTCAAACATCATAATTACATTATCTTTTTTTTGAAGTAGTAGTACAACATATGCTCATACATATGTTATCGTAACGCACGGGCATTTAGCCAGTAATAACAGAAACACGAACTAAGCAGGCCCGAAAGCTCGCTCGCTGACGCCGTGCTGCACGCGCGCGTGCGCCTGCCCCCCTGCCTCCCAATCGGCTCTGCTCAAGCGGAGCGGCGACCCGGACCAAACGAAAATTCCGCGGGGCGCCGGCGGTTGGTCCGCTTCAAATTAGCGCGTCGCCTGGCCGAGCCGACAAATGGTCCTCCGCTTCAAAGAGCTGGGCTACTAGTATGCTGGGCGGGGAGGAAAGGAAGGAAATGAGGTTCGGCCCCTCGGCCCAAGGAATCGCGCTTTGCCGGCCCTGGGCTACCAAAGCTAGTAGGACAAGCTGGGTTTTTCTTTTTTTTTTTTTTTTCTCAGCTTGCGAGCTTAATTTTTTTTTTCTTTTTTGCGCAAATCTACTGTCTAAAACATTAGTAGGCCCGATGGTTCAGTGACCTATGGGGATTAATTGAAAAGAACGGCACTATCCCCGTTAATCAGGGAGAATGCTCAAAAAATACGTGTTCTATTAGATTTGATCTGATCTGCTCCTATTCATTAGTAAATAATTAGGCATTGAGACACCTTTTTTTTTTTACTTTTTGTCTATGATCTATTTAAATTTTTAATATTTTGAAAACATGTTCGCTTGGATGGTTTACGTGAGAGAGAATAAGCTGAAACAAGCCGAACGAACAGAGTCTATGGTATTTTTTAATTCTCAATCATGCTGGTTATCGATTCACTTGGCATTTTGATAAAGAGAAAATGTACATTCCACATGCATTTTGAGAATAACACAAAGAATGGTTCAGAAGGAAATACACTACCAATAATTGGTGGATTTGTGGTTAGTGCCTTCCTCTCCTCTGCATCCATTACATTGTCGATAAGTAGTTCCTTTTTGACAGTCTGTTTCAACAGGTAGGCTGTTACTTGGAACGCAATTAAGAACACCCATCTGGTACTATAGAATTAGAGCATCTCTAACGGTTTTGCATATTTTGTTTGATAAAATTGGGAGTTTGCCAAGTCTCAAATGAATGTGGCAAAGGTCCAAAGAGTTAATCTTCAATGGTTTTGCATTATCATTTGGCAAAAAAGAAAATTTTGGACGGGGCGGCAAGTGGGAGCCACATACGCGGGAGGGAAATAACGCGAGCGTCGGAATGCCAAGCGCGGACGAGGTGTGCATATATGCAAGTTCTTCCCTACTTTTTACCAAGTTAACAAAAAATGCAAAGCCCATTTGCAAAACTGTTGGATAGACGTTTTTTAGACTTTTTTGCAAAAATAAGAATGCAAAGCCCATTTACAAAACCGTTGGAGATGCTCTTATAAATGATGAAAAGTTTTAATAGTTTTCCTCCACCATGCCAACTAAAATCTATGCCCCATTTATCGCTCGTGATGCTTCTGGTGGAAAGCACTTCAACATGACCCTGATCAGATATATTGAGTCTCTTCTGAGCAATCTCATGGAGAGGACTCACATCCCTCTTGTGAAATGCCTCAAAGATGTTGGCACCTCTGCCTTGCAATGTCCTCGCCAACAAGCACTTGATAAAATTTCTAGGGTTGACAGAGTTGCTTGAGCTTTGGAGGAAGCTTGTACGGTCCTCATAGGATTTATTTTCCATAAATACATGCAGGTACTACTGACAACACTAACTACACCAAATTGCATCGGTTATAAAAGGATTTATTTATCAACTGCACCAAATGAAAGAAGAAAATTGCACAGGCTGAAGAAGGATTTATTTATCAAGTTCTTTGGACTCTATAGGTAGTTTTGAAATATCTGTTTCCATATGTGGTACCTCTATCTTAATTCATAATTTGTAGTTCTTAATTCATAATTTTATAGTTTAGAATATTCATGTGACTATATATAATATTGGATACAAGATTTACAGTCTGTGCAAGCTCTTTTAAAAGATGAAATCTATTCTATTGTTGTACATCACACCTTCGTGAGCAATTACATGGAAAAAAAGTTTGTATACGCTATGCATTCTTGATCCAAACTTACAATTTCTAGAATTTGAGTGATCAAACAGGTATTGATCATGGAGCCAGGATCAGTATTTTCCGGGCTCTTAATATTTTCCCATTCCAATGATCCTATTACTACAACATTCCTATCTTCTCTCCTAGTCTCCTTGGAGCAAACTGAAAGAAAAAAAAAACTTTGTATACTAGAGCCAAAAATTTTTACACCCAATTTACCTCCCAAACCAATCAACCAAGCCGAGGAGGACTCAGTTGTTCATCCTCTCAGGCAGAGGCCTCGCCGGCGGCTACACTTCGGCGCACCGCCGTGGCGCGAAGCCCAGCCGGTTGTTCTGCAGGTCGTACACGACGTGGAAGTTCTGCTGCTGGAAGTTACCGATGATGGACATGCCGGTGCGCGGGGTGCCGAGGACCGCCAGGCACATGATGCCGTCCGGGTCCAGCCGGATGAAGTAGTTCTCGGCGGGGAAGTCCCACACGGCGCCGTCGGCGAACAACAGCGACAGCCCCGGCACCTCCGGTCGCTCCACGCCGGAGACGTTGTAGCACGGGCTCAGCACGGGGAAGTCCGGGATCAGAGGGTACGACCTGCTCATGCGATCCATGAAGGCCTGCCGGATCACCTGGTACGCCGGCTCCACGAAGTAGCTCAGCGTCGTGCCGGAGTCGATGATCGTGCCGCCGGATCCGCCCTCGCCGGAATCCCACGTTTCCGAGCTGATGTTCAGCAGCTCGCCGCCCACCAGCACGCCCTTGAGCTTCACGTAGTAGAACGTGTCCGCCGGCAACGACGCGGGCGCGAACGCCGTGTAGTTGAGCTGCGGATGCGCCGCCAGCGCCAGGGCGTCGTCGTCCCCGAACACCACCTTGCTGGCGACGTCGCTGCCGTGCTCCACCAGGCAGTAGGAGAAGGTGTGGCCGTACACGGCGCGGAGCTGGGACGCGAACGACAGCGGGCCACGGCCGAGGCCCAGCAGGCCCGCCGCGCCGTGGAAGAGGCCCCGGTTCCAGTGGCCGCACCCGAACACGACGCCGTCCACGCGGCGGGACGCGCCGGGGGCCGTGAGGTTGACCGTAAAGGACTCCAGGGCCAGGTCGCCGGTGGTGTTGGACTGGTCCCCGTACCAGTAGTAGTAGGGGCAGGAGTCCTCCCCGGGGCGGCGGCACGCCCTCGGCGTCTCCGCCGCGGGCGGCGGCGCCACGAGGCCGCAGCGCGCGTCGCCGCAGGTGACGTTGCGGTAGGAGGAGGACGCGGCGGGGTCGAACACCGGGCCGCGCTGGTCGAAGCAGTCCAGGCACGGCGCGCACTGCAGCCAGTTGAGGTCGCTGCCGGTGTCCATGATCATCTGGAACCGCCGCGGCGGCGTGCCGACGTAGACGTCCATGAGGTACTCGCCGGACCCGACCGCCACCCCGGACTCCACCGTCGCCACCACCCGCTCCGACAGCGCCCGCCCACGCCGAGGAGACGAAGACGCCGCTCTCTGGTGCATCGTCTCGATACGGACGGCATCCTTCTCGGCCAAATCCAAGAAGGAATCTTTCCGTGTCCTGCCCCCCTCGGCGGCGCGGCGGTTCATGTGCAGCTTCAGCGACGGGGACGACGGGCTCGCCGGCTGCTTCTGCTCATCCCCCGCCTCCTCGGCTGCAACCAGCTTGCCGTCGCAGCCGGTGTCGGCGACGGCGGCGGTGTTGAACGGCGGGAACTCGATGCCAAAGAGGGGCGACGACGAGTTGAGCTCCGCGATGCCAGCTGAAGAAGCCACGGCTGCCGAGATCAGGAGCAAGGACAGCAGCAGCGACCGCACCGCGAGCTGCGCCATAGCTGACATGGAACAGCAGGCGACGGCGCGGGGCGGTGGTGGGAGAGGAGGACGGAAGAGTTGGTGGTGGCGGAATTGGGGGAAGTATAAAGAAACGCGGGTCGGGGTCGCGGAGGAAAAGACGACTGCGGGTGCGAGGGAGGTGCGTGGCAGCGTGGGTTTTGACCAAAGTTTTAAATCTCCGGCTATAACCTTCGGGTATAGCGGGGAGAAAAGGATTTCCACGCAAGGTTTTTAAACGCCGCGTAGCCGGCTATAAGATACTTTTTGAGACATAGAAAGCTAAATAGCTTAGCCCGCTATTTAAAACCTTGGTTTTGACTTTTGACCATTGAACACGGAGGAGGCGAGGCGCGGCTTGGAATCGAGGAATGTTTGGGGACGGTGGCCATGGGAAAACGCGGTTGTGTCCACCGGGAAGACGACCAGAGTTGCCCTTTCCAAGTAGCACTACGAGCTGCTAGCGTGTGCGACGGGCTGACGGCCGTGACCGTGCGCCGTGACGCCGCCGCACACGCAGCCACGCCGCTTTCCTTCAGATCGAGGCGGCATTACGCGCACCGACGACGGGCTCGTGGCGTCACCAGAGGTGAGGGACGGCGACGGTGCGGCCCCGCCCCAAATCGCGACGAGAGGGAGGGATCGTCGAGGAGGCTCGACAGTCAATGGCGATGGGACAGAAGCCCGTGAGCAGGAGCCTAGCATGACGTGGCTGCCGATGTATCCTGCCGCAAGCCTGCGGCTTTCGAGGAGAGGGAGAGGCGACCTGGCACAGTGGCACGTACGCGGACGCGAACGCGAGGCCTAGCCAGCCTTGCCGGTGATGCTCGATCTCAAGCTCGGTGAAGACGAATCGGCGGCCGCCGTGATGCATTGCTCTGCTTCTCAGGAAGCTGTTCGCCGTCAGCGAGGTCAAACTAACCTCACCAGCATCGATCTTTGATCTGTGGACTGTCCGACCACCTGCTCACGTTGTGCCGGAAGGAGAGGAGGAGGCGAGTTGGTAGAGCGCCTACCTTCCAAGCGTCTGCGCACAACGGAAGTACTTCATCCTGCCATGGTGGTCCGTGTGGACCTCATTCTCTTCCAGCTCAGGTGCTTGCATGTTGTGATGTCTTCCAGCAATGTGGCTCCTTCTAATCTTGAACCATTTGCGATGAAATCCCTGTTGATGACGCAGAGAGCAGAGGTAACAACATACCCCACATACTAATTTGATCCTATCCTACCTGTGATGTGATTAATCTGGTTCATCTTTGCTGAATCTCTGAATGCCATTGTCTCATGCTCACCACCTGTTTGTGAACATACCTACTATAAGAAGTGTTACTCTGTGGATCATCTCCAATATCTTCAGTGGTAACATTTTTTGCCTTTTAACTCGACTTGCAACCTTGTTCCTGAAATCTGTTTACTTACAGCAGCATTTAAATATATCAACGTAAGTAATCTATATAGGTTTCTTGTTTGATTTTCTGAATATAGAATAGAATGGCACAGATTTAACATTGAGATAGTGGTTTGATACTTATAGTTGTCTCTTTCTCCTTTTAGGTAGTAAGGGATCAGTCACCACAGGAGGGAAAAAGAAACGAGGACCTCTGATTTCTTTCTCCTCGTGGAGGGTAATCCAGCTATGGACTCTTCAGTTATTCATAAAGAAAGCGACCGTCACATTCCTATGGGAATTAGAATAACTGTATTTGGTCTACAACATGGAGGAGCACCAAACTCTTCTGTTATTCATAAAGAAAGTGATCGTCACACTTCTTTCTACAACAGCAGGAAAGTATGATGAATCTAAAGTTTCATCTGTTTATTTGTTGATCCGATCTGGATTAGCACATGAATATTGCTGCTATTGGATTTCTAGCCTACAGAATAATCAAATTTGGTTCTGGTACTTAATTGAGTATGCCTGTGCTAACCTACAGAATAAAGCCATCATATTTTTTTGTTAGTGAAATTGTTCAATTAACTCAAGAGTTGCTCTGTTTTTGAGTATGTCTGCCTTGGAAATCATATCCCCCTTTAGAGGATGCCTAGAACTCCTGATATGATTTTTTTTTCTTTTGAGGAATCTAGAGGCTTTCACCTGAGAGGATTTTTAATCCCTTTAGAATGGCTTTTCTTCAAATCAGAAACCAGTAGTCTACAAAATTGTAGGTTTCGAGTCCAAAGTATGCTCCCAGATTTTCAGAATTTTTGGAGTGAATTATTAGCGCAGTTATAGAAAAAATGTATAGGGTCTATCTAAACATTTGGGAAGATTCAGAGTTCCATTCTGTATTAACTATTTCTGACCATCTTATAAAGACAATTAAAATCTGTGATCTGCTCCACAAGTTTGTATAGATTGTTTTCTTTAGTTTTTTAAGTATGGATTTGTTTATTACTAGAGGTGTGGTAAATTACTAGAGCTGTGGTAAACATGTGATATCAGTTTGTCAGTAGTTGTGATCAGTTCAGGATTCCTGTACATGGGCTGACTTTTTTTGACTGAATATAATGTAGGCCATCATACTACATGATAGTTTATTGAATTTTTTGATGACTATAATTCCTCATCCTTTACTCTTTTATTTGATCAGTGCAGCCATGTTAAGTTGATCGACAAGGCTGTGCCTCAATACTTCTCAATCAACTGCAAGCGGAAGGGAGATGACTGAAATTTGGCTTCCTGATTATCCATTCCACTTTACGTGTGCTGCATATTCACGTTACTAAGGATCTGTCATATACTGCTGTTGCTTCAATGCTCACCAGTCACAGATTTGGCATTCTTGGAAAAATAACAACCTGATCGCCTATGTTTTTAAGCTGAAAGTAGAAAACTGGATTTAGCACAACACCAGCAAGCCCAGACCTCTGTTGTTTGGCTCAACTCTCGCCAATACAATCCATGCCCAGTTCATGACTCATCAGCATCTGAATCATTGCAGATGAAATCCAAAAGCAACCAACTCTCGTGGCAGTGATCAATGCAGGAAGTTCAGTTGTACTCAGAGGTAGGGAAAATAAGACAATTTAAACTGGAGATATCTAAGTTTAGTTTTGCACGGAACAAAATATCAAAAGAACAACAGACAAGATTAGTATTGCATCTTCAAACAGCTTGCAAGGAAACATATTCTATTCTTAGAGCTGAGCTTCAAAATCCAGTTTTTCAGGGAGTTTTCCCAACCAGCAGGGAGTGTATGGGAAAGACACCATTTTATGGAGGAAATGGAGATCCCAGTCCATAGAATTTTGTGAAAACCTTGCCCAAATCTTGAGCTACTCCAATTATAGGCTAACACTAGGTCAAATTTATTACTGAAGAAGGTAACCTCTTTGTAAGGATGAAAGAATCCTTGCTCCTATTTCATGGCAGAGTCACACACAAATTTCTCTTCCAGTGTTGATTTGTTGTGTACTCCACAACATAAGCTTCATCATCACACTGTCATAGTTCAAATTTGGCTGGATGGGGAAGATGTTTCTGTTATGCTTCAACACCCACTTGTCTGACCATGAACACATTGGCTGTTAAGGAACCAAAACCTGAAGTTGTGACTCCTGAAATAATGATGCACAGTATATTCCATTGATTGATTTTCCTAGATAAAATTCTTCATCTTCTGTGGGCAACCAAATTGCTTGATACGTATTGTTTCAGAGTGATATTCTGCAATAAGAGTATAATTATAGATAAACTTATCATAATGCGTAAAACCAGAACCCGACCGAATGTCCTCTCCTCCTAGGAAGAAGTATTTGATGAAGCCGGCCAGTCAGATTCCTCACATTCGTCGTTCAAGTCGGAAGGAATATCGGGCACTATCAGCATGTCATAGCTGAGCGACAGGGTGGGATCAAACAGGAGGTGGTACTGCTCTGCGAGAAAGGACTGGGGCCGTGGCGGGAGCGGAGGCAAGGGCGACCACTACCGTGTGGCGTGGCCGCGTGGCGGGGCGGGGTTAACCACGCAGTGGCCGAGCAAGAGGAGGCCATTGCACTGATCTGACGTTTGGGGGGGGGGGGGGGGGTGTGGTGGTCGTCGTGTGCGGTGCGGTGATGCAGTTGTGCGGTGCGGTGATGCAGTTGGGTTCACCGGGCACCGTGTATCGAGCCGGCCGGAGACCGCGGCGTGCTTCGTGGGGCGGGAGAGGAACTGCGTGAAACGTTAGGCTCATTCAAGTCGACGAAGATGCCGCCCAGCGAGAGCGGGAGGAGGTCCGCGTGCAGCAGGAGGCGGTCGTCGACGACGCGTCGCCACGCCCTTATTTTTTACTATTTAGCCATTTTTTACAACTAAATTTACATTTAGACCCCTAAAGAACTTAATTGCGTTTTTAGACCCTAAGCTCGGCGCTATGACCCACGGCGCCGAGGTAACACATCTCGGCGCGCCGAGGTAACACATCTCGGCGCCATAGATCATGGCGCCGAGCCTTGAGACCAGATGCTGACATGGCGATGATATGGCGCTGTCGTGGCACAGCTCGGCGCCATAATAAATGACGCCGAGCTCGGCGCCGTGAGGCCTGGCGCCAACCTGCTTGCAGTGCAGCGGCTAAAGCAGAGTCTATAGGAACGTAATAATAACGGGGGCTCGATCTTTGTATCGGGTGCGATTAATACGTGGAGTAGCAAAGAACGGTACTACATGGTTAAAAAAACATGCATGTGTGGGGTGTCGCGTAAAATAAAACCACCACCTACCGCCATTCACTTGATGGAGGCACAGGCAGACATCTTTTCTTCCTGCTTTAGTCCAAAACATGATGATGCGATCGATTCATTTATGTGGAGCTACCCCGACCTGACCCGGTGGTCTCGGGCGAAGTATGGTCACGCCGGCCGAGGCTTCCATGATGCCCCTGCTGCTAGCTAGTACTCCCTCTGTCTCACAGACTTTGTCGTTAGAAAACCGTGCCCCTCTCACAAACACACTTTCCGGGCGACGTGCTCCATGGAACGAAGGGAGTAAGGTCTATACGTCCACCGTCGTAAATGCCATGCTCCTCACAAACGATACGATCGACTCCTCTCGCTCACATAGCTCAAACTTGGAATCTGATCAGGTCTGTGGTCCATATATAGTATATACTCCGTACTCTCTCTATACTCATAAAACTTAATGTTTTAAACAAGATTGGGCCAAACATTAAAAACATAAATTATCAATAACTTTTAAAATATTTAATTTGAAAAGGTAAAACTTATATATATAGATTCACCTTAAAACCCAGTTTTATAAAAGAATTTTTATTTTTATTTTTCTCTTATATTTTTTTTGAGGAAGTGTTGTATACAGTATAAGCATGCCATTTTTTTCTACAGAACACACAGTAGATGGACCTTGAAAAGACTAGTACTTCCTCCGTTCCACAAATAAATGCATTTCTTTGACTTCTATGATTCCTGTTTAACTGTTCGTCTTATTTAAAAATTTTTAATAAATATTATTTATTTTGTTATGACTTATTTTAATAAATATTATTTGTTTTGTTATGACTTATTTTATTATTTATATAAAAAAATTTAAATAAAATAAATGGTCAAACAATAACTATAAAAGTCAAAGAAATATATTTATTTATGGAATGGAGGGAGTACTCGGTTACTCTAGACTACTCCGTAGATGCTCTCCTGCTCTCTTTCTACTTTCTCTGCTCTAGGTTGCAGTGCAGTGCATGCACGATGCATGATGCATGCGTATGCACTAGAAATGAGCCTTGGCGTTAAATTATGGCCGTTTATGGCCATTTTGGCCATTTTCTTTTTTAATATTGGCCTTTTTTATTTTAATTGAAAATTATTATTTACGCATGGTTGTAAAAAGAAGAGGTAAAGGTATTTATTAAAGAGGGAGGAGTATGAGAAGTTTGAAAGTTAATGTAATTGTGGAATGGGGAGAATTCAATTTGATTTTCATATTAGCCCTTTTAAAACATGGGCAAAAATGTACAGACCTAAGCTTTGCACTAAAACATGTTGTATTATGGATCCTATTTTATACGTGGTATAGGTATGATACGTTTAAAATTTTGTAGCAATTTGAATAAATAAACCGACTCTATTAAATATTTTCAAAGAAACTAGAGACAAATCTATATCTATTTTTTAGCAATAAAATTAGAGTAGAACTTGCATGCAATGTTATGCGTTTAGATTGTATTGCTCATTGTGTGGAGTTCAACAAACTTGGTTTGACATTTTTCTGATTTTTATTTGTTTTGTTATGATTTTTATAAAATTTCAGCCGGTTTATATAAATAATAAATTCAGTAAAATAGAAAAATGGCCTCGGGCCGTATTCAGCCCACCGAACCCCATTTTCGGCCACAAAAGAGCCCAGCCGGGGGGCAATCCGGCCCATGGAAAGGCCCACCCATGGGTGGAGGCCTGAATGGACCGCGGGTTGATTTGCAAAAAACTGGAGGACTTTTTCGCAAGATTTTTTGTGAGAGGAGGGTGGACGGCGGGTTCTATTATAAAA
Source organism: Chrysopogon serrulatus (assembly GCA_015844335.1). Lineage (NCBI taxonomy): Eukaryota > Viridiplantae > Streptophyta > Magnoliopsida > Poales > Poaceae > Chrysopogon > Chrysopogon serrulatus. The sequence goes on along the minus strand of JADLZL010003498.1, from coordinate 251,922 downwards.
AGCTCGAGGTTTTTTGCAAAACGACCGAATTTGGCTAGATCTGGGCCGTCCGACCGCCCGATCAGACGGTCGAGAATCGCCGGCGACGTGGCCACTCTGGCCTGCCCTCTTTTGGTGCACGGATCGTACGTAAGAGATTGGTACTAGTGTCCAGATCACAAAAAAATGCTGCTCCATTTTCTTTCCTTTTTTTTCTTTGCTGCTCCTCATGTACTAGTACTAATTAATGGATGACAGGGAGCAGTGCTTACTTTGGTTCAGAGCAGAGGCCGCGCCGCTGTTTGCTGCTACCATTCTTTTTTTGAAAAAAAAGGGAAAATGAGTGTCTGCCAGCTGCAGTACGTATACGGGAAGCTTCGTGGACATTTCATTTGGACTGTATTATTAGTTGCTGCTGCCGCTCTGTGCAGGACTGGAGAAGCCGCGTGGAGCGTTACTGCTGCTGTTCTCTGTGGGGGCCGCGCATCAGCCAGGAGTAGGAGGCAGGTGAGCCCCGCAGCTTTTGCGTGCGTAGGTCGGCGCCAGGCCTTACGGCGTCGAGCTCAGCGCCATTTATTATGGCGTCGAGCTGTGCCCGCGACAGTGCCATATCATCGCCATATCAGCATCTGGTCTTAAGGCTCGACGCCATGAACTATGGCGCCGAGACGTGTTACCTCGGCGCCGTGGGTCATGGCGCCGAGTTCGTGGTCCCAAAAACGCAATTAAGTTCTCCGGGGTCTAAATATAAATTTAGTTCCAAAAAAAGACCAAATAGTAAAAAATGAGGTCGCCACGCCTCGCATGACGCAAATGGGATGCGGCGAGGGCGTCATCGAGGCAACAAGCTGGCGCTAACGTATGAGGAAGCTAGCGAAATTAACTTTTTACCATTATACTCCTCCGTATTATCGAAAAGAATCGTTATGAGATAAATGCTCTCAAGCTGCTCTTTTTTATCCCATTTTATCTGTCGCTAGGAAGTGCGCCTGTGAGGGCAAAAGACGCTTCTCGGCGACACATATTACAGACGGAGGAAGTATGACCAAGCTTATAAAAAATATATGTAATATTTATATTTTCAAATGAGTTTACTATAAAAATATATTTAACGATCTATTCAATAACATTAATCATGTATTATAAATATTAATATTCTTTTATATATAATTGGTAAAGTTAAAAAAATTCTTACTTACTGAAAAACAAGAGCGACTTCTATTTTGAGATGGAGGGATTAGATGGTAACATCTAAGAAAACACTACTTATGATTGACGCTATAGTTTTGGCAACAAAGTCAGAAAATCAATATGAATTTGTCACATTTGCTCGCGTGACATGCCACCACCTCACTCCAGCTTGGATCCAAGTCAGCAGTCTCAGATAAAATGACCGCTCTTGCCCCCACTCGTCTCCCCCTCTCTATTCTTTCTCTATTCCGCGCCCCCACCCACCCCACCCCCCCGCCGCCACCCACGACGCCGTCCACCCCTTCGCACCTCCTCTCGGCCGAAGTCGACCCCCCCGAGCACTTTCGCGATGGATTACAGGTATGTGCCTACTTGCAACCCTATTCACGGCTTGCATTTCACCGTGTTGTTGGGTTTAGGGTTAGGGTTAGGATTAGGTTCGTCGATCGATTTGGTATTTCTCCATCTCTGCTCCGTAGGTGGCTGATCTAGGGGTTTGTCAAAGAACGGATTCAAGCGGGTGCCCTATTTGGTAAGTCATGTCTCTAGGCACACGAAATGGTACACCTCGGTTTGGGAAGCATGTCGCGTAGGATATTATCTATTGTTTGGGATTTTCTCCATCTATGTTTTATTCTTTTTGTTGATTCATTCTGTTAGGATTGATCCTAGCAATTCATTTAGATTAGTTGTTAAGGTAGCTAAGTATGTCACGGATGGGGAGTACTTTGCAATAGAAATGGTTGCGCTGGAGCATGAGCTATGGTTGGATAGAAACTTGCAATATAGTCTAGAGAAATTTTATAATGACATGGCCACAAAGATCATTTGGGGGGCATCACAAACTCTATCAGTTTGGGTAGTTGACACTGACAGTGATCTTGAATGGAAAACTAGAAGGGATGACCACTTTCATCACCGATAAAGGACAGATGGGTTGAGATGGGTGTTGTTCTTGTAGTGGATGTGGTCAACAAATATGGAGACCCTAGCAATGATAGGTCTTCTAATAGGTTTGTATCTAGTATTCTAGTGTGACAACTCGTGAAGGCAATGGAATTCGTGGTAATTTAGGACTAAGAGGCAGTGGTTCTAATAATGCACCTGGCACTAGTGATACTTGTAGTTCTCCACCTCCATCTATGCCTGTTGATATACAAGAGCCAGTTTATTGGGCCAACCTGACCATATTATTAGATGGCAATGATGATGGTTTTGCTAATGTAGCTGCTGATGTGGAGAAAGCAATCTGTCATGGCCTTGGGGGCAAATGGCGCCGTGGACGGCAACAATAGTGTGCAGGTGTCACACAGAGCAAAGAAAGAATGGGAAGAGAGATGAGTGGGGCGCTTGGAGGAGAGAAGGAAGACACCAGGGGCATGGGAGGTACTTTACTTGGAGCCTACCGACTCGGATCCAAGCTAAAGTGAGGTGCTGGCATGCCATGAGAGCAAAAGTGGTAAATTTATGTGCCATGAGAGCAAAAGTGGTAAATTTATATTGACCTTCTCTCTTTGCTGCCAAATCCGTAGAGCCAATCCTGAGAGTGTTTTTCTCAGGGTTTGCCATCCGTTATAATGATCAGAAGTTAATTCTTTAGAGGAAATTGATTTTGGAGTGGGATGAATGTGCATCTAGGTCAAGGATGGCTACTAAACGGCAGGCGTGGGCGTCCTGGTTAGGTCCAACTACAAATACATTCTTAGGGCCTAGACTTGAGCAATTTGCGAGGTAGGCCAGGCCATGTCAAAAAAATCCGAGGTATTTTAGTCTGAAATAATCCTTTCTACGACTGTCCCACTGAGTGAGTCAGGCCTATTTTTGGGTTATAGGCTCGGGCCTAGACGGGCCACCCATGCGGTTTATAGTGTAAACTAGCTAAAATAAATATTTCGGACAAGGCTCAAGTGGAGAAAACATTTTTTGAGCAAAGAGATATGTGTTAAGGCCCTATCCACTAAGACTCGTGGGCGGGCCAAAACTTGCTAAGCTCGGACCAAGCCGAGCTAGACCAGGGCAGACCGCCTAGGCCTTTGCAAATGCCTGCCTCTGTGAAGGGAAAAATCGAGAGCAACAAGACCGTTAAAGCTTCTACTACCTTTATCTAAAAAATATAAATTTAGATACATTCTCTGTTAAAGTGTGTAAAGTTGACCAAATATATAGATAATAATATTAATATTTATAACATCAAATAAATATATAATATAAAAATATGTTCATGATGAATCTATACCTATTTAGTATGACGATTATCATTGTTTTTTATATAAATTTAGTCGAACTTAGCGAACTTTAACATAGCATCATTTTAGAATTGCATATTTTTTTTGAAAGAGGTTGTACTTTATTTTTGATATATAGAGGTGAACCCCTAAATTTACCATTTCGTTCCTCGAGGCCACAGAGGGGGCCTCTATTTTTGATTTTCCACTTGCTGTCCTCATGCCCCATTGGAACAAGTGGTATCCGACCCTCACCTTTCATCCGCATGACTCCCCCAACGCGAGGTGCGACTCCCTCTAGTGATGCACAATGACGATGGGCTGCTCCTCAGCATGACTCCCCCGATGCGAGGTGCGACTCCCTCTAGTGATGCACAATGACGACGGAAGCAAGGGAATACACCCTCCATTCCAAATTATAAGACGTTTGGTTTTTTTTTTTACACCAAGTTTGACCACTCGTCTTATTCAAAAAAATTTTGCAAAGTATCACTTCTTTTGTCGTGGCTTGCTTTATTAATAATAGTTCTTCAAGAATAACCTAAATTTGGTTATGTTTGCACAATTTTTGAATAAGACAAATGATCAAAATTGGGATGGTTAAAAAGATAGGAGAAAAGACATCTTAAAATATGGGATGGAGGAAGTAGAAACCCAAAGGAGAAAAGAAGATAATAAAAAAATATATGTTATTGTCATGTGGATTATAAAATCTAGGGGGTTCCTGATTTGATGGCTATTAGTGAAGTTGAGTTCAAAAAGAAGACCCTTAAATCATAAGGACCCTGTTTTAGAGACTATCGGTATTACTCTAAACTGTTGTTGTAGTCTGATTCTTCTCCTAGAACTGTAAAACCAGACATCATCATTTACTACACATAATTGAACATTTATTGCCTCAAACCAAACTAACGAGTATCAACTAGGAATATTGACCTTACGAAAACCACACACATGAAATGCATATTGGCTCACCACCAACTCAAACCAACCCTTAGACAGCTCTTGGTAACTTGTAAAAGTAACTGGTATCACCAGATTCCCCAAAGAACATAAGGCTAAGTCACACTTCTATCATCAGCTCACAGGCTTGGCCCAAGCCGAGTAAATGAAAGTGAGCCTCGGCTCCTGTTCAGGAAAAGCCAGTGGAAGAAACAACATACTGAATCCACACCGGGCTTTAAAAAAAAAAACAACCATACTGAATCCATACCGGCTAAAAGAACAGTAGCATTGGTGTCCCGCGGATCAGAATTTTTTTTGTGAAGGGCACCATTAACAAGACATACTAACAAATCAAAAAGAAATCTAGCTTCCACTGCATAGAATGTAGCACATAGTATCATAAGACCACGGTTAAAATCTGGTGTTCTTTGACGGCTCAACATTGCATTTGCATACACATCTCCTCGCTTTAAATCACCTCTCATTGCAAAAGGGCCAAGGGCAATTTCAGATTTCCCGGAACTAAACCCTCAGACAAAATTAATGCATATATCGAATTAAAAGGGGGAATAGCACGTCTTCCATCATATGCCACCACCTACTACACGCCTCTGTTCATTCACTTCAAAACGACCTCCTCAGAGTTAGTACTCATGATGCTCATAGGAAGCATCGCCGTTCTTGGACTCAAGGGATGATGCCGCTGCCTTGTCCAGAAACCACACCAGCTTTCCATCCGTTGGCTGGACCATTCTAGCAGGCAGTGATGTAGGAGCATCAGGACCTTCGGTCATATCAGAAACTGCTAAGTGAACAGCCTTTGCTTTGTCATCACCAGTGGACACTATTGCTATGTTGGATGCTGAGTTGATTACTGGAAGAGTGAAGGTGATCCTCTCAGGAGGAGGCTGCGGGGAGTCAGTGATGTAGGTGACCCAGTCGTCTTTCAGCTCCATGGCAGGGTGGTTCGGGAAAAGCGAGGCCACATGCCCATCAGAGCCCATGGTGAGGAGGATGAGATCAAACTTGGGACAGTCGTTTCTCTCTGAGACTCCTATTGTGCGGACCTTAACCAGCTGCCTGATCATGAATTCATAGTCTGTTGCTGCATCCTCCACTGTGGCATTGTCATTTATGGAGTAGACATGGCCATTCAGAATAGGTACCTGTAAAGGCCATTCAAGTATCAGATAGTTAACTTGGCAAAAGCATTGCAAAAATACTAGCATCTTAGTTCAGTTTTTTGCTTCTTCAGCTAAACATGGGAATCATTGTAACTGAGATGGCAAGAAAGGGAATAGTAGGAAGCAGAGGTATAGTCGAAGTCGAATACTCCACAGAGAACATGAATGACACTCTTGAGAAAATCTCATGCAACAGTAGCATTAGCAGAACAGGGAATGCTGCGGTTTTATTAAGGCTTTAAGACAACCAAAACAGTTTGACCCTCTAGAGATTTAAATGGGCCCACAAAGGAAAAAATAATAATAGGGATATGCCCATTAGTGGGAGGGGGAAAAACAAATGGTGCAAGCAGACCAGTTCAGAGCCAGTCATTATGTTGAATAAGAAACCATTTCGACAAGTTTTTAGTCTGATATTGGGAAATGATGGATAGCTATGAAAATGTGTGGTTGGTGCTGGGTGCTTCCAGAATAGCTGGAACATTGTAACTATTAAAGCGGTAGTTAGGCCGCCTTAATCAGTCCCCACCCCCAAGTTGGCACAGTATATAGCATTATCTGAAGTTTGAAAATATCATACTACAAGAACATGACACATCATAAGTAAATTAGCCCAGCACCCATCCAAACCAGTCAGTGTCTAAGGTGTAAAAATCTACCTCGACATGTGCTTACTTGCAATTGGCATTAATATTTTACTGTAACAGTAAAGGAAAATAGATAGGGATAAATGAGAACAATAATAAGAGACTGAATGTCAGCAACATAGATTTTGAGCTAATATATTATATGCCACTAACTCTTGATCTGCCTTTTGTTTGAAAGAATCGCTGCAATAAAGGACATAGAATTCTTGGTTATCTATGACTCCCTCCGATTGGTACTCTAGTAATTTTAAGCCTCATCCTGAAACAGAAATACCAAATACTCCTAACTTTTTGTTGAAACAAGAAAAATATTTTTTTTTCCTTAAAAAAGAACATCAGAAACCCACATGCAATTCAGACCCACCTAGATAGTTAATTTAAAACTAACATAATTTTTTTAAAAAACACACTAATCATAATAAAAATTATGGTAGTATTTCATAACATGCATTCCACACCATCAACCTAGAAGAAAAATATTAAGATCTTAAACAGGGCTAGATAAACTAAATCCACTCTTAATAGTTATACGAAAAACAAATAGTGAAGTATGACACAAGTCTATTCTTGCTCTGTAGACTTGATAATCATCATAATTTTCTGTTCATGGTTGCAGTCTCAACAAGGTGGACACAACATAAAGGAAAAAGTTATTGTATTTTAGAATAAGAACAAGACACTCACTTCAACTATTAAATTTATGTACAAGAGTTTCTCAATGTCTTATTTCATCGAATAAAATTTTCATTGTTTAGGTGTGCAGAGGGGAATGGGAAAACAATATTAGTGGAAGCAACTGGAGTGCCATCAGTATAAAGGATCTCCTGCAAGATACAACCACTGTCTGGTTGGTACAGAACAATAAACAAAAAGAGCAGCCAAATTAACTCACTTTTCAACGAAACATAGAGTAGGTGACACCATGACAGACATCAGCGTTTCAATATAAAATAAGCTGATATTAATAACAAAATTTATTGAATTTCTACACAAGCTTATTTTAGGCTACAGCACAGACAAAAAATGAAACAGAAAAAGAAGGCATCTTCAGTTCCATACCTTGGCAAGGAATCCTTCTTTTGTTAACTTATAGTTACTCTCTGCATGGTTTTTTGCCACGGCACGTTCATCAGACCAGAAGATATACCATTTGGACCAATCCAGGGTCTTGCTGTATGGTGCTTCACAAAGTTTCCTTTTAGTAATTGAAAGAGAGAAAGTTCAGATATTGGATTGCAACTACAATTCTTGAACATAATAGAACATAATATAGTAGAATACTAGAATATGTAATAAATATTATGAGGAAATAATATTACCCCAAAAAACTGACTAGGGGACCTCCAGATAAGGCGATGGCAAAGTATCCCCTTTCTTTGACAGAAATTTCTGAAATTTGCGAGATATACTCAGCAAGATCTCTTGGAATCTCATCTGAACTCTCAAAGATCCTTATTTCACTGTTCCTTTTTGGCTCGTATGTGGTAGATGATTCCCTTTCCATTGCTTCTTTGGTTTAAAACTCTATATCAAGTTATTGTATCACCAATATTCTCCTGCAAAAATAATTAGCAGAAAATAAGCAATGAAAGTAATTCCAGAAAAAAATTATTAAATTAGCAGTAGAATACAAGAAAGTTTGAAAAATGTACTCTAGTTCTCTATCTTGAACAACTATAACACCTATAACAAAAAGTAATATTTTGGTCAACAAGAGACTAGAGCTCTACCTTCTACATCTATAATATCCTGAATATAATATTTCTAGCCAAAAAGGGACCCAAATATCAGAATACATTATTCTATCATATACAGTAGCATTACCTAAGCTTAGCCAGCCTGATAGCACAAGAACGATTGCCCCTTTAACTAATAAAGGTAACACTATCAAAGCAAAGAGGCGACAGCAAGGGTCTTTCGCTAATCTTGTTTATTACTAAATATTTCCAAAAATGATACATTTACTAAAAACTATAAATCTGTTCTGTAATAAATAATTACAATATCTAGAATGCAGGAGAGCAACAATCGAGAGGAAGTCTAACATGTATCTAGAAACTAGTATGCTGATTCCTTCTGCCGCATTCTTTAATAAGTTTTTACAATTATGCTTTGCTTATAAACATTTCTAGCAGAACCAACAATTAAAACACCAACTTGGAAGTTATAATGATAAAACAAGGTACTGCATTTTGTAGAACTTGACCAAAGGCCCCAAAGGAATAAGTTTTCTAGGAAGCAACTAAAAACCGAACATGTATGATTGCATCACGTCAATTTGGGGATCATAAATTTTGCTATGCAATATGACTGTGACATAAATCTAGTGGACTGAATAAAAAGCCACAAGAAAGAAGATTAGAACTTGGGGGATCTATTGTTGATTTAACTAATAATCATGGCTTTGACATTTCAGTACAAATTTGAGGCAAGGGAAGTCTCCTATTGCTGGATACAGAAGTCTAACAGGCTGTCTATAGCACATTTACAGATGAAGCTTAAAACCCAATCCTAACCACGATTGGATGTCCAACAGACTCGCATAAATCATATGATGAGTGTCTCAGCAAAACGACCCATTCAACATTTAGCTACAAATGACCTCTTATGAAAAAGCTCCAAGGCCAGTTACATAACTCTGAGGTAGCATGATTACAAGAATGATCTTCACTAAGTTCAAAGCATCATTAAAATGGAAGCTCGAAACTAGTATAAAAGAAACAGAACTGTTGGCATTACACATGGTACTTGCACACAAGCAGTAACATCAACTCAAAGAGCATAGAACTGGAAAAAAAGAAAAGAAGAAGAGAAGCTGGCTTTGTTTTTCTGCTTCTTAAGGAATAGAGAAAGCTGAAGAACTCTTGACCAGAAGAGTCCAGACTGAGGGAGGATCAATAAGAAACAGAGCAATTGCAACTGAAAGCTCTAGCAGCCATTATTTGAAAGATTCCGATCTTTATTTTTTTTACAATCCCAACAAAAGCAATCAAATACTACTTTACTGACCAAAAAAGTGAAAAAGAAGCAGAAGCACTGCGGGCGAACAATCCATTGTAGTAGATGCTGAAGACTGGTAAAAGCTGCTCCCTTTGGCCCCATTACTCGCGTACTGTACTTTCTCCCGACGAAAAGAACCAAAAGAAATCGGATAAGGCCTTGGCGGCCGCATCATTGCTTGGCGGGCGAAAGCAGCCGGATCAAGAACGCGCAATTCCGGGTCTGCCCACAAGAACTCCAATCTCTCATGGACTAAAACACGCGCGCCTAGCCGCATTCCTTCCGCAAAACGCAAAACCCCTTCCCAAGTCCCAACAACAAAACCACACTCCAAAAACCAGCAACAATTCGGCCGCATTTTGGTACCAATGTTGTACCAGGCAGTGCCAAGAAAACGAGACAGCATGAGTGAGGAGAGGAAGGAAGGCAGTTCGAGGCGGCTGCGCGCCGGACGAATCGCGCCTCCGCCCCGAGTGGCGCCCAAACCAAGAACCAACCCTAAGATCACGGGCGCGGAAACGAATCAAGAAGAGCCGGGTCGGATTCCAAGAACTCACCGGGACTGTGCATTCGTCCGCGCGCCCTCCCTCCCTCCCCTCGTCCTCTCCTCCTCCCCGAAGCCGCAGCCCGCAAGCGAACAAAGGAGAGGGAATAAAAGAAGGCAGGGGAAGCAAGGAAGCGCAGGCGCACGCACACACATACGCATATACTGCGTAGGATCTTTCCCACTCAACGTATTGCGTACAGAATTGCTGGCGATTACTAACACTATTATATAAAACCAAAAAATGGAAATCGAGGAGAGGAGAGGGTGGACGTCGACATCAGGAGGAGGATGAGAAGGCGACACCTTTGGGTCGGGTTTGATCTGAATTCTCCTCTGCACTTCTCTGCTGCTGCGGCCTGCGGATTGTGTTGTGTGCGCGCTTCTCCTGCTCTCTTCTTCTACTACTTTTTTATTCCAATTCCAATCCCATCTCCTTCGCCCTTTTCCTCTGGGCCTGTGAAGCCTTCCCACTCCACCACTGCAGATGTGGCTTTTATTTATCCTTTGGGAACGTTTGGATTGACCAGGATAGGAATTGGGATGGGGATATCCCTCACTTCTAAAAGGTATTATTGAATCTTAATCATTCATTCTTTACATCTCATTCAATCCTAACCGTTCATCTATTTTTCTACCCCTATCACAATGCATATCCCCTCTCTCCAAACAAGCCCTTTTGTGTTCCCGGGCCCGGAGGATTAAATTTTGGTTGCGTCCATCTGTCGAGCTGCCCCGCACGTGCGGCTCGCCCTCCCTCCTCTCGTACTTATCCCCACACCTGCCGCCCTCAGGGGGCTCAATTATAAGATTACTTAAAGATTGCCCGTTAAGCTTCCTGCAATAATAAACATCGATCGATTGATTCCATTCACCTGCGGTCTGCAGCAGGATTTCATTGTTTTAAAAAAAAAGCGGATTTAGTGGGTTTCCGTAACGGAATCTACCGTGGGGTAGATTAGAACGAGGGGCTTTTGTCAGTTGGCATCGAGACGGTAGAGAACCTCGCAAGTTGCAGCGGGCGCCTGCGGTCCTCCTCATCTTTTCGGAGAAAACGATCTGCTGTCTTCATCTGCAACTGATCACACGCAGAGGATGGAGAAGGGAAGAGGCATTGCAGTTGCAGATAGCAGCAGCATGCATGGAGTGGACCATGGAGATAATGGAGGGAGGAAGGTCCATCCATCCATCATACTACATGCCTTTGATGCTACCCTACCCCAGATCTTTACGCGCGCCGTGCAGTTGCTTGCAGCTAGTACAATCTGGCCGCTAGCGCTTGCTTCATGATCCCAAAGTGTACACTATGAGCAGTTATGCTGTGCCTGCCTGCCTGCCTACCTACTTCCCCTCGAATTCGCTTTTACAAAAGGAAATAGATAGATAAATAAAGATGCCATCAGTTGCAATTTACACAGCTACTTACTACTTGCTTGTGTTTTCACATGATTTTTTTTTTAGGGAAAGTGTTTTTTAGGTGAGTTGATCACAAGGTATGAATGAACGAAGAAAAAGATGCCACACCAACACCACCACCATGCCTCACCGTCTCTCTTCCTTTACCATCATGAGATTGGGTCCTTTGACATGCCCTTGGAGATAAGATGAGGCCATCTCATCTTGAGACACATACATGCATGCTACTACTAAGATAGACGTTGGGATCACGAAAACGAACCGTTCCTTCCAGGTGTCAAAACCGGCATTCCCCTAGCCTACGTGGCTCCTCCAATCAGAATTTGCAGATGAACAGAGGTGGAGATATTGACCAACGGTGTCATTCTCAAGCTTCCGTGTAGAGCTGTCATCTTCCACCCATGTCCATCCATCAGAAATTCAGAATATCTGATTGGGCACTGCAGCATTTGTAGTAAGAGCACCACAGCTCTGCTGCTGCCTCTGCAATGGGCGAATGCGACTCCAATTTCTGGTTCTGGAAATGGAAGCTCAACAACCGGTCACCACACCACAACAGAGGAACAGCAGCAAGATAGCGGCGAATCATGGCGTGTTTTTAGGTCAGGGCACGCCGAGCCGGCCGGCCTGTTTCTGATAAGGGAGAGATCGCGCCGGAAAGGACGTGATGCGCGACCCCCAATAATTCTCGGCCGTATCCATCGCAGTCAGTGTCACCTCCACTGCTGGCCGTCCATTCACGCGCAGGGAGGGAGGAAACGGGAACAGAAATGGAAACGGAAACGGCTGTCAGGATGCTTCTGGCTCTGGGATGGAGGCGATCAGCCGATCAGGCACAATGGGCAGGGTCCAAGGTTGGTGGCCTGTCAATTTCTTCGCTGCAGGGACTAAAAAATCGGCAAAATTGGGCGAACAGGGAAGGTTTTTTTTTTTTTTTTTTTTTTTTTTTACAACAACAGGGAAGCGTTATTGTTCCTTGCCTAGATTTGCACATCTTGCACATGTAGGCTTGTTCTGTTGCTCTGGAACCATTCTTTGGAACGATTTCTAGCTAGAATGCTTGTCTAATTTGTATAGCTTGGAATCAGCTGGAACGATTCCTGGGGAACATGTGTAAACCGAACGCGCCTAAATATTCTTTTCTTTTAGATTGCGTGACGGTGAACAAGAAATCACAAATCAGCAATTCCAGTAGGGGTCTGTTGAGTGTAAAAAAAATTGTATATACGGGTGAAAGAAAAACCCTTTTCTTTCAATTTCGTTTGTCTTTCCCCCACATCTTTTTCGGTCGCCGCTCATTGGAGCACTTGTAGGTCCCCTAGTTGGGTACCAAGTTGAGACTCTGCCAAAGGCGACAAGGTGCAAAGGGTCCCTGAAGCACATAGTTTATGTTATCACGAAGTGTGTATGAGAGAGAAAATGGTATGGATGATAGCAGCTTGATCCGAGATTTGGTTTATGAAATGAGAGCTCACATAAAGAGGAAGCAGTGCACGCAAACCAGGTGTATAAAGTCGCATACAAAAGAAGAGAGTCATACCTACCTGATCGAAATCTAGGAAAGGAACGGGTCTCCTCTCAGCATGAGTGCACCATGATGTGACGCGCAGGAATTGGCTGTGGAGAAACATACAGTACTCCTATCGATTGTCAGTGAGTGAAAAACGTAGAAGCCGCATGCACTACACTGCAAAAATGCATTTTGGCTCATAAACGAGGGGTAAACAGAAGACTTCTTCATCAAGAGCCAACAGGTGGTCCAGTTAGTTTTGGACGAATTGTTGCAGAGTTCCAAATCCAACGCTTTCCATGAAAAACTAAGGAGTACAGAACATCACCAGAAGTGTAAATTAAATGAAGTGAAATGGTACATTATTTGTGTTATAATCGAATGCAAGGTGTTGCACCAAACATCATCGGAGTCAACCAGGCCATCAACCCAAAAGTGAAACCATGCGGAGCCCTCCCATTCGAAAAATGATGTTGCATAGCCACTCACAAGGACAGCCACAATTCCGGGACAACAATTTTCTGATCTTCCTAGCTATAACTGGATCTGGTGGCGTGTCCGTTCCCATGATCATCCGCTCCAACCAAACTGATACATGATTACAAAGCATTAGTACCACAGTTGCAGACAGATGTGCAGGCAGTTTATACAAAAGAAAACATTTTGAGCAAAAGGCACAAACTTTTAAATCCTGAATTTCTCAGTGTGAGACATCATGTTGTGGGCACAAAATTAGGTCAAACTGGAATCTAACAGATGAGATGATTGGAAGAATCACTGATAATGATAATGATAGTGGCCTCTAGTATATTATATGATTTCCATTTATCTTGTAACTCCAGCCACCAGTGGGCTCATTGTAGTGTTGCCTCTACCAAACAGTCACGCATATGTGTCGAGCACTTGCAACTTCACAAACACGGTGATTATGTTCCAACACTAAACAATTCCATAAAGGATAACCCAAACTTAAGAGCAAGGGAGATTATGCATGACCAGAGCATATTCCATATGTCGAACAGGATGGTAAGAATCCAAATTTGTAAGTCAAGCTCATGATATCATACAATACAGAAAGTTGGAGGAGCCTACATATAGACTTGTAGTGGTGACAGGGGCTTAAAAATGGATACAAACCAACACTCCTACAATGTGGAGTATGCTCTGGACATGCGTATATGTATCAAAACACCAGCACGATAGTAAGAGACTATGTATCAATGCAACCTTAGCAACAAACAACAGAAAGTTATAAGTGTGAGAACCTGAGCACAGCAGCTTTACTTTCATAGTGAAAGGTCCATAAAGTAGAAAAAAATTAAAAAAAAAAAAAAAAATGTAGCTGCAGTGTTCTGATGTTCTGTGGCAGACTGAACTGCACATAATGAAGAGGAACAAGAAATTCCAATTTCTACTATCTTTATGGAGGCAGAAAGGCATGTAACGTTGGACAAGGAACACGAAAGCTAGTTAAGATTTTGATATTCAAGTATAGGCTTGCATATATGATATGTACACATCCTATCATCATCAAGTCCTAACAAAGGAGTGATCCAGGAATTTTGGTGTAAGTAGTACATCTTGGTTTTCATGAAATTTCTAGAGTTTATTTTTACCAAGAATCTGCATTTGACCACCAATCATTTTTTTCTCAAATACGCAGGAGAGCTGCATATCATTGCATTAAGAAGAAAAGAACTTAAAGTACAACACAACCAAAAACACACACAGATGCACAGATTACCACAAATCGTTTTGAATGTGCCAATATTTAATATTTATTATCTATGCATCTGCTTCAGAGGATTAAACAAACAACAAAATAGACGTTTGACAGAAATAACATGCCAAAGCGATGTTGGCGGCACCTAAAAATTCCTAAGAAACTACACTCATTTACATGTTATAATGAATTCATGGATGATCTACTGATTAGTGGTTACTGGATCAGAAAAAACTGACACAATCATTAATCATACCAGCTGGAGCAACAAAATTCAAGTGAAACTACCCACTTTAGACTAATAATGTTGACTTCCCTCATTTCAGAAAAAACGTTCTTCCTAGATTTTCTTGACTTTACAGCATATTCAGCATCAAACTGATACATCTACTGGTACATTTTTCCTTGTAACCAGTCTTATCCATATTCATGAAGAAACTGGGCTTTTGATAAGTATCTAACTATAATGGTGTAAATAGAGTTTTGAATCTCAATACTGGAACCTTTAGGGAAACAAGATTTTATTATGCTTCTATAATTCAAGTGCGATGAAGTAAGATATAGTGACAATAGCGCATGACAAAATGATTAACAAAGGATGTAGATCTCTCAGAAAAGAACACCATCGACATGACAAATGCTGAAGCAAAGATAGTATAATGAACAAGTAATGAAATCAGCATGACTATGAGAATACCCAAAATTATGCTTAAGCCCGGAGCATTCGACGCTTGGGCTTCTTGACAAAGCTCATTCTGAGCTTGTATAACCTCTTGCTCTTCAATCTCATCTTCTCCGCAAAAGTCAGCCTCTTCTTCACCTTCTTCTCCTTCTTTGCTTTGACATACCTTTTGTCAACATTATACTCTCCTTGTGTCACAGGTACACCGCGTGCAACTGCCTCCCTGAACAGTGCATTGGCACGATCCCCTAAATTGTGTCTAGCCAGCTTCTCAATGAGCAAGCTATATGATTTTACTCCAGGAGCATGACCATAACCTTTCATCATACGGAATACCTTGACAGCATGCTCAACCCTCTCAATCCCACATAAAATCTTGATGAATCCATAGTATGCCTTCCTATCAAGTTTATCTCCAAATCCTGCAGACCGCATCCACGTCATCATCTCATCCCCCTCTGACGTCCGAGCAGCTTGGTACAAGCCCCTGATGAGCACCAAGTACGTGTCAGCATCCGGTGAGCAGCCCCACTCACCCATACGCCGGAACAAATTCATGGCATCCTCTGTCTTGCGGATCTTGCAAAAATTTGTGATCAAAACCCAAAATGTTCCTGCATCACGAGGAATGCCATTGGCTTCCATGTCAACTAAGAATTTCTCCGCTTCCATAGGCATCCTCAGTGGGTCCTTCTTGCGACAGAGCCGGCAGACACAATCAAGAACAGCATTGTATGCATCCAATCCTGGCTGGAACCCACCCCTACGCGTCTCACCTATCAACCTCAGCGCATGGTCGAGCTTACCAGCATTGGCATAGCCAGACACCAGCAAAGTGCAGATATTATCATCCGGGAAGATCTCATTGGCGACCTTTTTGGCAGCACGCTCTGCATGCTGGGGGAAGCCCTCGGCAGAAAGCGAGGAGACCAGCAAAGTGAGAGCCTCGCGGTTACGGAGCTGCTCCGGCAATTCGTCGAACACCTTGACAGCGTCCGTCGGGCGGCCGGCTCTGGCGAGCTGCTGGAGATAGGCGTCGAGCGTGGCGGGCCCAAGAGCGGTGGGGAACTCCTGGATGAGTGCGCGCACGGCGGGGAAGTCGCGGCGGCGGGCGAGGTGGCGAACGACGGGCGCGAGCGCGCCGTCGGAGGGGTGGAGCGAGCGGCGGTGGACGAGGAAGCGGAAGAGTTCGGCAGCGGCGCGGGAGGTGGCGGGCGGGGAGAGCGCGAGCGCCTCTGCGAGGAGCGCGTTGGTGGGGCGCACGTCGGAGAAGTGGAGGGAGAAGTAGGCGTCCGGAGTGGTGGCGGGCGGCGGGGTCGTGGAGAGCGCGGTGAGCGCCGACGCGAGGGAGGAGGCGAGGGAAGCGGCCGGGGTCGGGGTGCTTGAGCTAGAGAGGTGGCGCAGCAAAGGCGAAGGGGGCGCGGCGGTGGCGCCAGTGGCCGGAGATGGGAGTAGGCGGCGGAGGAGGTGGCGGCGCCACATTTTGGAGCGGCGGAGATCGGGGGGAGTGGGGAGGGTTTGGGACTCTGATCGGTTCTGCAGTCTGTCTCTCTCTCTGCGACCGAGGTCTAAACGCGCCAAGGGCCGATCTGAGATCGGACGGTCAGGATGGCTTCATGGAGAACTACGGTTAATGATGAAATTTTGCTATTCTTATCAAACGAAGTATTTTCCAGTACAGAAAAATGTACTTTCTAATTTAAAATGTGGGTCTACAATAACAAACAAATGCACTATTAACATATATTTAATGTTTTTGGTAGGGTAAAATATTTAGCTGTGATTTAATAAACTAATTCGATGTTTTTTTACAAAATCAACTAATTTGATGTTGTGGATGTTGTTTGTATTTCCCCACCCCCAAAAAAAAAAAAAAAAAAAAAAAAGTCATAAAGGTTGAATTTATGACTAAACTAAAATAGCCCATAAATTTTGAAATGTAGAAAATAGTAAATGGCTAAAAAGTTCATAAAGTTAGTATAAAAAATATCATTATAGCACTGTAATCATCTGATTCCCATGTTCTCCCTCCATCCTAAATTATAAGGCATTATAAGAATCATGGAGAGTCAACTTTTAAAGTTTGATCAAGTTTATATAATAAATTAATAACACTTATGACACCAACTAAGTATCAAATCATTAGATTTTTTTTATTAGTTATATTTTCATCGTATACCTATTTGATGTCATAAATCGTTATGGTTTGTTAATTTTAGTCAAACTTAAAAAAAGATTGACTCTTCAAAATTCTTGAAATGCCTTATATTTCGAAATAGATGGAACAATGCATTCTTCCCCTGTCGAAAGGAAACCCATCTCCATCTTCATTAACGAAAAAAAAGGAGGAGGGGGGAGGAGGACATAAAGATCAACAACCAGCAGTGTCCCACCAATTGGCCATACCATAGTTCAATTGTATAGTGATTTTGTTCCAAAATCCTGGATGCTTCAAAATTATGTTTACACCAAACTTCTTTCACCAGCAAATCAGTATTACATTCGTATATAACTGGAACAATCAATGATTAAACAGACCCCTCCAGCATAAGAACAGAGAATGAATAGTTACTACAGACAAATATCTATCTTTTTCCTAACATTTACGCATCGCTATGAGAACAAGAGAACAAGGGACAATATACTGCTATACATATAGAGAACAAACATAAACATTTCAGTCACACGTGGTGATATTTCACAAGTAGTTTTAGCAGATAGTAACAACTTTCTTCAATTTGTATTTGCTAGCAAAATACAGATACACAACAAAATTCACCACCGAGAGGGCTGTAAGACACCAGTAGTAGTAATCAAGGTGTCCCTTGTTCAGATCATCCGGTATCCATCCAGGACTATGCCATACCCTGGTGACCCCCGCAGTGAGGGTGATGATAGCTGAGCTTAAGTAATTCCCAAGGGCAACAGTGAGCAATGCGAATGCCGTTAACATGCTCTTCATGGAGTCTGGCGCCTGGCCATGGAAAAACTCCAACTGAGTGATGACAGAGAAGCACTCGGCCCCAGCAATGACAAAGTACTGTGGAAGCTGCCATACAATGCTTAGCAGTTCCCCCTCCTGAACGCTCTGCAGCCTCTTAGTTTCTAGAAGTGCAGCCATTGCCATTGCAAATATCATCAGGAAACGACCGGTCCCAATCCTCTGTAACTGTGTGAGCTCTGCTTCATTTGCAAAATACGTTCGGGTTGCTGGCACAAGCACTTTGTTCACAGCAAGTACCCAGAGTGTGACGCATATCACTTCAAATGAGTACAAGGATGCTGGTGGAATGGACATGGAACCAATCTTGGTGTTCATCACAGTTCCCTGCTGAATGAAAGTGGTGTGCATTTGAGAGATCGCAGCAGCAAAAATTATTCCAGTCACCCATATTGGGAGTAAGCGGATAAGTATTTTCAGTTCCTCAACTTCAGTAACCGTACATAACCTCCATGAGCTTTGACAGCCTCCATAAACCAAGCTTGGATCAGAAATAACTGCTGCCTTATCTAAGAACCTGATACAAAATGATGGAATCAGACAGATAGTTAAATAAGTGCAGGATAGAAAGGGAAAGCCAACCAAATGAAAAGGTAATTCTCATTGGTTTTCATGTTTCAGGAAAAGTTATTTATTACTAGGTTCAACTCCCGGGATCAATAAGATAGAGATATACAAATTTTAGTTGAACATCCTGAATTAGTGTATACATACTCCCTCCGTATAGGAAAAGAATGTCGTTTTAGACAAGGTTTTGGTCAAACATTGGGAACATAAATCATGAATAACTTCTACATTGTTGAGTTTGGAAGTATGAAAACCATATGAATAGATTTGTCTTGAAAAATACTTTCATAAAAGTATAAATATATCACTTTGTGATGAGTATTTTTATAATAATACGAAGTCAAAGTTATACTTTGGAGACCGTGTCATTGTCCAAAACGACATTCTTTTCCTATATGGAGGGAATAAATATATGATAGGTATTCTCCAGAAATCATTAAGAAATTAAAAATTGACCAGCACTGGCATGATTGCTTTGAGAAGATTTAAAAGATGACCAGGAGAAACAAGAAAAAATATCATATATACAAGTGTCTCATGGTAAGTAACGAAAAAGTACCTAAAATCATCGGAGTGAGCAAGTATTGTCCTTTGTATGTTGTTGCTCCTGACCTCATACAGAAGAGAGCTATCAGCAGGTACTTCCAAACTCTTGTTCCTAAAGGAGGCAACAATAACCTGGAAAATACTCTTCACCGGAGAACCACGAGGCTCATCTTGTTGGAATATTGGTGTTCCCACTAGAAATCCTATCAAAGCAAGACCTATGCACGCAGTAGCAACTCCATATCCTATTGCCCAGCTCACATTTTCCTGAACCCAAACTATAATTGTCCCAGAAGTAATCACACCAAAGATGACACAAATATAGAATGAACTGAAGAAATTTCTTCTCTTTTTTATGTCTACTAGACTGTTCTCGTCATTGAATTGGTTTGCACCAAATGGAAGCAATGCAGATCTTACTCCTCCACATCCAACAGCAGTGAGATACAAACCAGCAAAGAAAATCACAGTTTGAGTTCCATTTGATGACAAGCATGAGCTGACGTTGCATAAGATTGAAATAGAAGGCAGAAATGTTGCAACTGTAATTAGTACCATTCCCTGCAATCGGCATTGGCATTTTATTAAAAATATATTTATAGAAATTTCGTGTCCTTATCCAACATAGTTTACCAACTCGAAAAGAAAAAAAGCTGAATAAGAACAAGCAGCTGAACAGGGGAAAAAAAATCTTACAATTAGATACATGAAAAGGGAGATCAAGATGGTCTTATAATTTCCCAAGCAAGTATCTGCTATGGCGGCTCCAAGCACTGGGACAAAGAAGCTTGTCCCGTACCAAAGAGATACTGTTGATGCACTGGAAGCAATACCACCACGGAGGACTGAACGGAGATACACAACTAGGTTTGTGGCAATGCCATTAAAAGCCATGCTCTCCAAGCATTCCAATCCTGCAGTATTTGAACTGATTAACATCCTCCGGATTGAGGAATGCGGTCTCTTAGTCACAGAATCAAGAAGAATATCACCTCAAGAATTGGTCAGTTAACCATGGACATGGATAGGCTAGTTACAGGAAATGTGGACAGAATTGATAGGCTAACATGGATCAGCTAACCATAGAAGAATATCAATTCTCGTATAGAGCACCTATCACCCTTTGTATACCAGTAGCCAGAAAAAAACAAACAGCATCTCAGAAGAAACCACACTAAAGAATGTAAAAGAGTGATAGGTGCCCTAGACATGAGTCACAGCATGACTCACCTAGGATGAGTGCTGGTGCTCTCCAGTCAGAGCATTTACTTTTCGGCTGTGGCCCTAGATTTGCTTCCAATTGTTGTGTTTCCTCGCCATGACATGATGCATCATCCTGAAGGAAGCCCAGGTATTAACATACGAGACCATAATGTTTCTCACAGTAAACAAATTTTCAACAGTTTATCTGGCAACTTTCTGTAATATAGTCCAATAATCTAAGGCCCTGTTTGGATCCTTATATATATAGCAGCTATCTGCTAATAAGTATCTCTTCGGGATCCAAACAGGTATAGATAATTAGACTAGATAATTGTTAACTAAACCTTTAGATAACAACTATCCCACTAGCTGGACCAAATCAGATAATAAGGTACTAGATAGAGATAGTGAATCCAAACAGGGAGTTGTGCAGTCAATGTAAGCAAGAAATTATGCAATTATTTCTCCTCAATGTCAGATCCCAAACTTACAAGCAACGACTCCCATGTACTACACATCAGTGCATACTGCAGGTCTACAGAATTCAACGTTTGCCCCTTCGACAGAGTAACACAAACAAATAGATATTCACGTGCAATTTCACTATGCACGCATGTCACGATCAGATGCCCGGCAGCCATGTCCAGCAGTTCTAGACTCATAGTGTCAGGTACTAGCCATATAGTTGGCCTGCAAATGGACCGTGGGCTTGGGCCCATTCGAGCAATTACTGCTGGACCTCTGGGCGTCATCTACAAGAGGGGGCTCCGGGGCATCATGGAAGGGGCATCAAACAACAAACAAAATATCCAAGGTTATTCCCTCCCTCTGGAACTCCTTTCTTCCCTCTACTGTTCTTCTCCTTCCTCTAGAATCCTCTCTGATTTCCTCCTGTTTCTCTACTCTTATCTCCAAAATTGCTACCAGGCTGCTAATACATAGCCCCCTTTTGGCCTTCTGTGAAACTCAAAAATGAAACTTGAATATCCAAACCGCCATTTTTAGGATACAAAGGCACGCAGTTGTAGCACGGCATTTTGCTCCTGGCGAGCGTGATCCCCAAACCCAGAAACAAACCATTCCGCGGCAAGCAAGCAAGAGCTAGCTCCGTTTCGGCGGAGGCCAATCGACAGCAGGTTCGCCGTAAGTACCTTGACTAGAAGACTCGTGTGCTCGATTCCCTCCTCCATGGCCTGCCCGCCTCCCGATCAGCTGCTGCTGGACGGAGCCCCTCGCCGACACACGCCTCCGCCTCCGGCCTCCCAAACAAATAATTAGTCAAAGGTGCGGGCAGAGGATCTGGTAGCCTACCATGCGACGAGAAGAGTGGTTGGTGATGGTGAGAATGCGACCCGTAAATCATCATGGCCTGATAATAATCTGATACCGGTGGTTCAGCTCCGCTCCGCGCCCTGCGCGAGCGCGACCCACGCCGGCGCAGGGGAGAGGGACGAGCGCGTGGGAACTTGCTTCGGCCAGATCGCGGCGACGGCGACGGCGACGCGGGAAGGGGGAAGGGGACGGGCCGCGGGCGAGGTGGGAATATGGGAAGGTGTGGCTTTTCAGCGACGATGACTGGTGGTGACTGCCCAGTGCCCACCATGTGTCTCTGTGTATCGTCATCGTAGTTAGACATAAAAAAAAGAAAAGAAAACTAAAAATTAAAAAAAAAATCTGTACCACAACGTGTCATGGGAATCAAGCTTGTTATCGCTGATGTTTGTTGCGATTGCCTACACTGGCTCATCAACCAAACAAGAGGTAAGATTTTCACGATAGGCGCACAATTGTGGTGTGGCATTTTATAACCAACAACTAAGCAGGCTCTAAAACGGATGTGATTGCCCTATTTGGTACGTATATAATATAAAATAGGCCAAATGGGCAGAAAATTGTGCCAAGACTGCTTTATTCACAGAATTATGTCATTTGACAGTGGCTCCGTTTAGTCGACGAGAGGTTTGATAAATAAGTTGTACTTCATTTCACAATACACCCTCCATCTTAAAAAGAGGCCATTGTAGCTACGAATTTAGTGACATTTTTTTCTAGTTTTGTTCATCTAAAATTAAATTACTCTGCGATCTACTCCATCCCTCCCCGTAATAAATCAATTTCTAGAGTCCGTGCAAATCAAACTATCTGAAATTTGACTAATTTTATGTAAAAAGGTAACAATATATATGACATAAAGTGAGCACATTGTGAAAATATATTATATGATATATCTAATTATACTAGTTTGATATCACAAATCTTAACAATTTTTTCTAAAAATTCAGTCAAAATTTTAAAAAAATTGACTTAAAAGCATCTCCAAGAGTTTGCCAAAATTCACTTGGCAAATCTTGTGATTTGGCAACTCTCTAAAATATATAGCAAGTAAAAAAGAGTCTCTCTCCAATAGTTTGGCATAATTCACTTGCCAAACACGGATCAAACTTACATCGAAACCCCGAGACGTAAAACAAAATTATGTTTATATCTTTCCACCTCTTGAAAACTTATATTAGAAACCCCGAAGCGAAAACAAAATTATTTTTTCACCCTTCCACCTCTTCTAAAAGCTCGATAGCAAGTCGCGTCCGCGCTCTTAAAGTGTCGGGCTTCTAAATTCTCATAAGGTCCTCCAGAATTTTCTCTACAGCCCGTTGAATAATTTTTATGGATTCCCTCATTTCTCCGATTCGTACTAAATAGCGAGCAAACGAATCTCCTTCCTTTTGCCATTGGACTTTCAATCGAATTGATTGTAACACTCATAAGGATCGATTTTACGAAGATCCCATTGTATTCCAGAAGCTTAGGATATATCCGCGTGCGGGAGGAAAGAATAGCAACTTGGGATAAATGAGGAGTTGATTTGAGGAGTTGTTGGAGAGGGTTTTTTATGATTTTGCCAAGAAAATAAGAATAGCAAGTTGAAATACCAAGTTGTTGGAGATGATAACTTTAGCAATATATTTACTTAGAAACAGAGAGTACATAGAATTAAATTATTCTCAATCCATAGGGCTGAAGACCTTGTGAGAGGCATGTGAAATGGCCAACTTCATGGTGGAATTTCGAAAAAAGAATGCTAAAGCGTGATAAGGTGTTTCCAGCGATTGAGATGGTGCGAAAAGGACATGTTGTTCATCTTGATGTGGTTGCAATATTCTTTTTTTTTTTTTTTTTTGCTCTATTAATGACCATGAGCGGATTCCTTTCCCTTTTTTTTTTTCGTTTCAAAGTTCATTGTTCATTTTGTGAAAGTTATGCAGTAGTAGTGGTCGCTTGCCCTTGTATTTTCCTTTTCTTTCCAATATATAGTCGTTGTAATGACTTTTTCTCTTTCTAATGAAAATACTTACCATGTTCTAAAAGAAAATGTTGCCTGCATGTTTTCAAATCCCACATAAGAAATTTCCTGTGCGGCTGGCTGGCTGTGCAGCAATGTGTAACTAGTTTTTGACTGCAAAATTCTAAAACAGTTGCAGGTCGCGCTGTTGGGGGAAGGGGGAAAAAAAGGAAGAATTTCCTTTCGAAACAGATGTGCTGTTTATATGCAGCCCCAGGAAGTAGGCCCGTAGTTCAATTCAGCCCACGCCTGGTGTTTTGGTCGGAGACGACAATGATAACAACTGGTCTACGATCAGCGATCGATCGCGGGCACGGCCAAGCGGCCGCTCCCGGCCACCGCCAGCCAAACTGGAAAGTGCGCCGCGGTTGAGACCGAGACGGGGGCGGGGCATGCTTGTCTCGTCATTGCTCTCCCAAGTCCCAACTCCCATGCGGATGCCGGCATCCGATCGACTACTGCTCACTGCACTAATAACCTGCTGGCTGCTCGGACCCGCACTGATGTTTAGATAGATTCAGTGATCCACCCAAACCAACAAACACCTTGGTTTTGTAAATTCGTCCTCGCCAGTTGGTTTCATGCATGCGCTTGAGCAAGTGGCCGATGCACATGTTGCACTGATCCACCCAGACACCAGCTCGTCCGATATGGACAGCGTGTACGGCACTGGACCACTGGTGAATGAAGTGAAGTGACTGATCGACGACGTGACCGACGCCGCAAGAACAACGCTCTGACATCATCGGCGAGATCTCTGCCATCGCTAGCTCCAGCTCTCACAGTCTCGCCCACACCTCCGGCTGGCGGCTGCAGACCATGCCTGCGCCAATGATGAGAGAGGCCATGCGTACATGGCGGTTAGCAAAAAAGACCTGCCAGGCTCCTGCACTCTGCAGATCAATCAAGTTTTCCATGCAGTTGATGCGGGGTTGTCTGCAGGTGTGCCTGCCTGCTTGCGTCCCTAGATTATGGCGATGGCGCCCACAAGTTGCTAGCTTCTACTACTGTAGTACCATGCTAGCTGCATGCACACCAAACACGTTTGGATTTGGATCTTTCCGTTTTTCGTCAGAGACGTCGGCATCTTCGATTTCTTCCCGTTGGTGGCAGGCAACATAGCAGCAGTGTGATACACTATTATCTGTGCAGATTTGGATCTTGCAAAAGGAAGAACAAATAAAGGCAGGTGAAAGCTGGAATCGTATCGTATCATTTGTTCTTGGATTGCAATGGCCGGCCGTAGAATCGTATCGTTGGGTGATCAGGTTCTAAATTGCAGACAGATTCACAAGGAGTCAAGGGTGCCCACACCCCCCAAAAAAAATGTTATTCGTCAAAAAAAAAAGTTGCCTAGGTAAGAAAACTATGGTCGACGACGACGACATAGACCTACCTGAGATACATTCTCCATCACCCACAGTTATCTATCTCTCTTATAAAGTGAATTTCCACTATAAGTTCTATCTAAACATGGAAGCAATCCACATCATATTCCACTAATTATCCACATTATTTTTCACTAATTAGCCATATCATCTCACTAACTTTCAACTTATTCTTCATGATTACTGCAGCAAGGAATCTTCTAGTAATTAATAATTATTAGCTGCAGCCCGAACGCTGACTAGGTAAACAAACCAAACGGGTACACAGTCAAACAGATCCCTGCTTCCTCGAAAGCAACAGATCAGTTAGCGACTTGGCGTGAGCAGTTGAAAAAGAAAAAAAAATTACTACTCTGCGGTCTGCAGTCTGAACCCAGCTACTCCCTCCATCCCATGGAGTTTGTCACTAGAAAAGCGTGTTTGTGAGAGGGGCACGGATTTTTAACGACAAACTCCATGGGACGGAGGGAGTATCTGTTTCCTTGGACGAAACAGTGATCGGTGTCCCCGTGTTTGACTTCGATTATTACTGCATTTCTTAATGCTAGCTCTGACGGCAACTGCAGCCCCACAGCACATATCTGAAAGTATAGGCGTTGACCTCACACCTCTTGAACTGCACCTGTTCACGTCATCAAGCATCAGCTCGTATTGGTCGAATCTTCAGCTATGACCAGGCCGATCTCTGATCTGTTGGCACATATCGAAGATGATCGTGATCTGAGTCTGACTAGATATCGAGGCGTTGATTACGAAAAAAAAAAGGGATTTGCAGTCACTGACTTGTCCACAAGTCAGCTTTCTGGATCACTGGGAAATGGGAAACGCAGAAAGTAAACAATTCTTCTCTCGGCAGTATTAGAGTTGACTCCCCAACGCCAGCTTCATTTATGCTTCATCCAATAATCTTTTACCCTTTGCCTCCTTAATATGCCTGCAAGAAATGGCTCAAACACATAAACTTTACAGATTTGTCGATGAGAAAAATTAGATCTGTGGCTAGTTTATGGGACGGTATATCCTTTAACTGTACCTTTAGGAAAATGGGAGATGAAAATATGCTACAATTGTGGGAGGAGGTATTCCAGATTGCCTCTACCATAAACTTCAGTGAGGAGGAGGACTCCTTGGGTTGCAGTTCTCCTCAAATGGCACGTTTTCAGTTCAATCATTATATAAAATTAATAATTAATTTCAGAGGCATCCAACCAGTTATAGTTTCTTCTATTTGGGAGATCAAAATCCCACCTAGAGTTCAGTACTTCTTATGGCTTAGTAAGAATATACTCCTAACAAGAGATAACCTTGGTAAGAGAAGAAAAGTAGAGGATCCTACTTGTTTTTTTTGGCAGTGAAGTCTGACCATTAATCATTTTCTTCGACTGTGTTTTTGCCCAGCAATTGTGGGCCATTCTGGCTAAAATTTTTGAAGTACGATTAGGTGGCTCTATTGATTCTATTGGGAAGTTTTGGTTAAGTAATAAACGAAATGGTATCTTAAATATGTTTTATTCTGCTGCTCTTTGGAGGCTCTGGAAACTCAGAAACAACATTTGCTTTTAGAGAACTTTGTGGAGGAGTATGGCTATGCTCCTTTACAGTTTGGCAAGTCTTTTCAAGAACACGACTTCACGTGTATTTCATTAAGAAGTTTACAGTTTGGCAATAAAGGTGCAAAAATGGGTGATACTCTGTCCAGAGGAGAAGAATGAGGTGATACGTCTGAAGGTGGCGCTGATCAAGGAAGCCAAAAGGTCAGGAACTTTGGCAGCAGGACTGGAAGTAACCTCTGAGCCCTGGCATCGCTGGTGTGACCAAGCACCAACCTCTCTTAGGGGGGTCTCAGTCGAAGCATTCTGAAAGATGCATCGGCGTTCTGGAGGATGAGCACTCAAATGTGGTTTTGCTGCTTTTTGATGGTTGTTAGTCTAGTTCCTTTTGGTTTGCTATAATCGTTTGAAGTCTCTCTGGCTATGGTGCTAAACGGTAAACAGATATATGCTGCTATCCATCTGCTGCGCTGTAAACGGTACATTGTCTTTTGACTTCGCTTAAAAGACAATATGCACATTTTTTTTGGTAAAAGTACAAGATACATTGGCTTAAAAACGGTGCATTGGCTTGGCCCTTGAACTCTAAAAAATATGCACTTTGGTAAAGTAAAAGATAAACAAAAATATCACTCAATCTGACAAACATGCAGCAGATGCCAAAACCATTTACGTTGATACTGAAACCGTCTCAAGCTCGGTCGAATCAGTCGGTGCTTTGCCAATTGGCTGTCTTGTCATGTTAGTGCGCCTTTTTTCTTTATAAGATTCAGCTCACATAAGAGTATCTGGAAGATCATGAAAAAAAACAGCCTCAAGCACAATGCATCATGCATGCATGTAAGTAGGATGACACAATGCATGAACAATTAGTTGTATTCCTACCAACTTCCACAGTTCGTTGTGGCGTTAGGAACCTAATTGCATGCATGCAGCCAAGGTACCACAGCATAATTATCAATGAGAAGACACATGCATCATATTATCAAAACTCAACTTTTAACATTACTATTTTCAAGTCTCGACGCAGGACACCCAATGCAAGACTAGCAGCAAGCCACAAAACTATAGTAGCTGAGGCATGCATGCATGGACACACACGAAGTCAAGTCTCCTTTTTATTTTTATTTTTATTTTTTGGAGACGCATGGACACACGAAGTCACGAACAAAACGAGATACACTCTCAGGGCGGCATGCATGCATATGCATGGAGGCGGCGGCAGCCTAGGCCAGCTGGGCCCTGGGGACGGCCTTGCACACCAGCGGTGTGGCCATCTCCAGCGACATGTTCAGGCGCTCCGACAGGTCAACGCCGCCGGCGGCGGCCGCGGGGTCCACTCGAACTTGTGCAGCAGCTGGGCGATCCAGAGGTGGGTGGTGGCGAGGGCCAGCATCTTGCCGGGGCAGACGCGGCGGCCGGCGCCGAAGGGGGCCAGGCAGAGGTCGCTGCCGAGGACGCTCACGTCCTCCTCCTGGAAGCGCTCGGGGCGGAACGTCTCCGGCTCCGCCCAGATGGCGGGGTCATGCGCGATGGACCACATGTTGACCATGGCGGTGGTGCCGGCGGGGACCAGGTGGCCGCCGACGTGCGCGTCGTGGATGGCGAGGCGCGCCCACGACAGGAGCGGGCCTGGAGGGTGCATGCGCAGCGTCTCCTTCACGATGCACTGGATGTAGTGGAGGCTGGCCACGTCGGCGTCGGACACGCCGCCGCGGCCGCCGCCCACGACGGCGTCCAGCTCCGCCTGGGCCTTGGCCTGGATGTCCGGGTGCAGCGCCATCCGAGCCATGATCCACTCCATCAAGATCGCCACGGTGTCGGCGCCTCTGAAGATCATCTCCTGATCAATCAAAAACAAAAACGACGGGAACACAACGATCGAGCAAAAATTAATTCAATGCAGCCATCATTTCCATGAACATGTACAAACATTTCAACTCGATCGAGATCTTACCCAAAGAACAGCGATCATGTCAGCATCTGATAGCTTCTCCTCTCCCTCGAGGTCAAGAAGGACGTCGACGAAGTCACCGATGTACTCATCGGCGACTCCTCCATTGGCGCGCCTTGCCCGGTGCTCCTGGATTATCTTGCCAACGAACACCTCAACCTTTTGGACTAACCTGTTGCACCGGCGGCGCACGCCCTGGAGGTCGAGATGCTTGATCAATGGCAGGTGGTCCGCCCAGTTGAACGTGCCCAGGAGGTCGTAGCCCTCGGTGACCATCTCGTCCAGAAGGACGCCCTCTTGGCTATGCATGTCGTAGCGCTTGCCGAAGACGGTGGCCATGATGTGGTTGAGAGACGCGACATGCAGCACGCGCTTCAGGGTGACCTCGCCGTGGCGGGCCATGGCTGCGGCGACGTCGGCCACCATGGCCTCGCCGATGGAGACGCGGTGGTGCGCGGCAGCCGCCACCCGGCGCGGGCCGAACAGGTGGTTGGCGGCGAGGCGGCGGAGCCCACGCCAGTGCGCGTCGCCGGACGGGGCGAAGCCCATGGCGCGGTGGAAGAGCAGGTGGCGCGCGGCGTCCTTGACGGGGCGGTCGCCGAACGCGGGGGCTCACGAGGATCTCGCGCGCCGTGTCGGGCTGGCTCGACACGACGAGGCGGGTCAGCCCGACCGAGAAGGCCATCAGTGCCTTGCCGCCGTCCACGGCGTGGGACAGCGCCGCCAGGGTGCGGTGCGCCACGGGGCTGGAGAGCGCGGTGACCACGCCCGTTGGGCCGGACGGCGGGCGGCGGCAGCGGGAGAGCGCCCACGCAGGACCGCCGGGGGAGAGCCACAGGAGGACGGCGGCTAGGATGAACGCGGCCATGAGGGGCGGGAGTGGGGAGGTGGTTGGGAGGAGGAGCAGGAGGAGCGAGTCCTCTTGGCCGGCGGTGGCCATGGTGAGCACCATGGCTGATGAGTGAAGGGTGATGAAGGGTTTTGATGGAGTGGAGCTGGTGTGGAATGTTGAGAGGGAGGGGGAGCCTTTAAATAGGGGAGAGTGCGGTAAAAATGGCTGCTGATTTGGCAATTGCCAGGCCAAATAATTACATTATATTATCAAATCAAGGCGGTGATCGAGAGCCTTCTTTGTTTGAACAATAATAACGCATTCAAATTAGCGCGTTACCTTTTGATATAAATGCCTTGCTTTTTTCCTTCTGATGTGAAGCATGTGGCAACAAGATCGTCTATTTTAACAAAATATATGTAGATGGTAGGCAAGGAATAAATCTCTATCTTTACTTAATTATTTATTATTATTAAAACGAAGAGTTTTTGTTTCACCCACTTCGTTTATTTCCAAAACTCCGGTATTTCCAAAACTTCGACTTTAGATTCAAAACCTTATAAATTCAAATTTGCAATCTGGATTTAGAAACTTTATACTAGCACAATTGAAACATTGTACTTTAAGATCCCCGACTTTGTAATTCTAAACTTTGCACTTGAAGTTTCTGAACTTTGTCCTAACACGTTCAAACTTTACATTTCTATTATATCTAATACCATAGTCAAATACTAGCATTTTATTGATGCACAAATGCTTGTATGGTGTAGCCACAGCCGGAGAAAAAAAATGCAAGTTGCACTATACATCACAAACCCTCCGTAGTTCAAACATACCAGCCGCGATCACATACAATACAACTATGAAAAACAGAAAAGGAAACGACACCAAAAACTGAAAGTGCATACGCACCAGTGCCAGACAGAAAGGAAAACCGTCGCTAACGCAGCTGGCGCGCACACGCGTGTCGAATACTATTTTTACGCCCTCCATGTTCTGTATGTGACTGGACTCATGATCCATGATATTATGAGTTAGAACGACTTGCTTCCGTCAATGGTATGAAAATCTAACTTCGAGAGTATATGAGCACATTTGCTAGTTCAGACTAAAAGCGAAAAGACAAAAGCGCAACACATGAAATAATACATGCAGATATGCAATAATGCACGCAAAGTATGTCATACGCTACATAGAAGGTAGAATATGGGGAATCTCCCAATATATATGAACGACATGCGCAAGAACTTTCAGGATCACAAACTCTAATCCACGATAGTCACAATCTCGTGTGACCGCTCAACCCCACACTGACGTTGGCCAATGTCACCTTTGCCAAAGGTAGAGGTTAGGGTTTGCTGCATCCCCTCCCCCTCTCCCTGACTCTAGATCCCTAACAGTAGGCTGCCTCGGTGGTGGGTGTGCGCGACGAAGCGCCCCAGCCATGATGGTGGAAGGGGCGGTTTAGACGAACAAAGGCCATAAAGGCTTATTGGCGCCAGTTGATGGAGAGTTAGACACAGTGGATTAGCCAAGGATGGGATCAGTGGGGTGGGGTGGACTGTGCAGCGCTGGCAAGCAAGGTTGCAATGTAATAATTGTGTCCTTTCGCAATTACACCTCTGTGTTTTTCCCTAGAAAAGCTACCTATGTGTTTTCTTAAAATCAACACAAATCAAGCTGGAAATCAGAAAAGAATAAAATTTCTTAGAATTAATTTATATTGTTCCATAAAAAACAATATATAAGCCGTGTGAGCTATGTCCACCGGGCTAAAAGTTGAGAAGCGCTACAGTAGTCAGTACGCAAGAAGCCATTGTGGTATATATGTTGCCGTGTTTTTTTTTTTTCCCGAATACGCTTAAGACTTACACGCATGAATAAATGTAGTATATCAAGAAGAAATGTTTGCTGAGTATATATCCAAGGCGGTGCCATCGTGGCATGCTTTGGCTATCCGTTACACCCGCGAACCCCGCATAAAAACCAGCCGAAAGCCATAACTCCGATCGAAATACCTACCAGCAGCAAATAAAACGATCGGTTTTCCTAGAAACCAAAACGGCGCCGGGTGCATGCCGGCGAGGGCGAGCAGATCATCATCGCTGTAGGCCTGTAGTGTACACGTACTTGGGCCTTCGTTTTGGTGGGCTCTGCATGACATGGGATCTAGTATCTATCTGGTGGGTTCCACTTTCCAGCGTCGTCTCGTTGGACAAGCCCAACCGACATGCATCCATATATGCACCCAAGCAAGGCAGACAGCGAGACGTGTGCCGTGTACGTATAGATAGGTATAGGGCCGGCCGGCGGGAGGCCGGGGGTCGTGGCGAAACGCATGGGAGCCGTCTGATTGAAGGCGTCGTCTCGTTGTAGGATGATATGCGGCAACGCTCCAACGCCTCCCGCCTCACTTTGCGTGTCCGTCCGTAGCTAGGTAGAGTGCACAGTTCAAGGACACTTGGATCTTTTGTGCAAGAGAGGAATCAGGAATACGTATTGCGATGGCACAATCGGCATGAAATTATTATATATACTATTCAACTAGTCGTGAGCATATGGTGTCGTGAACCGCTGTGATGAAATTCAGAACTTATTATTCTTATGATTCATTGAAACGTTGCAGCATGCATAGTACGTTTTCATTAATACAGCATATATCTATAACTTCTATAAGCCTAAATCCTTTAAGCTAATTCTTTTACCTCTGATTGGTCCAATCCTGAAAAATGATGTTATGTGACGTCATCAAATCAGTTACGCCCACTAAGGCTCAGTTATCTCCCACTAGCTATTTCTTTTGAAATAAAAAAAAAAGTCTTAGCAACCTAAACCAAGTATCGTAATTAAAATCCAATTGCATCATGGTGTTTCTCGCGATAAACTCTTCAAAATAAGATCTCATATGGATATATTTTATTTTTTTTCAAACATTACATCTATACATATATATCTTTTAATCCTTAGTCTAATTTTTTATATTTCTACTTCAGACCCTGACAGAACGCCACGGGCATTCCTACTAGTATATATATACATGCATGCTGGAGATATTAGAGAGAGTTTGATTAGCAATGTGTTTTAATTAAGAGAGTTTTTAGTACTGCATAATATAGAAGTAGCATGCAATGGTTGTTAGGAGCAGGACGCACTTGTTCCGGTGAAAAAAGAGAAGCAAATAAAAGCAGATGCGTGCAACTCGATCCAGTGGGTTAGTTTTGGTTTATGCGTTGTGCCCCATTCACCCGTTCCAAGCAGTGGCGGAGCCAGGGGGCCCAGCAGGGGCCTTGCCCACCCCCCCCCCACAAAAAAAAAGAAATTTTTTTTACTATAGGAAAAAATTCATTTATACATCCAAAAATCAATTATGCACCCTAAAATTCAATTATACATCATAAAAATTTCTCTTTTCACCTACTTTTTATGATAATATTGTGATCTTTATTATGAATACTAAATATACATGTAAAATACTATAACTTCATGTACTTATTATATATATTTATTATATTTACGATGTATCACCTATTTCTCAACCCTCTCTTATTAAAAAATTTTGGCTCCGCCACTGGTTCCAAGCTAGTCCTATCGCATCGTCAATGTTTCTTCACAACAATCAGTGTAAGCATCTGTGATGAACTCTTCCAGCCGTTCCAACTCTGGAGCCATGAGATATTATTTTAGATTAGCATCTACTGTGACTTGCTCACGCAGTCCCAGCGGTTCCAAATCCTATCCTATCCTCAGTTTCTTTGGAGGCGGCATCACGCCAAAGTATATCTCCATCTCATAGCCATCGGCCCATGTGCAATACGACGGCCCAAAAGACGAGGAATGGCGTCATCCCATTGTTCTAACACCCGGCCCTGCAGACAACACACGCGGATCCAATGCAAAGCAGTATAGCCGCATACATATACCTAGCCTGGCCCATATCAGGATATATCACATTATCACCTCGCCGCTGAGCATGTCAAAAAAAAAAAAAAGATGTTAGTACATTGGACGCGATAATCTATATCTCTTACGAAATTAATCAAGTCTATCTTAACACATACAAATCATCCTTTTTTTTGGGGGGCCACATACAAATCATCCACATCTTCTTCCACTAACTATTCACATCATTCACAAACATTTTTTTGCCACATCGTCCATTATAATAGTTTATTTATCTCTTTATATAATCATCTATAGTTTCTATTGCAACATGTAGGATATACTTCGTCTTATAGAGATGTCAGAAAGACTACGGCCAATATGGCATACGGATGTCTCACTGACGCCATATGTAATAGGTATGTCAATGTTGGAGATTATGTTCGCAAAAAAATGTTGGAGATTATGGTAATGAAGATATGTCTTCTAATAGGCTTAGTGTTTCGTTTACTGGTCTTCATTTTATGAGCTCTCTAAATCTAGCTTGAACTATATAGTGAAATGGTTGATTTGTTTTTTCCTTCCCTATAAACGGTCGTGTTTCTAGAAACTGTATAGTCTTTTTGGATTCAGTGGTTCGTTCCTGATGCCCGGATACGTACATACATACATACATACTGTATTTTGGGTTTCATGTGTTCATACATAGATCAGGCAATGCCAAGTTGGGTTACTGATGTCACTTTTTAATTCTGCAAGGATCTGAGATGCATGACATGAAGGATCTATTTCTAAAATAGTCTAATGCTGCTTTATAAAATATACACCACCATTACAAAAGTAGTATGATACTCCTGCAACTAAAATATATACTTCGTTGCTTTGGGATTTATTTTGAGAGTTAGAATTATATACTTCCCAGAAAATAAAATCATACTTGTTTTTGTTTACATATTTTATAGTATGACAGTGCACTGGACATCTAGAAAATCATTCACCAGTTGATTGGTGCTTGGCTTCTGAATATAGGGGAAGCCTGAAGATTTGTTGAAGAAATTTGGCTGCCAAGGCGTCTGCTCTTGCAGATGTATTTGCCTTTGCATTGTCTTTTTCGCCGCCGATTTGGTGTTGCTGCCTTGCTGGGTGTAGTAGTGTCGGCTGCCATGGTTGAAATATGTAGCCAGCCAGATTCGGCTGCCATGGTTGAAATATGTTGCCAGCCAGATGAGTGCATGGACATCCAGAAGATCATTCACCAGTTGATTGGCACCTCAGCTTCTAATTGTAGGGGAACTTGAAGGCCTGCTAAAGATACTTTGCTGCCAAGGCATTTGCTCTTGTAGATGTATTTGTCTTTGCATTGTCTTTTGGTTGCCGATCTGGTGTTGCTAGGTGAAGTAAGAGTGTTGGCTGCCTTGTGGAAATAGCCAGAACACACGATCTCTTCTTGCATGAATCATAAATATATCTCAGTGATGCTTAATAATTTGACATAAACCTTGGCAGCAAAGTATAATGCTCGTGCTAACGCTACGGTAGAGATAGAGATTTGATGTCTCTGGTTATGTGTTACCGTAGCG
This sequence comes from Chrysopogon serrulatus, assembly GCA_015844335.1. NCBI lineage: Eukaryota > Viridiplantae > Streptophyta > Magnoliopsida > Poales > Poaceae > Chrysopogon > Chrysopogon serrulatus. The sequence goes on along the minus strand of JADLZL010003498.1, from coordinate 217,036 downwards.
TTAGCACGGGCACTATACTAGTAATGTATAATGGAAGGATGCCTTCGTCGATACGATGCTGAAATTCTAGAGGCCCCTACTTGTGCTGCTAGCCTGCCACACCGCCACAAACCATACCATCCTCAGCATGTACAACGGCCATGCAAGCTCGCCGACCGGCAAAACACACAAGCTCTACTAGCGAGGCAGAGGAATTGCGTTGTCTCTGTGGTCTCCACATAGAACCGCCGCACCAAGCCGTAGTTCTCGGCTGTGAGCACAAGCTTCTCCAGCACAGGGAGGGGCGAAGGGGACGGGCCTCATGGACACCGAGACGTGCCAGCGACACGTCCTGCACAAGCACAAGGTGGACGTAGGGGTAGAGGGCGTCACAACTTGAGAATTCAGAACTAGGATTCAGTGATGTGAATACTCCAGATCAATGGTCTCACACTCCCCTAAATCTACTCCTTCACAAAGAAGCCAAATGCTCAATCAGTTTTTTTCTAGATCAAGACTTAAGCAGAATCTTTAGCCTGCCATTGTCTAGTCAGGAAGCCTCTCAGCTTGCAGAACTACAACTCTTTATTCAGGATAGAGAAATGAATATTGAGACTCATGACGTCTGGAGCTATGCTTGGGGTGGGGATCAACAAACTTCAATACCAGGAAGGTTTATGCGCAGTTGTTGGGGACTGTGGAAGCCTCCCTCTCTTTCCATGTCTCTGGTCGTCGAGCAATCTGGGCAAACATAAATTCTTCTTATGCCTCCTCAGTGATAGACTCAGCACTAGAACAAAGCGAAGTGTTAATAGAAGCTTAGAAATAATGATCAGAATGTTGGATCATTTGACAAAAGAGCATCATCTTTGATAATGGCACTTGTAGAGCAGTCATGCAATCTCACTGGCCGGCAAAACCTGAAGTAAATAATAAAAAAAAGGACCTAACCGAACCTGGACCTTGAGCGCCTACGGCTTTTGCAGAATCACACAAATAAGGGATCTTCTTATAAGTCTTAGCACAGCAGTACAAAAATCTCCTGAAAAGTTCCTATGATGCATTGAAATAGCAATATTGATCATTTGGAGATACAGATAACCATGAGTAGCACTCATGCATGCATACATCATCATCATTTGCCACTCTCAAGTATCAAATTATAACTGAAATATTAGGTGGTGCTTAGGCTCTGCACTATAATCTGGGATTTGAGAATTAGTTATGATGATTCCTGTTATGATTATGATTGTGATCTTTAGGGAAAAAAGGGTCAGCAGAAATTAGAACTTACAAAATTCATCGCACATAATTTATCTCTAGTTCAGTAAGCGTAACAACACTACAAAATCTTACCACCCCAGAAGACTCCAACCCAAGCCTACTACTTCCACCGTTCTAAATTATAAGTCGCTTTGACTTTTTTCGTACATTCTATGCATCTAGATATAATAATATGTCTAGATACATAGTAAAATGGATGAACCAAAAAAATCAAAGCGACTTATAATTTGGAACGGAGGGAGTAGCACTTAGATTAACACTTTGCTCATATATAGTTTTCATGTTGCTGCTTCTTACCTAAAAGGCTAAAATGCATGAAATGGAAGAAGATACCAAGAGCAGCTTACAAGATCCTACAGCATTCTTACAGCTTCTAGTGCAACTTGGTAGAAAAAGCATGAAGAGAGCCAGGGGACGAATTATATGCACCAAATGAATTGGATATTTGCATCAAGATATCAACACCACCTCAATAGAGGCAAACATCATCACCAAGTTCATCTAGTAAGATGTGCTATGCTGGATGAAACGAACACACCGGTAAGGTTTTGTAAGCCTGCTTCCAAAGAAGGCAAGGCAAAAAAAAAACCTCAACTCCATCATTAACAGTTCAAACAAACACAGAGGCTACTACAGCATACAAAGTTACAAACCCATTATTCCAAAAAAGAACTGAGAAGCAGAACAACGAAGGCACAAGCAGCATTCCAGACAAATGCATATGCCACTCATAAAAATTCATTTCACATATTCAGAATTGGCATCCGATTGCCATGAAAACCACATGAACCAAAAAGTTCAGCAATTTCAGACACAGATAATCCATGGATCACTGTGCCATATATAAATATATGAAAAAAACACATGGCAAAATAATTCAGCAATATTAGGCCTTGTTCACTTTCCCTCCAAATTGCAAGTTTTTCCACTCTCTCTCCATCACATCAATTTGTACCCGCATGTAAAGAGCATTAAATATAAGTAAAAAAATAACTAATTATACAGTTTAGTTGTACATCACAAGACGAATCTTTTAAGCCTAGTTGGTCCACGATTGGACAATATTTGCCACATACAAACGAAACGTGCTACAGTTGCAAATTTCACCTTTTCACCTCATCTAAACAAGGCCTTAGATAGACACATAGCACATACATAGATAGACATGTCATAATCCAGCAATTTCTTCAAAGCTCAGTCACCCATCGATGATGGAAACAGCAGTCTTGTCACTGAAGAGTGAACACACTTTCATCATCGGTGTAGGTACATTCATCGTCATTATCTGAGTAGGCACGATCACCGCACACTTCCTGCCATGTCTCTGAGATCATGGCTCGGTTGTACGCTCTGTTGGCTAGGTACTCCTCATCGACCTCGACATAGCGCTTCTCCTCGTACTGCTGGCGGACCTCGTCCTGGAACTTGAAGAAGCTCTCTTGCCCATCATAGAAGATTCTGGCCGCGTCGTAAAAGAGCTTGGTGGACTCGTCCATCTCCTCGTCTGGCGGCGGCGTCAGGTCGGGATTGCTGCGCCTCAGGGCCTCGAAGTCCCTCAGGGCGCGAAACTCCTGGCTGAGGATCCAGTCGACCTCCTCCTGCGACAGCCTTGTCATCGCCTTTTCTTCTTTCTCATCGGCCGGCCCCCTCTTAAGGGTGCTCTGGTCAGCTTCCGCAGCCGCAGCCGTCGCTGCCCCCGCTTTCCTCTCGGGGTTGCACGGTTTCGGCAGATGATCCTCCGAAGCAGACACTTCTCCCTCCGCCGTCACACATCCGGTGATGCAACGCTTCAACGGACCCTCTTCGCCGGCCATCGATCAATGATGATTGTTGGTATAAATTAACTGCACCCTAAATAATGATTATAATCAGATTATCCGCAAGCGCACAGATATATACTGATCAGCACTTCACCAAGATCAACCCGGTTTTAATATCGAACCCAAAGGAACAGTAGGTGAATTATGAAATAGCCCAATACTCTTAATCTAAAAAGGGGGTACAAACAATCTAGAAAACTATTGAGAATGAGGAAATAGCTAATGTACTCTAATTCTAACTACCGGTAAACTTTGTATAATATCGTCTTATCGGACCAGTGACCTGAATAGGAGAAGAAACAGAGTAATCTACCTACCAGACATCTATAGGCCTATCAGTCCTATCAACGGGAAGTGGACTACAGAGGATTCAACGCAGCTATAAAGTCACCTACGCGAGCTACCACTATCCGGCTGATCAGGGGACATTCACAAGCAATCATAACCCAGACACCACGTCTACGCTACGAATACTACTCTGACCTAGGAGCTACCCAAATCAAAGTACTCAATATAGTATGAGTTGCAAACCAAAGAACGAATATAAACAAATGCTCACTTGAATCGAGAATGGTAAATACAAAAGTACCTCGAAACACGGCTCCGGGCGAGGGAGCCGAATCCAGACGAATACAGCTCCTGAGGATGCTCCGACAGGCCGGGGCTCCTCCGAATCTCTACTCTTCTACTCTATCTCTCTAATCTCTATCTTGATTGCTAGCCTAGATCTAGTGGATCTCTATCTAAAGCTCTGATTCTTCATCTCTTGATCTGGCCTCTTCCGGGGGGGTATGACCCTCCTTTTATAGCCCGGTGGGATTGATACGCGCCGTTGGATCAAACCGACGCAGCAAGCGGCCAGGATGACTCCTCAGAGGCGGTGGAGGAAGGTTCCAGAAGGGGGGCGGCAAACCCTAACCCTAGGGGCCGCCCGGCGCAGGGGTGGGGCCGGCCGGCCCCACTTGGCGGCTGCTGGCCCCCTGTTGCTTCGGATGTCTTCTGGAGTATTCCTGAACCCTCTGGTGATGTGTTTTGCGTCGCGATCAAGTTTCGTGGTAAATTAGCACTTAAATCCCTCTTTTAGGCTTTTTCGGAAAATTCCCGAAAAATGCACAAATCACCAAAACTCGTGGAAATTGTTAATGGTAACCCTATTCTTATCATATATCAATGTCTCGGGAAGTGGTAATTACTAATAAATTTTGGGTGATAACATGTGTCAACAATGATATGACGAATCTCACCTCGCGTCGCCTCGATCACGATGTCGATCGCGACAATAGGACGCCTACGACAGAGGATTTGGAACCCTCCTGCTAAGCCGCTGGAGTTGGGGAACGGAGGCGGCGGAGTGTAACTTCTATATAGATCAAGGCGGAGGGCTAACGAACCCCTAGCCTTTGCCTCCATCGAATCCAGTTTCCCAGTCGAACCCGGATGCTGCGAGTCGCCTGCAACCGAGTCCGTCTCAGCAGCTCCCGGCGGCCCGTACTCCAACCAAATCAACTTAGCCCAAAACGAGAAAATTGCAAACGAAAGCCTAGCCCAACATTGGAGTTATTAGGATGAAAAAAAAACTGAAAGAAAAGTCTACTTGACACCAAACCAATTTTTTTAAAAAAAAAACACGTTTTTTAACCTACTGCAACTTTTCAAATTGTTCGATTTTGCTACTGGATGGTTTTATTTATGAAGTGGTTTTCGTTAATGTCCTATATGACACCAAATCAGCCAAGAGAAATACAAATAAGACGCTTCTGATACCTCCACAAAGCCAGCTAGTCTGTTGCAACCAGCTGCAACCAGCTCCAATCTGCCAGCCGAACGGACCCAAGATTATTAGATTTTATTATAAAAAACTATAGAAATAATTTTTAAATAAATCATCCAAATATTTCTAGTGGAAAATCTCTAATCTCTAATCTTCTCCTTCTTTTCTAATATAATTTCTAATCTTTTATGCCATCTTTTTTCGTCCACCACTTGCTTCTTTTCTTATTCGTCCGTCGCAGTCCCCTTTGGTGTCCGGTCTCAGTTTGTTTTGGTTTCTTTTAGTACGAGCTCATCAGGAGAAAAAATACATGATAGAATAAAACTCCATGCCCAACACGGAGGGCAAACAAAAATACGTGATATGTGTTCAACACAAAAGGGAAAAAGGAGTAGAACTCAATATTCGACTTCCAGCAATCTAACTGCTTTTGCTTACAGTGGAATAGAACGTATGTGTAAAAAGAATACCAAAAATTCTATCTATCCTGTATAACAACTCAAACACAACACGTCACAGGCAAACCTCGTATGTGGACGGCATGACCACCGTCCCGTCGCGCTAGAGGCCTCCCCGCCTCCCTCGTGGCCAACGACGGCAACAAGGTCGATGCGTGCCTGCATGACATCAGCGTGACGCCCAGCGGTGCTGAACTGCTGGTGCTGGTCACGGAGGGAGGATAATAAAACCGCCTTATAACAATAAAAATTCCGGCCCTTTCCGATAAAGGGGAGTAAGGAACCGCTAAGTTCCTACTTTTTTATGTTTACAATCTGGATCCTCCGATTAGACAGCCAGCTCAAGGCCTACATCTATGTATATATTTTTATTATCTTTTACATTTTTATATTCCATACAAATAAACCCTGCCCTAGGTGTTTCTCCTACAACCGTAGAATGCTTAAAATAACTAAACAGAAAAGCAAAATTAATAGCTAAGTTAGGAAGGCTTGGCCCAATAAAAATGATCGTATCAATTTATTTTAGTATAAAAGTGGTCTTAAATAAAATAATAATAAACTATGAAGTTTACAATTTCATATTATTATATATCTCTACATCATATAGAGAAGAAATATCTTGTTATCTTTTTTTTGAATTTTTAAATAGGATAATAAAGTTTATAAAAGTGGATGAAACTCTACATCTAAAGAGATTATAGCATCATCATGTACCCACATCTGCATACGATATAAATTATCCTCCACTCAAAGCTGATATGTTCATGTCCTACTCGGATCCACATGTCCACATTCGATATAAAGTTCCCCGAACTCATGCGACCGCATCGGATTACTGAGGTGATCTAAACAAATGTGACCCGGTGCAACGCACGGGCATATAAGAGTAAAACTCCATGCCCCACACGGAGGGCAAACAAAAATACGTGATATGTGTTCAACACAAAAGGGAAAAAGGGAGTAGAACTCAATATCCGACTTGCAGCAATCTAACTGCTTTTGCTTACAGTGGAATAGAAGGTATGTGTAAAAAAAAAAGTACCAAAAATTCTATCTATCGTATAACAAGACTCAAACACAACACGTCACAGGCAAACCTCCAACACGGTAGCCCATTGGGAGACCTAAGCACCTGAATGAACTACATATATGTCAATGTGCCCACATCGGAGGAAGCCCAAGGAGAAAATTGGAGACGATGAAAAGGTCGCCGGCGGTGGTTGACAGCTCCAAGTTGCCGAGGCGACAACGAAGAGTTGCGTGATGGAGTTGGGCCCCATAGGTGCGACCACCGCCATCCCCGCGGTGGCGTCGGGCACAGCAAGTAGAGTGATGTGATGATGATAAGAAGGCAGATGGAATTGTGGAGCAAGCGAATTAGCATCGTTCGATGCCTGTGTGGTGCTGTCGGCAGCGAGGCACTCAATGCTATCGATGACGAGCTCGACGCAAGCTTCCATCGCGGCATCCTTCACATCTGTGGCGAGGCATGCGGTCGGCGCACTTGGCACAGAGCTCCCGCCTGAAGTCCACGTCATGAGCATCCTCTCGGCGTATGCGGACGGGGACGGCACGACCACCGTACCGTCGCGCTAGAGGCCTCCCCGCCTCCCTCGTGGCCAACGACGGCAACAAGGTCGATGCATGCCTGCATGACATCAGCGTGACGCCCAGCGTGACGCCCATCAGTGTGAATAAAGATTTTTCACAGAGTGAAGAGATAGATTTTTCTGGAAAGAGGACGCACCCATTGTATTGATCAAGTTTACTCACGCAAGTGCAAAAGCACATAGGTCAAAGCAATTGATATGTGTTAGCTTAATATGTTTTCACCTGTAGCAAGGGATCGGACGAGCGTGTTTACTATCTATATTTATATTATATATAAATATATAGTACATAACAAATAATATAACGCATAGGCATTTTTGCTAGTATAAAATTAAAATTCTAAAATCTACTTTAATCTTATAAAAATAATTTGTTTTTTTAGTTTCAAAATCACCAAAATGCATTCTAGTGGGTTGCACATGTTTCATAATTGCCATCAACCGAAGCCCAAAGTGGCAGGATTCCAATTTTCTCTAAAAGCAAGGTCTTCGGCAAGCACCGGGGAGGACGAATTCATCTCGTCAAGCACAAATGCAAATGTCATCTGCTTCCCTACCAATCCCTGTGCGCAGGTGAAGGCGCTGAGTAGCGATAACCAACGATACAAACAAGACAACTAGACAAGCTAGATGGGGGAGCACCCAACTAGACAGGAAAGTGAATAAACAGCTCAGCAGAATTTTTGGCAAGTCAAAATCTCAAACAGTATCATACAAGTAACATAAGTCATAAGACCAACACTTCACAGGGCAAATCCTTGTTAACAAATCAATCATTTCTATCAGAACCCAGTATTATGCATAGCAAAGAGAATCATACGAACTTTCAGCCAAAAAAAAAAAAAAAAAAAAGCATGCTTGCCTTAAAAAACTTTAGCAGACACAGATCCATCAGTCACCTATTTTCGACAGCTATATACAGTTCCAAGGTCTATTCTATTCTATGCAATTCTCCAGAAGTATTGACAGCACAGTTTTCAAGTAAAAGTTCATTAGACGTCCATATCCCATCCTAGATCCCCTCACTTTCTCCCAGCCTCAGGAGGCCAGGTTGTTTGGCAATGGGGGGGCAATACCCCCATGCTGCCTGATGTCTGCTCTAACACTTTCTGTAGACTGCACCCTGTTATCATACTGATTCCACATCTTCTTGATGTCCGGCCTGCTCCTTTTACCTCTGGCCCTTTCCATGTTGATAATCCCTTCGAGCATTGCATTAAGGTCCTCATATTCAGCAAGAAGCTCAAGGATCTTGTGGTTTACAAATTCGGATTGACCTCTGTATCTTCTTGGTATAGTGATTTGTTTTCCCTAGATTGAAAGAATTCGTTAATGTCCTTGACAAACAAAGTAGGTAAGGTAAAAACAGAATTAACTACTTACAAGATTGCAGACTTATAGTACCTTAGAATGATCAAGCTCATGATTTTTGTTTTGACCTTTCCAGTAATCTACGTGAGGTGGCTGTACAGAGCAAAAATGAATCCAACAGTGAAATCAGAAAGAATTAACTACTTACAAAGTTACTGTAAGCATGCTTTAGAATTAAAAATCAATGGTCGCATTAGGTCCTACGCTGAGTTGCTGACATCTTTTGTTTTCTGAAACAATTCCTGGTGGAAATCCTACTGGAGGGGCAGGGCAAGGCCCCTACTGGATAATAGAACCATGGAACACCAAAATTGCATATCCATCATTTTTTTGGTGAGACAACAGAAAGGGCATCATTTTTTTTTTGTGAGACAATAGAAAGGGCAAGGCCTCTACTGGAAAATATAAATCAAGGAAACATATAGAGGTAATACAAGGTAAAAGCAGGACGCAAAGAAAGAAATGAAAAATAACAGTCTAATTATTTTTTAAAACAAATAACAGTCTAATGAAGCTAAGAATTATTCTAGCCATATCTCAATCAACGGGAAGTAATTTTTTTCTTCGCATGTAAAAGCAACAAAGAGAATTCAGACGTGAAGAATCTTGTGCATTTCGAAATGGACGGTTGAACGCCTAGGAAGATTTGATCATTTCTTGATTTACATCAATCGCATAGCTGTGAGTAGTATGTTTCATCATTGATTCTACTAACTTTACATCTTTGTATCAACGTTAGATGACGGAGCTAGCACGGCCCCTTATCTGATCCCCGCACACTTTTTCATACTGGAGTAAAACAACCATACTGACAAAGACTCACCGGTGGGACTCGAGCAGGGCCCTGGTCACGACCTCCATTGCCCCCAGGGCCGAAGGCAGCATGCGGGTCTTGACCAATTGGTCTGCCACCGATGGGAATCTGATGCAAATCGAGTAAGGACGTGAGGGTTAGGGTTTCCAAGCGGAGGCTCTCCATCTCATACGCGGACGATGCCACCCCGATTCCGACTGACCAGCTAGTTCAGGTTAGCGGCATGGCCAGCGACGACGTGGACGCCACGGCCCCGTCCTCCACCAACCCCGCCCGCGCCCAGGGCGACTCCATCGACTCCGTCATCCATTGCCGCTCCCACGATCCAGCCGATTGGTTCGTCGGGATGTCCCCGTCCAGCGCCTGCGGCCAGCGCAACGGCCTCCCTGCCATTCTCCCGGCCTCGCCCAGGTGCAGCATCATCCATCTCGCCGACGACCCCGCCGTCGGCGTGTCCTCTGCCGTCGCGACGGCCCCGTCCAGCGCCCGCGACTAGGCCAACGGCTTCTCTGCCTCGGCCGCCGCCATCTCCAGCGTCCTCCATGGAAAACTTTGAACCGGAAGCGGCGCGGCGCTAGGCGGCGAGGCGAGCGCGCGGCGCTAGGCGGCGAGGCGAGCGCGGCGCTGGAAGGCGAGGCGAGGCCGCGAGGCGCGGCTAGTTTCCTTTCGATTCGGAAGATGGTTCGGGGAGGCGAGGAGGGGGGTTTTGGGAGGATTTCTCAACTATATAGTCGGCTAAGAGGCGGACGAACCTGCCACAGCCTCTCAGGCGCATGGAGTCCGCCCATTTCGTTATACTGGCATCAAGCCCAAGCGCCCAACGCACCGCGCCCACAAGGCCACGACATATTGGGCCATTTCACTGTAAAGACAGCATCAGGAGTGTTCGCTTCTGTTATAAACCGGTTTCTTCTTATCTTTTCGCCTATAAAAAAGAAGCCAAAATAAGCCGTTTTTAGCTTTTGCTTCGCTTATAAGCACAAGCGAACATTCTCTCAATGTGGGTTCTAAGCAACAGCCATATCCGATTAAGGCCCTATTTGATCCCCTACTAATAATAGTTACTATGAAAACCTTTTAAGTTTGACCAGATTTATAGAAAATACTATTATTAATATTTATATTTTCAAATAAACTCAAAAAAGTTTATTATAACAATATATTCAAAGATCTATAGAAAATTAAAAAAAAAACTTTTAAGTTTGACTAGATTTATACCAAATACTAATATTTGTAGCTTCAAATAAGTTTATTATAAGAATATATTAAAATAACTATAAAAATACATATTATATATCATAAATATTAATATTTTCTTATATATATTTGGTCAAAGTTAAAGATTGTTGATTTTTTTAGAAAGCAATAATGACTCCTTTTTTGAAGGACAGGAAGTACCTGTTAAGTTCTTTTAATCCAAACAGATATAGGTGATGAACTAATTAATTGTTAGCTAAATTCTCAACTAACAACTATCTAACTAATTGAATCAAAACAGCTAATAATTGGACCCACTATGCCCACCTCATCTCTTCCCTTCTATGAGGAGAGCATCTCACGTTCGCGCCCTAAGAAGGGATCCAAATTCTTATAGAAATATTTCAGATTTAGATTCTCCTATGAGAAACATTTTAGACGATGAATTAAAATCACTTCATGAGATCGTTTGGATGGTGGGTTGGATTCTAATTCACAGAATACTTTTCATAAAAAAAAAGTATATAAACAAAAAATATTCACTAAAAATTAGGTGGATGAATGACAACTTAAATATAATGTATTTTGGCATATACTATTTAAAAGATCAACCGAAAAACCACGGGTGCTAATGAAGAAGAGGGCAATAAATTGAATACTTCCTCCATACTAAGAAATAAGGGAAGTCGTTTTCAACAACTTGGATCAAATGTTGAGAATATAAAATCATGAATAACTTTTTAAGTTATCGACTTTGGAATTGTGAAAACTTGAAACCTATATAAATATATTTGTCTTAAAAAATACTTTCATACAAATATACATATGTTACTCAGTGTTATCCTAAACTCTAAACGATAAACGGTCGGCCACCTATCGTTTGGCACATTATTCAGGTTAAATGGGTGTTTAAATGGACAAAACAGCCGTTTAAACGGCTGATTAAGTGGAAACAGTCTACCACCATGTAGCGTTAAACGGTGTGTACGGGCTAAATGACCATTGAGGTGAATAGTTATCATTTTTTTTGATAAATATTTTTACAATGTTGTTCAAACCAGCTAACTGAGTGGTAGAGTAATGCCATGGTAAGGCATAAGTCATCAGTTCAAATTTGAAAAAAGGGCTTTCCACTTAGTAGTAGAATAATGCCTTGGTAAGATAGAAGTCATCGGTTCGAATCTGATAAAGTATTTTTCAATTAAATTCATTCACCTTTTTTTTGAAAATGTCTCCATTTTCTTTCTTTTTGCAATTTTAACTTTGTGCTTCGTTTAGTGTTCAGACAAAAAATGTGGGCATCTCACACTAAACAAAGTCATAAAATTGCAAAAAAATGAAATTGGACTCTTTTTTTTTAATATATGGAGCGAGTATATGCAAAACTACCCAAAGGCCATTTCCATTCTTTACCAAGAAAAGCTGAAATGTTTCAGCTCTAAAACCGATGCATAGTACCGTTTGGAAGTGTTTCAATTGATTCTTGGCATAAACGGATCTGTATGTAACGAAAGCCTAGCCTAGCATTGAAGTTAGGATGAACAGATACTGAGGGGCGTTTGGTGCCGCTCCTGATGGCTCATATCATTGTGTTATATCATCCGCCAGTATTAATATGTAATAGTTTATCTTTCTATATAAATAATTATATATAGAATAATTTTATTCTAAACCACATCTGTGGCAACGCGTAAGATAGTTTCAAGTGTTAGTGTAACAGTGCGGCGGGAAGGATGGTTGGGGGCGGTGGGGCAAGTGGGGGGCGGTGGGGCTATGGGAGAAGGCGGCGGCGGCATGCATGGGAGGAGAGATAGAAAGAGAAAGAGCCTTTGCCGTTTATTACTTGATCGATTGATGCGGTTACATGTCTATTATTATTTATAGTCTCTATAGGATTTGGCTCAGAAGCAAAACGAAGAGATCCTATCGAACACAAATTCTCCTTTCCATCAATCAATCTCTCAACTTCATATCTTAACAAACTATTTCTAAAATAAATAGAACTATGCATGGCAATCGTAGATGACGCGGAAGGAAACGACGATTACGGTTGCGCCGACCCTCCTTGGGCGTACGCCCTCCCCTAGGGCAGGCTGCCGGACGCACCAAGGGCGGAATCAGCGCCCCCATTGCGGCCTCTTCTGGCCCACTCTCTCCGTTCTGTATTGGGTGTGTGACAGTTAGAGAGATTTAGAAAGACTGGGGCTAATATAGCATGCGGATGTCTCCTCAAATTGTCAATGTTGCATATTATGGTAATGAAGATTTGTCTTCTAATAGGACTAGTGTTTAGTTTATTTTTTTTATTTTATTTTCTTTTCCTTTTCAGGAGCTCTCTAAATCTAGCCTGAACTATATAGTGAAATGGTTGATTGTAAGATTTTTAGAGTTATATGGGCCGCAATAAGTTTTTTTTTCTTAAAAAAAGTAACGCCGGATGTGAATGTATAATGCGTCGAGACGACGCTGAAATTCTAGAGCCCCCTACTTGCTGCCAGCCTGCCACACCGCCACAAACCACACCATCCTCAGCATGTACAACAGCCATGCAAGCTCACCGGCTAGCAAAACCTGAACCTAAACAAACACGATCTCACGAAGCCCGGACCAGCGGCATGGTGGCGATCTCGACCAGGGTCTTGTGCAGCGCTTGCGGCTTGGAGAAGAAGGGCGCATGGTCCGCCCCCTTCAGCCGGAGCACCTTCTCCGGTGGGTTGGCACCACACATGCTCTGCTGGAGAGGCAGAGAAATTGCGTTGTCCTCCGTGGTCTCCACATAGAACCGCCGCACCGAGCCGTAGTTCTCGGCGGTGAGAACAAGCTTCTCCAGCACAGGCGCGAAGGGGATGGGCCTCATGGACACCGAGGCCAGCGACACGTCCTGCGCAAGCACAAGGTGGACGTAGGGGGGTGTCACAACTTCAGAATTCAGAACTAGGATTCAGTGATGTGGTTGGTTTGGTTGGAGGTGATTGTCAGTGACGGTAACATATAGTACCCCTGTCCTACCTTGGAAGGGCTCTTGTTGAACAACAGATCTCTAAGTAAGGCCCTGTCTATGTTGATGGTGGTTGGAGGACGGTCCTTGCCGTTGGCATAGACGAATTCCTGCGCCTTTTGGAGAGTACCGTTTGTGTCCATCTGGAGCGGAAGGACAGCGTCAGGACATAATCATAGGAGACAATGCTACTAACTTTGATGCCAGACAAGGCAACATTTAGTGTTCTTGTCTTTTTTTTTGATTCGTTACCGTTAATTGTTCAACAAATTAACTCTGGAGCAGGAGACCAACCTGCTGTTGGAACATGTCAAGGGCACTGTTTCCGTTTGTCAGCATTGCTGCACAAAGGAAAACAGCCTTGGCAACTTTGGATGGGAACATCTCCATTGCGTAGGATACACAGGCACCACCAAGATCATGAGCGACCAAGATTACCTGCATAATGTTCGAGGAATCCGATTGTTATATTTCTGGTAAGATAGGAAGTTATGCGAAAAAAGAATCACACAAAGCAGGGGTCTTCACATCAGTCTAAACACACCAGTACAAAAATCTCTTGAACAGTTCCTATGATGCTTTCAACTATCAGTATTGGAATTGCTAAAACTTATCTCAAAATTCCGGGAAGATATTGAGATGATGATTGTAGCGTACACAAAATATTTCCAGGGGTCGTTTTAAAAGATACAGATCGACTTGACTGGCACTCAACTACCTAAGTCATTGGTGCATATATAATAATAATGTCACTCCCAAGCATCAAATCATAACTGAAGTTAGGTAGTGCTTATGTTCTGCACCACAATCTGGGACCACTTCAGTCTGGGATTTTAGAATTAGTTATGATGATTCTTGTTATGATTGTGATCTTTACAACAGAAAAAGTCTACAGAATTTAGCACTTGCAAAATTGATTCACAGAATGTCAGGCATATTGTACTTTATCTGTGATTTTTCCTACTTCAGTATTTGTACATTGGGTGATTAAATGTAACACAATTAAAATCTTATTTACCCCAAATGAGTAAAGTCCAACCCAAGTCCATTGACATTTAGATTAACACTTCACTCACAGTTTTCATGCTGATGCACTAGCTATTTTTATCTACAATGCGCGAAATGGAAGAAGATACCATTGGCAGCCTACAAGATCCAAACTCCAAATTATGGCGCTGTACCAAAATCTACGTGCCTGCAACTTACCATGCTTATGCAGAAATGCAGAACACAGATTTTTGCAGGAATAAGTATTAGTTTGCCATTATAGAACTCTCAGCTAATGATAATTTAGTCGCTGTCATCCCAGTTTTTATTATAAGATTGTTAAGGACTAAAGTCAAAGCATGAAAGCGGGTAAATTAACAAATATGATGTACAGCGCCACAATAGTCAATGGATACTACAATATCCCAAATGGAATGTAACTTTCAAAATATTCTAGGTATACGCATGGAAAGAGAGCTAACCTTTTCAGCATCACCTAAGCCTTTAAGGTAAGATGTAAGTGGTTCAGCATACTCTGAAAGACTGCTAATCTTGTTTGTGTCGTAAGAATGAATCCCTGAGCCTGTTAAGTCGATGGCGTTAACTTTGAACCCACTATCTTCAAGAAGGGATATAGTCTTGTACCAACACCAAGCGCCAAATCCACCTCCATGAACAAGAACAATGACATTGGTTTCTAAATCCTTAGTATTCAAATCCTGTTTGAGAAATGAACCATAAGTCAAAAGTTGCGGTTATATAAACCCAGGAACACGATAGTTGTCAAACACTCAAACACTAGAATTCTAATGAGGAAACTGGAGAAAGATTGAAAGTATCCAAGGTCCTAATAAATGCACACAATGTACTGAGTCAAAAACATGGAGATGATTGTTTGCTGATAAGCATGGAAAGAACAAACACCATCTAAATGTCAAATGCCATGCTGATTCTGTTCAACTTTTCACAGTTTCCAACAAATTTAGCATACCAGCGTGGCAGCATCTCCATCCGATAGCTGACAGATGGCATTGAAAATGTCAAAAACAAGCCTCTTACTAGTCAACAGTTCAACACCACTGTTGGTAGTCAGAAATGCCGGTATATAATACTCAAGACAAATTAGTAGCCACGCCGGCTGCCCATCCCATTCATGATCAGGGCAAACCTGGGAACAACATATCTTGCGTCAACACTGAGACAATTTGAAATAAATAATATCTGGATCCCCCTACCATTGCAAAAGTTGGGACCTCGTCGGTTCTCGTTTGTCCTTTGTCCAGAGGAACGAACACACAAGCCAATATGATCCCAGTCACCACAGATAGCAGCAACAATCAATCAGTTTCTACGTTCCCTATGCATGAGCATCAGAACAAACAAATTTATGACCAACCACATTTTTTAAGGTCTTAATTTCTTTCT
The DNA here is from genome assembly GCA_015844335.1 of Chrysopogon serrulatus. Classification (NCBI taxonomy): domain Eukaryota; kingdom Viridiplantae; phylum Streptophyta; class Magnoliopsida; order Poales; family Poaceae; genus Chrysopogon; species Chrysopogon serrulatus. Next base: position 201,319 of record JADLZL010003498.1, on the reverse strand, counting down.
AGATAATGGATAGTACCATCGAGCTTCATTCCCTCAATAGGGGAATCAAACCACATTTATTAGTTATTACAAAGATCATCAGACACCACATACCAACCATTATCAGTCAACCACCGAAGTTCCCAGTTCCTCTAAATTTTGACCAAATCAGTGCTTGGTCGTTGTCAGATAACTCCTTGTTCACACTTCTCTCAAGAGTATTCATCAACCACTGATGATAAAGTCAGGTCTTAGTCTATGTTGATAACTACAGATGGAAACAAGCACGTGCATTGTGCCGGTTCGGATTTGTAGGCGTCCCAATTTGAACGGCCTCGCCCACATATGGGCTATGGCTGATGTTAACCAGATTGCCCGGTCTCACTACATAGTCATGAAATGCGAAACGTAATCGCCTGCCTAGTTCTTACCACCAGAGCCAATTCGTAGAAACAAGTCAGGGGTATATTCGTCCACGATGCAGCATCGAATTAAACTGCAAATTGGCAAGGCATTGAGGCATGCCATGACGCAATACAATAAATCAGAAAAATGAGAAGAATCTGAATCACCAAAGATCATACCTTTCTGGAACTGACTCAACTGAATCGAGCAAAACTGAATGGTGAAAAGAATCTAAATTTCGAAATAAACGTAATAAAATAGAACCGCAACAACGGGAGAACCGAATGGGGATCCCATAGGCATAGCCCCTGCTTTCCTTGCATTCGACGCGAGGACAACCAATCGCAGCGAAAACTCGCAGAAAAGACGGCATAAAGTCAAACGAGACTGCACAAGAATTCAACGCGGCGGCACGCACACCAATGACCAACCGAACCAAGCAATGGGGACCAGAGGCCGAGAGGGGCAAGCAAGCTATGGAGGAAGAGGAAGGAGTAGTATGGCAGGATGCTCACCTTGGCGAGGAGCTGCTGCGGCTGGAGCTCGGGGTCAGCGAGCGACCTCGGGCGGGTGCTGCAGCTCCGGGGCAGCGGCGGGCCCTGGCTCTGCCGCTTGGCCGCGTACCGCACCGACGCGGACCGCTCGAACGCCCCCAGCCCACCGGCGGCGGCCCTCTGCCCCAGCACGAGCGCCGTCGCCGCAGCCAGCGCCTCCTCGTCTATGGACAACGAGGCCTTGGCGGAGTCCCTCCCGCCGCCGCCACGGCCGCGGGAAGAGGTGGAGGAGCGCCGCTTCGCCTGCGGCGGCGGGGACCTGTTCCCCGACGGGCAGGGGTCGGAGAGGCAGGACATCAGCGAGCCCATCGGGCCGAGCTGGGTAGATTCGGAGCCGGGGAAATCCTTGCCTCGGCTGCTCCGGTGCTGCCGCTGCCGCGATTCAGGGAGCTTGACGAGGAGGGGAAAGAAGAGGAAGCAGCAGCGGGCGGCGGGCGCGGCAGAAATGGCAGGCAAAAAGGATACGAAAACTTATAGTTCTTGTGGTACCGCCAATTTTGCACATAAGGGCTCCAGTTCAAGGAAATTTGCATCAGGATACTTCCTACGAGTAGCCTTTATGTATGTTTGAAAATGTCGTGTTCAGGTTCAATCTATTAAAATTCAATCCGGCCATCATTTTTTGACATTTGGTACCACGGAATTGACATTGGAACCGCGAGATAGTACCCATCATTCCTAGTATCAGATCCAAACATACTATCAACAGCTCCCTTCGTTCCAAATCGTAGGTAGTTTATTTTTTGCTTTATTGGTTTTAGCTTATCCGTAGTTGAAATCTTTAATTTATCGGACAGCTTATAAATCTTATTATATATAGATATAATATATATCTAAATGCGTAGCAATAACTATATAGCTAGAAAAGCTAAAACGGCTCACAATTTAGAGTTGACAATGACAGAGTAACTATTAATCCTATTAGGAATGTTATAACTATGAATAGGTAATAGATACCAACGACCTATTAGTAACTCATTAACATTAATAGGTATATCCAAACACATCTTGCTAATAAATAGCTAGCTAGTAGCTATTAGCTACTCCATCTATCCACATGAATATAATTCTAGCCTAGAACCAAGTTAAATTATCTCGAGTTTGACAAACTATAAACAAAAAGTAACAATATTAGATTTATCATAAAATATATTTTTATACCATATTAATTTGAGGTCATAACATTAATGCTTTTTGCATATATACTTGGTCTAGACACGTTAATAAAAGAATACATCTAAGACTATATCCTTTTGCGGATAGATTGAGTATTAGATAGCTGACTATTAGTATTAGTAGAGACATGTGAGAAAAGAGGTATATGTTCTTTATTTTTGCTAAAAAATGGAGCTCCTATATGGTCCGTATGTCTGAATTTTCAGATAACAATCTATCAACCGGTACAATTAAAAGAATAGCCCAAAAGAGATAATTCACAGTTTTCTTTTTCTGTAGCCAAACAATGACAAAAGTGCACACTACTTGAACACAAACACCAAGAAAACCATGCACTTTACCTGAAGACCAGAAAGATTATTCTTGTTTTCATGACAGAACTGGAAAAGGTAAACAGAGCATTCATTTGTGAATGTAGCTCTTGATGAACATTCAAGTCATTCTTGATAGGGAAAAGGTAGGAAGTTTGAAACAAAATTTACTCTCACGCTTTGCTTTCTTCCTATGTAAGGCCTTGTTCATTCGAGTGGATCATAAAGGATCGAAGGAAATTAAATTCAATATACAAGTCAAAATTATCCTAACCCTTTTCGATTGCTTTGGATGGGAGATTAATCGATCAAATTGTAAACTGATAGTGTTTTCTATATACAAGACCGGGACGAGAAACAAAGATTGCATCCAGACCGTTTGGATGAGACTAAACTTTAGTACCTCTCGGAGCGGCAATGCATTTTCTTGGTCCCGAAATTCCAGGCTCTCCTGCTCTGGTCTGAGAAACGAACGCTGGCATCTAGCGTCCGTTGCGGCGTTGCCCTGGCCTCGATACGGACAGGGACAGGCGAGCTCTGCCGGCTGCCACTCTCTGCTCACTCTCTCTCTCCCATGACCTGTCGCTCGCCTTTGCTTTGCAGTGGCAGGCAGGCATTTGATGGCTCAAACTCGGAGCTGCTGCCTCGAGTTGAGTGAATGCGTACTCCCTCCGTCCTAAAAAGAATGATGTTTTAGGTGTTCGTGTCATGAAATTTAACTTGATTTATAAAAATACGTCATAATATTTATACCTTCAAATATATTTTTAAAAAACTAGATCTAAATATCTTTTTAATAATACTAATTATGATACTAATCGATGACGTTTATTATTTATAAAAATTACCGGCAGTTGTTTCTCGGGAAGCGAGAACGTCATTCTTTTTGGTAGAAGGAGTAACGGCTAACGAACGCGGTGCAGGCAGGGGGCGCAGATCCCATGAGTTGGCTGCACGCGGCAGACAAGACAGGACGTACCGTCCGGCATCGCCATTGAAATCTGGCCGGAGTTACTGTAGCGCGCTGCTTGTCGTCCTTGCCACAACCGGCAGATCCAGCCAAATCCATGCAGCTCCTGCCGTCCTCCTAGGCAGGAATTCTTCAGTCTTCACTGTGGTCACGTCACGAACTTGTCCTCCAATGATTCTTTAACGAGCAATGCAAGGTCTCAGTGACGAGGTGGCCGCCGGCGCCGAGAAGTCGACGGAGGAGTATTCAGCTGACTGCTGACAGACTGACCCAGCACAGCAGAGGCAGCCAATTCCTGTTCCGCCGGGAGAGAACAAGAACAAGACGCCGTCGGCGGTCGGGCCGTGGCCATTTTGCTGCCGTGGCGCAGGCAGGAACGCGCCAGATGGCTCGCCCACAGGCCAACATGACGCGCACGCGAGTCATGGGGATGCTTCCATTTCCCTGTCACAAATCACAAATCACAAGGGGGAAATACTAGTAAAATAAAATTGACCAGGCGGATGGAAGCCGAAGGCAACCCATTTCAGAATCAAACAAAACCCATGGTCCCATGCCGTGCCGAGCTACTACTATACTAGGAGTACTACACAAAACGCTCATATTTTTTTACTCTCTCTCTCGATCAGCATACTATATCTAATTGCTTTGACTCCACGCGTTCAGAGCAGAGAACAAGTGAACAACGTGCTTGGTTTGACCATGCCAGGCCATACGCAACAAACGGTCCATGACTCGTGTTTGCTCCAAATCATATATGCAACAAAAGGTTTGGAATGGGTAGAGCTGGGACTTGGGCCGTGCCGAGCCGGCCTGGCCCGGCCCTCTCGTGCTTCGTGCCTCTTCAGGTCGTGTTTTTTAGGCACGCTCTGCGCGTCGTGCCGTGCCGATCTGGCACGGTAAATTTTTCTTCGGCCCAAGCACAGCCCGTGGCGCCTCGACGCAGCGTTCGGTCGTCTTCCGCCCAAACACGGCCCCCTCAAAATATCTCTAGTTAATTTCTTTTTCCGCTCATCATATAAATAAATAAATATCTTATGTGTACTATTTTTGTGAAAGTTAAATGATTTTCATTATCTATTTAAGAATTAGATGAGAGATAGTATAGTAAATGTTAAAAAAACTACATTGCAGAGTTGTAGATGTGTATACGTGCCATTTTCGTGCCGTGCCAGCCCAAGCACGGCCCAAAATACGGGCCGGGCCATATAGCCCGTCGTGCCGATATCCTAGGCACGGCACGGCCCTCATATTCGTGTCGTGCCGGCACGGCCCAAAAAATTTCGTGCCGTGCCGTGCTTCGGGTCGTGCCAAAAAGTCGTGCCGTGGCCCGCCCTCAAATGGCACGGCCCAAGTCCCAGCTCTAGGAATGGGAGGTATCTCCTTGAAACTGATCGGGACAGATCCGGTGTTTGTTGGCACTCGTGGCAATACGGATCACGAGATTCACGGCACAACCACATCCATATCTTTTTTATCATATAATTTGTAATTATGTAGATCATTGGGAACTACTCCCTGTGTTCAAAAAAAAAGTAAAATATAATGTCATTGTCATGCTTTCTTTGATTCACTCACTTTTCTTTTGAAAAAACATCCTTTTAACCATCAAACTATTACTAGAATTTGGTTTTAGCTATATTATAACTTGAAAAAAAAAAGATATCTTTGACAATTCAACTACCAAAATCATTTGGATTTAGCCATATAACAGTTTTGAAGGATGGTACCGCTGATATGAACATGTGGCGGTGGGATCCACATAGCAGCATGTTTATCATCTCTCTTGTGTCCCTTCTTTTTCCCTATGTTCTCTCTTCTCATCCACATCGACCGAGGGGTGAGGGGCCAGGGCAGGGGAATACTATCAGCGGTCCAGAGCACGATGGACAAATTCTTGCGTGCGACGACTCAAAACAGCAACCAAATAAGAAAGAAGAAAGAACATATCTTGAGGCAAAATCTTACTCCATCCTAAAAATGATGAAGCTGTTCGGCAAGATAAAAAACAACCGATTTTTACGTGAGAAAAAAATACTGTTGACTTATAAGCTACACATATATAGCATCACATAGGTACACTATCAAAAATATATTTTATTATGGATATAATTAATAAAAATATATTCCATTCTGAATATAACGATGATACTTGTTTATTATGAATATTGATATCTTTTTTTATTAAGCTGAATATTGTCGAACTCAAGCTAACTTTGACTTTGAATTTTGCCAGAGTTGTACGTAACGGACGCTTATTCTTTATGACCACCAAACGAACACCTATGCCAGCGTGGATGTCCTGCGAGCCCATGTCCTTACGCCCATTGAATATTGCCAATTCGCCATGGGATGCACGGCGATACACGGTTCACGCGGCCACCGGTAACGCTCCCTGCCTGCCTCTTTGCTTCCTCTTCGGTTGTTGGGGGATCCCTGATTAGGGAAAGGATCACATCACACACATAAACTAGTGCAAAAGCTCCCAACTCCCATCATATTCATATACGGGGCTCCACTAGCTCCTCCAGCGATACCTAGCCCTGCGTATAGTCGCACGCACGCACTTCGCCAAGAATTGATAGGTTTCGTCAAATGCCTTTGGCGGCTTGGCGCCACACGCCGCGCACCAACCGCAACGGAAAGAAGAAGCACATGCTTGCCGTTCGCCGCCGTCGTGCTTCCGTCGTGGACTCCGACGATCATCATCAGTAGTAGCTGCATGCGCGGCTCGTCGCATTTCGGATCAACTGCTGTGGAAATGCATGACAACACAGGGAGTGTGTGGTGGTGCAGCAGTAACTTCAACGTTTCAGTCGTTTCAGGCAACCTGACCTCCATGTGTCATTTGTGAAGTGGTTTCCTGTCATCGTCACGGATTCTCCTTCAGTCGTCCTGCTTTCTTTTTTCTGAGCTCAACTCGGTGGACAAGCTTTCAAAAGATGAAAATAAAGCATTAACAACCTTAGCTTCTGAAGATATGTATTTTTACCCTTTCTGATGAACAACACAGAAAAAGGTTAGGTAAAAGCACCAGATTGTGATATGATCCTTGGTTTCTCATTCTCCAACTAAAAACAAAAGACTGTTGCTGATAACTACAAGTGCTCAGCATGATTAGTCACGTATGTAGTAGATGGCACAAATGGGGCAGTTCTTTAAATAAGATTTTGAGTTTTTTGGCCCTCTGATGCAGAAATGTGGTAAGGATATATGCCTGTCACTTGGCAGTCATGGGCTTCTTGTGCTTTCCAAACTGCATGTTAGCAGTGCGAACTTAATTGGGTGGTCCATTAATTTGTAAGCAACCATAATGGTCCATACATGTGATTGGCACCTATCAACGACAAAGCTTCAGTGGAGAACGCCAAGAATGACGCAATTTATTATTAAGTCCTCAAGAACTCCCAATCCAATCATGTAAAACTTTCTTATTACCAGCTGCAATGTCGTCACTAGAATCAACACGGATACTCTCTAAAAAAAATCTCTCTTCTGAGGATACTCTCTGCACAGTAACAGTTGGAAGAATCCGACTTTTTGCTACAACCGCCAATCACAGTTACCAACATGCACATCCTTTCTTTCTTATGTCAACTTAATTTGTTGACAAGCACCACACAAATATAGGAATACTAAAGGGTGGATTTTCATCTGATTTTGAGACACATCAATGCACCTCTGATCTACAACATAACAACAGGTTGCTCACTCACATGTTACCCACCAAAAGCTGAACTGGAAGTTTCTTCAGGACCATCCTTTTAGAATGTGTGAAGAAGGAAAAAAGCCCCCAAATCAGGCAGAGATGAGGAGCATCATTGTTGTTCACTTCTGATCCCATGGCATCAGGGCCACCCACAAATATCATGAATCACATGAGACTCCATGTACGGTTTATATCTTTCCCTGCCTTTTTTTAGCTTCATCACAAAAGAAGCAAGGATATACGGCCCCTCATGACTAATCATAGAACAGCATCATCTGAACACCGTGAGGGTGCTTCGACTGCGAGTCATCATTTCCTCATGAACTTCTGGAGTGCAGGCTACGGCTCCAAGAGATTCTGCTGCCTCAAGCCTGCAAGCAAATACTTAGCACATATCATATTATTGGTATGGGCGGTGTGTTGATCCTGTACATCAGCTTGTGAGATAGTAGCAGCAGATAAAATTAGTCAAGTAAAATTACTGGAACTTAATTGCAAGCTCAACTGTCTCAAGAATTTCTTGTCTTTGGTGCCCTAGCAGCTAGCGAGCACTGCTTCCAGTGGCTCATCAGAAAGATGTGTGATCATGGCCCATGCATATATATGCCATCACATGCATGTTCAAAGTTGAAGCAGGAGAGTGAGTCACCTAGGCTGTCTGAAACTGACTGAAAGCAATAGTTGATTGATTCTTGCCATAAAGAAGAACCTTAAGATATGCTAGTTATACTTAAAGCACATAAGCATTCCAGGACAGGAGTTGGGACCAGCAGGGGTCAGTTCATCACCGACTGAAGTCTGGAGCAGACGGATCCACACCTGTGTGCTACGTGAGCTGGTGTATGTCCTTCATTCAGTGCACACACACACAGGCATCCGGTTCTTCAAACTGAAAAAAGCAACTTAACTGACTGAAGATAATTTTTTGACAAAGAAGATAATGTGGTGGTTGAACTGCTAACCAGCCGCATAGACCTGTCCATACAAATATATCTGCTAAAACTTCTAACTATCCTTGCATTCTTCAGAGTAAAGAGTGAAGATAGAGACGAGCAGCTAAGTCGATCATGTTAAAAAAAAAAAAAACCCCCACAGACGTGCATCTACTTCACATGATCCCAGCAAAAACAAGTACGACCTCAAGGTCCCCAGCGGCCCAGCCACCTGATGGACGAGCAGTTTGTGGTCCAGGAATGCGTGTGTGCAACGCTTGGATGAACTGCATGCGTGCGTGTGCGTGCGTGCGTGCAGCATCCATACAATAATGTGCGCAGAAAGGCACCGATAGATCAATCGATCAGGAGGCTTTTGCACTGTAAAATGCTTCTGGTTGCCGACGATTCGCATCAAATCGCACACATGTGACAGGTGGGTCGTTGGGGGGCAGCAGCTGAGTTGAGTCCCATCTACCAACATGCTCATTCATTTAAAAATTATTTAAGTTACTGAAGAACGTTGAGCAGTAACTCCAAACGCACTATAAAATTCAAAAAAGTTGTCATACAAGTTTATCTCTCTTTTTAATTACATGGTACGGCCATGCATCATACACCTATAAACACATAAATACATTCACTCTTATAAACATATATAAATTCTACGTCTACGAACATATTGGAAAAACGAGTTTGTTGTCTAGTTGGTCACAAAAGCCTTAGTAACATCCCAGGTCCTATGTTAGACTTCCCATGAAAATAAATTTATGTGGACCAAGACGTTGTTTATCGTAGAAAGGATGATGCAATGAAATCTTAGAATATTTTTAGGAAAATAGGAGTATCCATATCAAATTGAGTACCTTTAAACGAGGTTAATATGTTCCAACACAAAGAAAACAAAAACAAGTCATGGATCTCAAGTACTCCGTGTCAAAAAACAATTCTCGGCACAACGAACGCCCTGGCGACGGAGACATGGATGGACACGTCATATCGTGGGCCTCCATTTCAGGAGTCTGGACCAGACACGGTCACACGGCGGTCCAATTACGATTGCAGCCCACACTCCAGCCCGTTATTCTGCTATCCGGCTCCAGGGCCCAGGGCCTCCATCGACGTCACATCTCAGGTCCGGCACGGCAGCATCTTCATCCTCTTTTTGATAAATAAAATCAATTGTTAATTGTTCAGGAAATTACTTCCATTCTAGGAGTAAATAAATAATAGTTCATTTTCAGAATGTGTTTTCACTGGCCCTTGTGCTGGCGAGTATATCTGAAAACTAAATCAATGTATATCAGTTTGTGCACTCCATTTATTCGTTTCAAAAGGCTTATACAAACTCCCTTGTGCATCTTGACTTGTGCATTGCTGCACGTTCAGGTGGCTGCTGATTGATCATGGGGGCTGTGGGCCAGTGGCTACGGATTCAGAACGCTGCATTCAGATAAATCTCGGCCCAGTACTAAGATGATGAGAATTCGCTTTGGCCCAGTACTAAGATGCAAGCAGGTTAAGAATATTCAGAAAGCCTGCTTGCTTCACTGTACCGATCCCCCTTTTGTTTAGTTCTTTTTCTATCTTAAATAAAAGTCAACACCTCAACTTTTATTAACGTCTATGAATGTGCCCAAATTTTTTGTTTTTCTTAGCACTATTAAGGCCAGTCTCAATGGGAGGTTTCACCTCCTAATTTCCAATACGTGAAATTTTAACATGAAATAAAGCTCTCTCTCAGTACAAAGTTTCATTGCACGTTTCATAGCTTAGATTACTATTCATAGGTCCCACCTGGCGCTGCTCTATTTCGCGTGAGCAAGTTGATGGACGTCGGCTGCCGGCTACTACTCGTGTGTGAGGCCAGTCACCACGACGGCGGCCATGGATGCCGCTGCTGAGTGCTGACGCTTCCGACGAAACAGTGCATCAAGGTGCATGTCGAAATATATGCAAGCAGTGAATAGGAACAGAATCCGAACAAAGCAATCATGGAGGCCGAGCAGAACGACCGGCACTCGCGCGTGGTGTGCCCGCGCGCGGTTGGCGAGGCTCGCGCTGGCCCGCGGCGCGTAGCCGCCCGCACACGCCCGCTCGGGGCGACGCTCGCGCATGGCCAGCCAGGCTCGCGGCCGCCCGCGACGGCTCTCGAGCGGAGCTCGCGACTGCCCACGGCGGCGCTCGCGCATGGCCAGCGGGTCTCGCGGCGGCGCTCGCGCATGGCCAGCATCAGCAAGGCTGGCGGCCGCTTGTGACGGCGCTTGAGTGGAGCTCGCGACTGCCCGCGGCGACGCTCGCGCATGGCCAGCGGGTCTCGCGGCGGCGCTCACGCATGGCCGGCGGGGCTCGCGACCGCCCGCGACGGTGCTTGGCCCGCGCGCGGCCAGCGGGCTCGCGCCCGCCCGCGGCGGTGCTCGGGCAGAGCTTGCGACGGCTCGCGGCGGTGCTCGGCGGGACTTGCGCCCGCCCATTGCGGTGCCCGCGTGCAGCCGGCGGGTTCGCTCCCTGCCCGCGACGATGCCCTCCCGCGGCGTGTGGCCGACGAAGCGAAGTAGCACACGGATGAAACGAAGGCGGCTCTCAATGGGGATTTCACAACGTTTTGGAAACAGCGCTCGGACGTTTCACAGGGATGAAACGTTTCTCCTCTCTCTCGTCACAGTTTCATGCAAAAAGCTATTTTCTGCTGATGTGGCATCCTATTTAATGTGCATGAAACTCTATATGAAACCCATTGAGACTGGCCTAATAAAAACAATACTACCAGGTTTGAACGTTGTTGCTTTTTAAGCAACATGGAAGTAAATCCAAATATGGAACATTAATACAGTTCTCTTGTACTAAAATCCTAGCCATATTTCCATAAAAAGAATCCAAGCCGCACAACTTCCAAGTTCTGTTGATCGAAATTTGAAGTGACAAGTAAATGAAAGCGAAAGGGTAACGCTTAAAATATGTAACATCAGGACATCAGGTGCATTAATTAAGATCGCAATTAAATTAACAAAACGTAAAAAGCGGACAAACTAGTGATAGGATCCATCATGAACACAATCGTAAATCTCGCATATCCCTGTAGATGGGCCGAGATTCTAAATAAACTATCTTCAAGCCCGTTTGGATGGTCTTTGATCCGGCCCGTATGTCAATTCTTTCAACTCAAAAAAACAAGCTTTGCGAGGCCTCAGTCCGTTAATCCCTTGGCCCACATAAGTTACCATCAGTGCATTCTTCAGCGCAGGTCGTCTCTCTCAGATCCAGTTTCTGAGAAAATAGATGGCCGGATTGCAGAGAGCAAGAACATTCAGAGCCTGTCCTGTGAAGTCATTGCTCACTAAATTCCCAATCTGCATACTGCTGTTGCAGCTGTACCAATACAATAATGCGCATGCTTAGCTAGTAAGCTGAACCAACGACATGATTTAATTTGTCAATGCAACATGCACGGCTGGCGTAGCTGCATGATAGGCACATGAGCTCCCTTAGGTTGCTGAGTACGGTCAATGCAAACAGTGTCAAGAAGGCAGGCTTATTGGTTCGTGATTTGCCACTTTGTGGCAGATAGATCTCAACTGCGATCTGAATCTATCTTACTAGCTAGCGAGACTGGTGGTGTACGTACATTATATTAATTCAACCGTACCTCTTAAGGCATTATTTGGAGCAACGGAATGTTTTTTTGTTGTTGTAAGAAATTCCTACGTGTGATTCCTGTAAAATAATTCTTGCGTTTTAAAGAGTCCCTTAATTAGCGGTAGATACTACTAGGTCTGTAGGTGATTGTCAGGTACTTACTTATGAGTCTAGGCTAGCTAACTGTAGTTGCATGTGACTGGCACGTTATGATGATCGTCGTCTCAGGCTCTCTCAGCTAGTGCAGTGTGCGTTCTTTACCTCAATTTGCATTTTAAAAAGAAGTTTGCAAGTACAATAGTAGATCGGAAGAAGGATCATGCATGATGATCTCTTTGGCTTTGAAACCGGTCAACCCCGAAAGAGTCAGACACTGCAAATCTTCAACGGTCCAACATGGCTTTCACTATTGCCCATCGTTTTACCCAATCCACATGACCACGTGCCTCTATTTCATGTGGCACTTTGTCCGCGTATTTAACTCGTAATATATATACATAGTACTGACTACTCGGTATTAAAAATTCTGGAACAACCCTTTAAGTACAACAGCAGCTTGAAAGAATCATGATGATCCTGATCACTTTTAAGTCGTCGTCGGTTAGCTGGCTTTCACTTTTGCCCACCGTTTTAACCAACTGATGCGAACAATCCAAAGGCCTCGCTCGATCTTGCATGCAAAACTGACATACTTAGATCAGAAGCTGAGCAGGCCTGCCAAGCAAACGTCTTCGTGTTGACACTAAAGAGAAAAAAGAGACGTACACTAGGTTTTACAAAGCGCGTGGTTTTCAAAGCTAGCTCTTGCCTTCCCTTTCTTTCCATGCTGTGGCTGCAGCTAGCTGTGTTCCTGTGCATCTCCTTTATTTTATTACCTGTTTGTTCTACGGAGTTTTTGCATGCAACAACAGCTGCAGCGCAGCTGTGCTGCCAATAGAGAAGAGTGCAGCCGATCGATCGATCAGACTGGGACGAACGAACACCATGATGAAACCATGCATGATCATGTACGTACTGCATGCTCTCCTCCGATCCACTGTCGCAGGGCACGTGATGATGATGATGATGATGATGAACAACAAATTAAAGCTAGCGGGCCAACAAAATAATGCAATGCAATAATTTCCCCAGCTGTGCTTAGCAAGGCAGGGTTTGCCGGTTTAGGCCACTGATAGATTGTCATCACGTCATGTACCACGTAGTACAACCATCCATGGCATTGGCAGGCAGCAGGCATGTGGGCCGGTCTGGCCAGGGCCATGCATGCATCAAGCATCATGCATCCAGCATGCATGTTCCTCCTCCGTGTGGTGTTGTGTGCCCGGCCGGTTTTGGCCTTTCCTTGTCTCTCTCTAGTCTGTACTCTGTACCGGCGGCTAGCTCAGTAGAGTTGGGACAGACCACAGTCACAAAAGTTCCTAATACGAGAATCGTGGAGTGTGGAATATAAAAGATTTTTCACCGTCAGAACGAAACTGATCCACGTTTTCGAAATGGGAACACATGGTCTCAACACGTGGGACGTGGCACAGGACAGACAGCGAGCGTATATGTACGTTACGCACGTAGGAGTATGCCCTGATCGAGCCCTAGCTAATAATGAGGCAAGGCAATCAAAGGTGGCGTACTCCACTACTAGCTGTAGCTGTCTAGCTCTAGATGTACCTGCTAGCATGGGCAGACGGAGGAGGATGTTTTTGGCCTCAACTTTGATGTCCCATCTATCCACCTTGACGCGATGGCTGTTCCGATCATGTTTTTCCTCATCCCGGCCCACAACGTGTCGTGCGAGCAGCTTCACGGTTTTTAGGCTCTTTGTTGCGACTTGCGACGAACTGTGTTGTGTGTTGTGTCCCAGATGAGACCTTGCTCGCTCGGTCGTCGGTCTCAGAACAAGTGTACGTATGGCCAGCAGTGACGTGATAACAATAGGCCGGCACCCCATCATGCATGCACACACAGTAACGGAACTGAAGAAGCGCCGATCGATCGATCGGACAACTACTCCGTCCGATCCGTCGTCGTCGTTGCACGACGTACCAACTGCATGCATGCTAACGACATTCTGATGCTGATATCTTTGAGTGTTTACTATATTGGTGTGTGGCGGACGTGTATGCTTTTGCTTTGGCTACGTACTCATCGCTTGCATCATATATCATTCATTGCCTGATGATGCAGCTAGGTACGTAGCAGCCATCATCAGTCTACTGCTGCCGCATGCACAATATCTCAGCCCACATCGGTGCAGAGTGCACCGCGCAGCTAGCGCACTGCTCCCCCGGCGGCCTGGCCGCCAGCTAGCTAGCTGGGGGTACTGGCCGGCCCGCCTCTCTTTTTTTGCACTACTCGTCATCTCCCATGTACAGCCAGCCACGTCACACACGCATGCAGCACGGAGCAGTAGCACAGCGACGTTGCCTGTGCGTTGTTGCGTTGCTTGACTCGCCGCGCGCCGGATGGGGACGTACGACGAATTGAACCAGCAGCAGACCGACCGATTGATGGCCGGCACGACGACCCGTACGTACGTACGTACGTCGAGATGCAGCATAATGCATGGATCGGAATCGGATCGATATCTCGCCAGCCAGCCAGCCAGCGTACCAAAACATCGAACGGAAACTACGTTAGTGGCCGGGCAGCACATGGTTCGTCATGCTGCTTGCTGGCCCCATCACCATGCATGGCATGCCATGCGCCATGCATGCATGCATGGCCGGCCGGCCGATCGAGCTAGCGCTCTCGATCGCTAGTTGCATGTTACGTACGTAGCTTTGGGCATAATGCAGCAGGACGTACGAACGTACCGGAATGTATCATCATCGTCGCGCGTGGGCCGGTCGGTGGATGAAGCTTGCCAAGCCCCACTGCATGCACGCAGGAACAAGTAGCTAGCCTGCCGACCAGCTGGCCGGCCGCCGGCGATGGCGAGGGGCACCCGCACACGGCAGCACGTACGCCATGTGCGTTGTGCGGCCGGCGACCTGTTTGTACGTACTACTACACTAGGTAAAAGGGCCGAAATGAGCACTAAAGACTTTTCGGGAGATCTCCTCTAAATCACCGGTAAGCAGCTTTGGTTGCCGTCTTGTTCCTGTCGTCTCGGCGGCGGGCTCAGCTGGGCCGGGCTGGGTCGTTGGTATCATATGCATATGCACATGCATGATGCATACTAGGTTTTCTGGTCGTCAATTATTATCTATCACAGGTTCTTCTGAATGATAATACGATGCTGTGCTCGCTCAAAGCACTACTTAACGCCTAGGCGCCTAGCTAGTAGTAAGCGCAATCATGCATGCATGCATGATGAATAATAATAGATTCATTTGGAAGAATACGCACAATTTCTGCGAGAATTTAACGCACGTATTACTACTGCTCATGCCATGTTCACACATTTTTTTTTTCTCTGAAAATCTCAAGTCTGACGAACCCACCACCGCCACCATTACCATTACAATGACAAAAGACGCTGTGTGCGTTTGGCGCCTTGGCGGTTATGATGGCAGGGGCCTGGGGCGGCGGACGGCTGGCTCTCTGACGAAGCATGCAGATGCAACTGACCTCGCCAGAGAATCCTGCAGGCAGCCGGAGCCTGCTCGGAGGAGAGACAGCGGATAGAAGACAGATGGGGAGATTCTTCTGTAGGTGCAGCCTGCTGGCGCTGGGGCAGGACGTGGTGGCTCGCTCACGTCACGCACGCACGCCGCCCGGCATGCCACGCCGGCCTCCGCCCCGCCGCACGTGGGGTGCCTGCTGCCTGCTCTGCTGAGCTGCCTGCTCGTGCTCTGCGCCACCTTGCTGGGCTGCTGCTGTCGCCTCCTCCTTATCCACCACCACCCACGCACTCCACTTGCCGACTTGCCACTTGCCGTCGGTTCACCGTCCCCGGCCGCTTGGAGAGGAAGAGGACCCCGCCGCCTGTCCCGTGCGTACTCCTACGTGCCTAGGCCATGCTGCCGTGGCTAAGTGCGATGTACACGCGCCCACCAAGTGGGAAACTCCTTTTCTATCTAGTGCAAATAATCGCTCGCTTCTCCAATTCATTGCTCCTTTTTTTCTAAAAAAATAAGGGTTTCCGTTTATTAATAAAGCGATGGGCACATATAATAAGCACATGTTTTTCTTTGAAAAACTATAAATTTTACTTAGTGTAGAAAATAAAAGCAACATATATATGCTATATGTTGTCTGACCTCGCTAAGATCCTAAGTCCTCCGCTAAATCGTGCACCAAAATGGTCACTATGATTTATAAAACCTTCTCAATAGACTAGAGCACTTTTATTTGATACACAAGTAGCCTCTTAGCTTTATAATGCCAGATAATCATCTATTAGAAGAGAATGAAGACAATGGTTTGATGATGGGTTCAATGATCCCGTACCTAGAGACCGAGAGGATGAGGCTATTGATCAGTGGTCGGAATATGAAAGAAGAGGAGTATAGATGGTCAAACACCGTGTCATACGCCCATGTCGCCCTTATGGCTGATCCATCAACAGAGGGAAAGAAGAGAGGAATTGACGAGCGTAGAGCCAATCAAAATATACAGAGAGTGGGACAGAGGGAAAATGAGCTAGAGTTCAAGGTTCAATACATAGTTTAGATGACGGCCGCTTATATACGCCGCCCACCCCCAACGACTAGATAATATCTATATAGTACCGATCCATTAGTTGTGACATGTCAAGGCCGACACCATGAGCCAATTTAGTGGCTCAAGCATGGACCTACAGAGTGCCCATGTCGACACTAGCACTGTAGACACCGGTCAAGGCTATGTTATGGCCAGGCCTAACTGAGGCCACAAGATGAGACTGATCCATTTATTTGGGGGGATCTGTACTCTCTCCTTTATCTGTTAGATTTAATGTGGGCATAACCCATATTTTATTTAATAATTAAATCAAATAAATTCTAAGGCCATTAGATGCTAGGTGTTATAAAATGGTGGTCTAAATGGAGTTGATGGCTGAACATATAACGGTCGTTATAATGGTTACAGTTTCAAGTAACTTCCATGATTATGGTTGTAGTTACTGGTAACTCCCATTCTTATGACAGAGGTTACTAGTGATTCATGAACCTTCATGGTATGTTGTAGTTACTAGTAACTCTCATTAATATGGCGGAAGTTACTAGCGATTCATGAATGCTCCATGGCACTTCATGACGTCCAAGTTCATCCTTGAGACTTCATATTTGACCTTTCGCGCTTATAAAAGGGCGACCTTGTCTTCAGCCGTAAGAGAGTGACATAACACATTGCACCATAGTTCTTCTGTTGAGTTGTTTCCAAGTTTCCCTGTCCCATCTTCTGCGCGCACAGGAGTTTGGGAGAGTAGGCCTCCGGAATGCACGTCGTCTTTGAGTTCACCTGCTCAGGTGAAGGGCGGCAATCACGTTTTTGGGGAGTGTCCAGAAGCGGCACGACTACTCGCTTCGTCCACTCCATCATCTTCTCGGCAACGCGATCTTCACGGCTTCCTAACTGCACTGCACCGATCGGGACGACTACACCAACAAGGCATCATGGCCTCGTTTGCTTCCGGCTCTGCCGCTGGGTATGATCAAATCGTTCTCGCTATTTCTATTTTGTTAGCCTTGATCTTCCTGGATGGTGTTATTTCAATCATACTTTGTATTGAGGACAATATGCATGATATCTTGTTGGTTAGCACTACTTTCATATGCATGATGTTATCTCTACGCGATCACATATATGATGCCATGATTTTTTTGCTTACGTCATTTATATGGATTAAATTAAACATGGTTTTGCCTATATTTCTTACAATCCAAAAACATGATTATAGGCAATTTTCATCTGTTGGCTTTGCGGGTTTGCTGAAACCATCGCCGTTTGAGGGCACCCACTATAAGAGATGGCGCCAGAAAACTATTCTGTCGTTGACCTCTATGAAATGCTTTCATGTGGTGCATGAGCAAGCTGTTGGAGTGCAAACCTCTGATGAGGAATGTGCTTTTCAATATGTTGACACCACTTGTAAGGCTGCTCTGTTGAGCGTCATAGGGGATGCTCTTGTTGATGCATATGTGCAACTTCCTATAGGCAAGGCTATGTGGGATGCACTTGAGGCCCGTTATGGCATTTCTGATGCTGGCTCTGAGCTGTTTGGAGCAGTTCCATGATTATCGGATGGTTGAGGGTCGTCCGGTAGTCGAACAGGCTCATGAAATACAGGCGCTGGTAAAGAAACTTGAGCTGTTTGGGTGTGCACTTCCTAACAAGTTTGTGGCTGGCTGTATCATAGCCAAGTTACCACAATCTTGGACTGACTTTGCAACTACTTTAAAACATAAGAGGCAAGAGTTCAGCACTGCTGAACTTGTTGGGACTCTGGATGTTGAGAACAAGGCAAGGGCAAAGGATGTCAAAGGGAAGAAAGTTGTTGAGGGGAGTTCTAGCGCACATATGGTGCAAAAGAATCGTCCCAAACCATAGAAAAAGAAATTTCAGCAAGATCTTAAGCAAAAATCTACTACTCAATTCAAGAAGGGTAAGAAGATGAACAAGGAAAAGATGAACTGTTTCACCTGTGGGAAGACTGGGTATTTCTCTAGGGAGTGTCCTGAGGCTAAGTGGAAGCCTCCTCCACCATAGAAATCAGCAAACACCGTTGAGACTGAAACATCTGCACCTGGGTATGGTAATTTAATGCCTTCTGTATTTTTAGTTTGTCATTCACCAGAGTGGTGGGTGGATACCGGTGCAAATATTCATGTGTGTGCTGATATTTTCATGTTTTCTTTTTATCAGGTCGGGCGGACTGCCTCCTTGTTGATGGGGAACAGGGCGTGTGCGGCTGTTTATGGTGTTGGTACGGTCGATCTGAAGCTTACTTCGGGAAAGACCGTGCAACTCAAGAACGTGCATCATGTCCCCTCAATAAAGAAGAACTTGATTAGTGGATCATTGCTGTGTCGTGATAGCTATAAATTAGTATTCGAGTCCAATAAATGTGTCATGTCTAAATATGGAACTTTTATTGGAAAAGGCTATGAGAGCGGAGGCTTGTTCCGCTTGTCATTGGTTGATACTTGTTTTAAGTCCGCGAATCATGTGGTGAATAATGTTGAGACTAATGTTTGGCATTCGAGATTATGTCATATTAATTTTGGTTGCATGTCCCGCTTAGCTGATTTAAATTTAATTCCTAAATTTGATGTGATCAAACATTCCAAATGCCATGTTTGTGTTGAAGCGAAACAACCCTGTAAGCCTCACAAGGCGGCTGTGGTAAGGGAGTTAGCACCTCTTGAATTAATTCATTTTGATATTTGTGAAATGAATGGAATTTTGACTAAGGGTGGTAAGAGATATTTTATTACCTTCATAGATGATTGCAATTAATTTTGCTATGTGTATCTTTTGAAATCAAAAGATGAAGCGTTGCATTATTTTAAAATCTATAAAGCTGAAGTAGAAAACCAACTTGAGAGGAAGGTTAAACGGTTGAGAACAGATCGTGATGGAGAGTATTTCTCAAATGAGTTTTCTGAGTTTTGTGCTGTGCATGGGATTGTTCATGAGAGAACACCACCACATTCTTCTCAGTCCAATGGGATTGCAGAGTGAAAGAATCGCACTCTAACTGAGTTGGTTAACGCCATGTTAGGAACTGCGGGTTTATCTAAGGAATGGTGGGGTGAGGCGTTGATGACAGCCTGTCATGTTCTGAACAGAGTGCCAACTAAAAACAAAGAAATTACGCCTTTTGAGGAGTGGGAGAAGAGATTAAATCTTTCTTACTTGCGAACCTGGGGTTGTTTGGCCAAAGCCAATGTGCCAATTAACAAAAAGAGAAAGCTTGGACCCAAAACCGTTGGATTGTGTTTTTTTGCTTGGTTACGCTATGAACAAGTGTGGGCTATAGATTCTTAATAATAAATTCTAGTGTACCCGACATGTTGGAAGGTACAATCATGGAATCGCGAGACGCAACATTTTTTGAAAGTAGTTTCCAATGAAAAATACACCTAGCATTTCTAGTGATGAGTTTATTCCATCTCATGACATACCTGTAATAGATGAACTTGAAACACAAGAGGAAATTCCTGAGGAGGATAATGATATAGTCACTCGAAAGAGTAAGAGACAGAGGGTTGCAAAATCTTTTGGTGAAGACTTTATTATATACCTTGTGGATGATACTCCCACAACCATAGAAGAGACATATAAATCCCTTGACGCCGACTTGTGGAAGGAAGCGGTGCAAAGTGAGATGGATTCAATTATGTCTAATGGAACTTGGGAAGTGGTGGATCATCCGTATGGATGTAAAAACCGTGGGGTGCAAATGGGTGTTCAAAAAGAAGCTGAGGTCTGATGGTACTGTTGAGAAGTACAAGGCAAGACTAGTTGCTAAAGGCTATACACAAAAGGAAGGAGAACATTATTTTGACACTTACTCACCCCGTTGCCCGTTTGACAACCATTCGTGTGTTATTATATCCTTGGCTGCCCTCACATGGTCTTCTCATCCATCGATGGATGTTAGGACAGACCTTCTTGAATGTAGAGCTTGAGGAAGAGATCTATATGGATCGACTGATGGATTCATTGCAAAAGGTCAAGAGGGTAAAGTGTGTAAGTCGCTAAAAATCTTTTGTACGGCCTAAAGCAAGCTCCTAAACAAAGGCATGAGAAATTTGATAAAACCTTAACATCGGTAGGTTTTGTTGTGAATGAAGCTGATAAATGTGTGTATTATCGGTTTGGTGGAGGTAATGGTGTCATTTTGTGCTTGTATGTGGATGATATTTTAATCTTTGGAATGTCGACATGATTAAAGAAGTGAAAGATTTTCTATCTAGCAACTTTGAAATGAAGGACTTGGGTGAGGCCGATGTTATTCTTAACATAAAGCTATTGAGAGATGAAGAAAATGGTGTGGTAACTCTTGTGCAATCCCACTATGTGGAAAAGCTACTAAGTCGTTTTTGGGTACAAAAGGACTGCACACCGCTCCAACTCCTTATGACCCAAGTGTGATATTGAGGAAAAAATCGTAGAATTTCTAGAGACCAACTAAGATATTCACAAATCATTAGTTCTCTCATGTATTTGGCTAGTGCGACTAGGCCTGATATCTCGTTTGCGGTGAGCAAACTAAGCCGGTTTGTTTCTAATCCGGGAGATACTCATTGGAGTGCTCTTGAGAGAGTACTGTGATACTTAAAAGGAACCATGAGTTATGGTATTCACTTTACCGGGTACCCAAAGGTCTTTGGAGGGTTATTGTGATGCTAATTGAATTTCGATGCTGATGTGTTTGTATGCCATGAGCGGATACGGCGTTCTGCTTAGAGGTGGCGCCGTTTTTTTGGAAGTCTTGCAAGCGGACTATCTTAACGAAGTCAACAATGGAAGCGTAATCGACATTAGATACCACCGGGCGCCGAGGCCGAGTGGCTTCGTGAACTTCTTATGGACTTACCGGTTGTGGAAAAGCCTATATCGGCTATTTCTATGAATTGTGACAACCAAACTGTGATAACTAAGGTTAACAGTTCTAAGGACAACATGAAGTCTACAAGGCATGTGAAAAGGCGTCTGAAGACTGTCAGAAAATTGAGAAACTCTGGAGTAATTTCATTGGATTATATCCATACATAAAAAAATCTAGCAGATCAGTTCAAGGGTCTATCACGCAATGTGATAGAAGGTGCATCGAGGGAGTTGGGCTTGAGACCCACTTGAAGTCATTCCATAGTGGTAACCTGTCTTATGTGATCGGAGATCCCGTGAATTAGGATGGTGAAACAAGCTAGTGGATGACTGAGAGAGAGACTCCTTAGAATAAAGTCTAGCTCATTTGAGATGTACCATCTCTCTAATACTGTAAGGCGGGTTGATTAAGTTCTTAATGTAATCCGAGTGGCTTGAATAAGCAGGGATGTTGTCCTACAGGACATCCTAGAAGGAATACACCTATATGAGTTCGACTGCTGGTCACAGTCTATGAGATGCGGGTAATCTCTAGATACTCATGAAAGGTCCAAGAGTATGACTTATATGCTCCAACCAGAGGGGATGCTTTTGGCAACCTAGTATCAGTAAAGGACTAAGGTGAAACTCGTTTCGCACAAAACTTGCAATTCAAGACATAGTCCATTGTTCAAGTTGTGGATGGGTGTAATCTTTGTTCTAGATGGATGTTCAACTTAACAGTCTCCATCGAAACACTGGTATATTAAACAACAGAGAATTGAGAGCATTTCATATGTGCCTTAGAATTTGGTGGGGATTGTTAGATTTAAAGTGGGCATAACACATATTTTATTTAATAATTAAATCAAATAAGTTCTAAGGCCATTAGATGCTAGGTGTTATAAAATGGTGGTCTAAATGGAGTTGATGGCTGAACATATAACGGTCGTTATAATGGTTACAGTTTCAAGTAACTTCCATGATTATGGTTGTAGTTACTAGTAACTCCCATTCTTATGACAGAGGTTACTAGTGATTCATGAACCTTCATGGTATGTTGTAGTTACTAGTAACTCTCATTAATATGACGGAAGTTACTAGCGATTCATGAATGCTCCATGGCACTTCATGATGTTCAAGTTCATCCTTGAGACTTCATATTTGACCTTTCGCGCTTATAAAAGGGCGAGCTTGTCTTCAGCCGTAAGAGAGTGACATAACACATTGCACCATAGTTCTTCCGTTGAGTTGTTTCCAAGTTTCCCGTCCCATCTTACTGCGCGCCGCGGGAGTTTGGGAGAGTAGGCCTCCGGAACGCATACGTCGTCTTTGAGTTCACCTTTCGGGTGAAGGGCGCCAATCACGTTTTTTGGGGAGTGTCGAGCGGCACGACTACTCGCTTCGTCCACTCCATCGTCTTCTCCGGCAACGCGATCTTCACGGCTTCCCTAACTGCCTTTGCACCGATCGGGGCGACTACATCAACAAGGCATCATGGCCTCGGTTGCTTCTGGCTCTGCTGCTGGGTATGATCAAATCGTTCTCGCTATTTCTATTTTGTTAGCCTTGATCTTCCTGGATGGTGTTATTTCAATCATACTTTGTATTGAGGACAATATGCATGATATCTTGTTGGTTAGCACTACTTTGATATGCATGATGTTATCTCTACGCGATCACATATATGATGCCATGATTCTTTTGCTTACGTCATTTATATGGATTAAATTAAACATGGTTTTGCCTATATTTCTTACATTATCTTCCTTGTTGTCTTGGTCCTGCTCCAAGAAAAACAAAACCTTGAGTCTATGGTAAAGTATATACATATATATAGGTAGAGATCGTTTAAACCTTCGGTGTTGTAACCAAAACTAACGTATCTTCTCTGATTCAGTACTGCAAAGGAAGTGCCATGCAACTTGCTCAATCTGTCGCTATGCTCCAATCCTTGTATCGAGGTGTACGGTGTACTTTCTCGTCCGATTTAATCATTTTAACAACTCCCTGATCCGAATCATGTATAATGGCAAGCTTTCACGCATGTACGGCTGGCGTACAGCCTGCTATGGTTTGGGACATTTGGATTGTCCTATGGCTACTTATGGCCAATAATACGTACAAAAGCAGAGTACAATTGTACATGAACAAAAGAAAATGCATAAACTAACTGAATAGTATTCTTTCATCATTCAGAATTCAGTGTTGTTTCCTCCTGGTATCTTCAGCACGCATGTGTGTTGTCAATTATTAATATTCCCCATCAATATATCCAGCCTTCATTAAACAAAATCATTTCGACGGAACAAAGAAACAGAATGCATATGGTTGTACTCCCTCCGTCCCATAGAGTATGTCGTCCGGGAAGCATATTTGTGAGGGGGGCACGGTTTTTCAACAACAAAGTCCATAGGACAGAGGGAGTATCAAGCCAGCAGCACATGAGCTATCATGTGACCGAGATGCAAACTGCACGCTAATCCACAAGTTTTTCTGCCAGTTTATCACTGGAATAATGAAATGCACACGGAGGGTGAACATGCATGCTTTGCTGCTGCATGATGGATAGGATGGCAATGCAGTGTGTGATGGACAGACCTTGACTTGGTTTAACAGAATATTCCATGACAACAAATAATGCCCACAGGATAGACTAATAAAGTATTTTATTTCTCCTTTTCTAATTCATTTTTCCAGGTGTTGAGTGATCTATGGCTAGCTCCTCTGTTATCCTTGTCACCTGCAAGATTCTCTCCTATTTTTTCTCTTCTCCTGATGAAGAAATATAAAATGAAAAGAAGTGTCGTCAGCAAGATCTTGCAACTTGTCCCTGAAAAGAGAGAGACCGAGAATATATATTTGTGGCAGGTTTGTTCGTTGCATGCAGGGCGGGCAGGTGCTGCTTACTTCAGCAGGTCGCGTTGGTAAGTGTCGGCACACCAACTACTGACAGGGCCAAGATAACAATCCCCTTGTTAATCTCTGTGTGGCGCTGTCAGAATCAGAGAGAATCTCATGCCAAAGAATTTGAACGATCGTTGCTGTTTTTTTGTTTTTCTTAAGTACCGGCTGGTGGTGCCACTTGTTTTTACTATGAAAGTCCGAAGGATTAGTTGGCATCTACTCCTAGAGCGTAGGGCAAGCTGGTAGGACGGTAGCCTGCCTAGCTGCCTATAGGAGGTGTGGCGTGACACATCTTTCCTCTTCCATCTTTTTTCGTGCATACAATAGTGAGTAATAAACATGTACTAGTAGTGATAATTCGTCACGATTTTACTCTAGCTAGGATGTTAAACAAATTAACCCAAGCTAATTTCACACACTCACTTTGCACGTCCTCCCAAAACCCCAACGCCTACCAAGCCGCCACGTAGAAGCTACAGACGCCAACACGGCAACACCTCCAAACTTGCTTGCATGCTGCTGATGGTAGTGGTAGGTAGCTAAGCTAGGGCAGCCTTGCATTGCCTACACCTCCGAGATCCGTCCAGCTTGATGTTGCCATGCTCTGCTTGACTGCAGCAGCCGCTTCAATTGACAATTGGGTGGCTGCAGACGCGCACGTTGCCTTTGGCAGCTCCCACGTTGCCGCACCAGAAAACTGACTGGCTGGCCAGTGGTGGCGTGTACTGAACCCCATCGACGGTGACGACTACAGCGACGTGGGAGCGCAGAGCGCAGTGCGCAGGCGGCGAGCGACGTGTGGCGTGGCGTGCGGCCGTGCGTGGATCGAATGCGAATGCGAATGCGAGCGAGATCGTCGACGCTGCAGGGCGCCGTCCGCGTGCGTGCCCAGCTGCGACGGCAGCGACCCTGCCCACCCGGTCCGCGGAAATGGACAGCAACCCAGCGCACAAGAGGCAGACACGGCCGGGGCTTCCATTCATTGCGTCTCCTTGTCCGGTCCATCCGGCCGGCGCCGGTGGAGATGCAGCGCACTGCGTTCCACCACGTCGCTCTCGGCCGCCACCGCACTGTTGGGTGCCTGCCAATGCAGCTTGACGCTTCTCAACAAATAAAGGGCGGCACCTGCACCTGCATGCGGGCCGGGGGAGCTGAAATGCTGAATGCATATCTAACTCGTGTCCGGTTGCTGATGAACAATATAATGCCAGCAGCCAGCAGCTATACTGAGTTCTCCTTCCTCTCCTTAAAAGAGATGTTCAATGTTATACATATATACTAGTATCGAATGAACGCGATTAATTAGGGTAAGTGGGCCGTCTCACTCACTTAAGCATATATAACTTATATATAGTAATAATCATTCTCGGAATGGACCGCAGACAAAGGTTGACTCACAGGACGAGTAGCTTAGCTGCTCTGGAGTCTGGACATGCACTGAGAGTGCATGCATGCAAATGGAAGATGATTGATGATGAGTCATGAGTGGCATGCAGGCCGTGTCTTCTTTTGCTTTTTCAAAATAGGGAGAATGTTTGCGTATATCTTTATATTTACAATCGAGAAAATGAGTCTTATAATAACGACGCCCCACGAACCAGAAGCATTAGGGGTGTTTGTCGCTTCTGGTGGCGTCCAGTTCACTGCACCTGTATGCATGGAAGGAGAGGCCAAGGCTCAAGGAATTAGCGCCGCTCTCTGGGTCTCTCAGCTTGACGGGGCTCGTGTACCTGCCGCCGTTGACGAGGCCCGGTTATGGATTGGGATTGGATTTGCACGCGACCT
This sequence comes from Chrysopogon serrulatus, assembly GCA_015844335.1. Classification (NCBI taxonomy): domain Eukaryota; kingdom Viridiplantae; phylum Streptophyta; class Magnoliopsida; order Poales; family Poaceae; genus Chrysopogon; species Chrysopogon serrulatus. The sequence goes on along the minus strand of JADLZL010003498.1, from coordinate 175,499 downwards.
CCTGCCTGTGGACGGCAGTATCGATCTAGTGTGGTACGATGCACTTGTCATGTATATACCATCATACTGTACGTACGTACAACGTAGTATCTTGGTCCGATGTCCCTGCTACGTGGATGTGGTGCTGTTCAATCACCACTTATTATGATTCTTCAGGATTCTGCGTACTACTCATGAGTGGTAGCACTAGAGAATCTGTAGTTATATATCCACGAATATCACTCTTCTAATCAAAGCCTCACCCTCTCCTCTCTCAAACTCTAGCTCTCTTTCCCTCATAAGCAAATGGATGAGCCGAGAGAGAGTTAAAAATTTGATCAAACTTCAAATGCATGTCTTAAGTCTCGATGAAAAATGGAATGACTTATATCTTGAAGAGTGAAATTTCGTGACATTTAGCTTGAAAACATGCAGATATATCTTGAAGAGTATTTTCTACTACTCGTTATCGTTAGATGTGGTAGTACATGCCAATAGGGAAATAAAAAGTCCAAACTGAAAACTCGGCCATAAACCAAGCCATCTACCAACTAGTTACTCCTACCAGCAGGGTGATCGAGTAGCACACACGCCTTGCCGCGGCACGAGCACGAGTGCACGACGGCTGAGTAAATGATCATGAGCAGTAAAGACTGAAGACTCAAGACCTGCAACTGCAATGCGTGCCCTGTCCAGTTTCACCGTGTTGTCGCAGGTAGTACCCAGCAAACAGAGAGCCTGAAATTTTTGCAGGTTGGAGGGAAAAAGGAAGGAAAGCGTTGCGTTGGCGGGAAGCAAAGGGCAGGAAAGAGACAATGCCTGCGCGATGCCTCCTCCCTCCCCTGACATAGCACGTACTCCCTCCGTCCCAAAAAGTGTGACGTTTTGGGTGTTCGTCTTATGAACATTTACGACGTCTGTATTTATATCTTTAAATAGATTTCTTAAAAAACTAGATCTAAAGATCTTTCCAATAATACTAATTATGATACTAATCGATAATATTTATTATTTATAAAAATTGCCTTGCGAGTTTTTGTCATTCTTTTTTTCTACGGAGGGAAAGTACATACAGTAGTACGAAATTAACGAGCGGCGAGTGTAGTGTGTTAACTGGCGGGAAACCTAACGACGAACTCTCCCTTCAATTAGCAGCGACCGATCCTTCCACCTAACCTAACCATCGGTCCATCGCTCTGCAGCAGCAGCATTCAAGCCAGTAATTTTTTGTTTTGTCGACCACACATCTTTGTAACGTTATCTTCAGATAGTAAAAAAAACTGAATGATAGATCGTCAGTTAACGTTGGTGTAGGAGCACTGACGTCATTCCGCTAGACAAGTAGATAAATGGAGTTTTTTTTTTTTTTTTGCAAGAGTAGAAAGGAGTAAAGTAGAGTTGGAGGAGGAGAAGAAACAACCGAAGGATGAATAAAAGCCGGCAGCATGATGATGATGGCGGGAGCTTAGCTAAGGCAGAGAGAAACAGGCTTGCTTGTGGGTCCAGTTCCTGTGCATCCCGAGCAGCAGGGTCGCCAGCACTGGGGCTGGGCAGCCATGCCCCCAGATCCACCCGCACACTGGTCCCGGGACCGGGCCGGCCGGGGCACCCCCACCCGCCTCAATGCCGGCTTGCCTTCTTGTTCGCTTCCAGTTAACGCCGATCGATCTCCGATCCGTCCGGCCGGCCGGGCCACCACGCCGCCGAAGCTGAGTTACCACTAGTTGATGAGTTGAAGCCGCTGCGCACCTGCCTCCTGCTGCAGAAAGTTACAGTACTAGAAGCAAGCAACACCTGCTGCTGGTGCTGAGCTGCAGGCTTGCAGCCACCCAGCCGCTGCGTGCGTGGGTTCGTCGCCGGTTTCCCCGGCCCGAATCCCTGGGCGGCCTCGCGCCCCTGCCTGCCGCGTCTCCCTCCACTCCCCGGCGGGGCGGCGGGCGGCGTCGATCCCGATCGGGACTTGTGACGAGCGGCGCGACGTGCGTGGACGTGGACCACGACGCCGCCGCCGCCGCCATGGGAGTGCTCGCGGTCGCAGCCATCCCGCGCTACAAGTAGCTCCTTGATTGGCCGGCGGACACGGTTTTACAGCGGCAGTACTAGCAGCGAGTCAGCGAGCGCCGGCTGGCCGGTAACGTGATGTCACGAGGAGGGTGTTCTTGGCTTCTGATTGGGTGGGCTCCGGCGCCGGCTGGCCGGTAACGTGATGTCACGAGGAGGGTGTTCTTGGCTTCTGATTGGGTGGGCTCCGGCCGACCTGTTTACTGCCAGCCATGCACGCAGCATGCTGTCGCCATGTGATGTGAGTTCCAGGTCCAGGCATAGCTAATGCTACATGTGTGACGGAAGCCGACGCATGCATCAGGATATGGATTACTAGTATTTAGTATTAACTAATGGAAATAAACCTAGGAACAGGTGCCTCTCTCTGCCTTATCATGATAGTATACTCCTATATTGTTTGCAAGAGGCAACAGCAGTACTCCAAAGGCTAACCAGAAGATACTATGGCAAAGGCAACCATTACTGAGTGCTTTTGCTTGTTGGTTAACCGACCATCCCCACGGTAATAGTAATCAATTAGTAGTACAGTACACAACCTTATCAACGTGTCGATACAGTATAAACCTGACCGAGTGTAGTAGTAGTACTACTACTGTACTGCTGCCATCTAGTATTACTAGACTAGGAAACCTTTTTTATGAGGGGGCTTGATTAATAAATAATGCGATTTAATAATAATGCCGCGTACACCTGCTTGTGTTGTGTGCGAGCGACCGACCCAGTGAGCTTTTTGCTTAATTAGCAATAAAGCGCACTAAAGTCCAGTGGCCGTGCATGTTACACGTAGCTGTGCGTCATAACTGTCCTGCCCAAACTAACACACGACACTGTCCCACAAACGCATATGCATCTTCCCAGATCCGTTCTCGATGGGCAACATTCCAACATCTATCTCCGTTGGCGGCCGTAGCAAGCTAGCTAGTACTCGTACGCCGTTTGGTCGTACCACCTCCTTCTGGAAATGGATGTAGCTTTATTTAGAATAAAAATTATCAATATCTATATAACATAAAATCTCAGTATGTTATGAAAATATGTATCACAATTAACACGTCTTTTAATTACTACTACATCTGTCTAAAAGAAATGTAAATCTTGTTTTACAAGAAGTCAAAGAACCTTAAATTTGACTAAATTTGTAGAAGATTTAGATCTTCAGTTAGATCTATTATAAAAACAGATTTTATAATTAATTTAATAATACTTATTATGTATCATAAATATTAATATTTTGTCATATATATTTAATTTTTTTCGAGAATTACACAAGACAACATCGACGGGAACGTCTCCGAAGGACTGAGCCGGCAGATGGCACCTCGTCGTCGACGGGAACGTCGCTTACCATTTAAAGCATAACGCCGATAAATCCCGAAAAAATCCTAGTCCTAGGAAGGTTGCGAGCACCATCTTTTTGATCCCCAGTGGGTAGCGTCCCCACCTGACCGATCCTACCATTGGACCACGGAGGCCCATTATTTAAAAATATATATTTAATTAAGTAAAATATAGGTTGTGGCTCCATTCGTTTAGCTAGAAACGGGCCTTTTCGGGACGTCCTTCTGGGCTGATGAAACCATATGTATTCAAAACAGGAGTATTTTGGCTATTTAAAAAGGTGAAAAAATTTAGAACTATAGTGTTTCGTTTGTATTTGATAAATATTGTTCAATTATAGATTAACTAGGCTTAAAAGATTCGTCTCGTAATTTACAACTAAACTGTGCAATTAATTATTTTTGTACTTATATTTAGTGCTCTATGTATATGGATAAAAATTGATGTAATAAAGAGAGAGCGAAAAAACTTGAAACTTTAATGGTGTCTAAACAAGGCAGGATTCAATACTCTAGCGCTGCCGAACGAGGCAGGCCCAGGCGCAGGCATTGGATTTCACCTGGATCCTCGCCGCAGGTGGCGCAGTAAAAGCCGTCACAGATTGAGTGAGACAGCGGACGCGTGCAGTAACAGATGTCACGTACTCACATGCAGAGAGTGCGCGGCAGGGCGACACACCGTGCAAGTCGTCGTGCACGAGCAGGACGCAGTGACTCCATGGCGTGATGCGCGCGGGTACGCACGCAGTCACGTCGTTCGTCGCCGGCGCGCCCGCGCCCGGCCCGACCGTGACGAATTTACCTTACCATTACCACCAGGCCCACAACGCTGCAAACTGCAATCTGTATCTTGTACAGTCGTACGTACGAGTGAGTATATACTACTGCTGCTGCTCTACTACCCGTCAGATCGATCGATTGATCGATCAGCGTCGTCACATGTAGTACAAGCAGGCCGGCAGGCTCACACGGCCGGCAGGTTACAGGTACGGTACGGTGTGGTAAACGGAATGCAACAGGCACTGGGTGGCGCTGTCTGTCTCCGATGCATGCACGCAGGCATTCGGAGCGTACATACAACCAAGCAGAGCATGTGTATGACGACGAGACAGAGGAGCGCAAATGATGAGCAGCTAGCTAGCCTTGCTATACTATACGTACGTAGTAGTACTACGTAGGACTGTAGGAGTGGTACCTGTACGTATGCGTCGTATTCGTAATTTCGTATATCCATATATGCGATTGCGATCCATATCGAGGAGGCCAGCCGGAGGGCAGACCAATAGGGGTACATACTACATGACAACAAGCTATCGTATTCCCAGGTACAATACTCGATTGCAAGCTGGAGTAGGCATGATGGATCATAGGTAGACGGATGTGTATACGTACGTATACACGCGTACTACTAGTGCTGTTTCTCCAGTCCCCGTCACCATCCTGGCAAAGGGTGGCGATGCCGACGATCCTGGCAAAGGGTGGCGATGCCGACGAGCGGGCGCCGGGCGGGCTACCCCGCCCCGCGCCGGGGACTACGCGTCCGCTCGCTCGGATCGGCTGGCTCATGCTCAACGCCGCTGCCACCCCGGGCTCCCAGCGCCCGCGCCCAGCAGCAGCAGGGGACGACTGGACTGGGCGTGCTGGATGGATGGCATTGCCGCATTGGCATGCATGCGCCTCTGGGTCCTACTAGTGGTAGCTAGTAGTAGTGTAGTACTACTAGTAACGCGGCGCGGCGACACGGGGACCCGTGGACAGACGGACGGACACGGTACATGGGCGCGCGTGCCGGCTGGTGCGCGCGCAGGCTGGCGGGGCGGGCGGGCGCGTCACGAATGAATTCAAAGGGCGGCCCGCCTGGCCGGGCTGGCCTCCGGTTCTCCGCCCCGCCACGCCATGGGGAGTTGTTGCCTCGATCAAAAACTCCTGTGTGCGCGCGCGCGCGGGGTCCGAGTGTCTGACAGGCATCACATGCCCGCGCACACCCCCCCACAGGGTCGCAATGATCAGCCCCTCACATGGGTGGGGGGGCGACGACGGGCCTGGGGGCCTTCCTTGTGATGCAGCGGGAGCAGCAGCAGCAGCTGCAGGACCAGGGACACGGCTTGACCCACCCCCAACACACCATGCCGCCGGTGCGGTGGTGCGCCCCCACCCCCTCGCCCCTCGGGCTCGCCGGTCGGCCCCCTCCTTCCTTATTTCAACTCCATCATCGGCCATCACACACCCACAGGCCACAGCCCGCCCGCCCGCCCGCCCGCCGGCCTTCCTCTTAAATCCACTGGCCTCCCTCCCTCCTTCCCCACGAGAGAGAGCCTGCAACCTGCATGGCCATGGCGCCGCAATGATAGCATTCCCTCCTCTCAAACCAAACACACAAAGAGAGAGAGAGAGAGAGAGAGACCTCTGCTCTGCTCTGCTCCGGCCTCTACTGCATCCGTAGTACCTGTGTCCGCGTGCACAACGCTGCTTCTCCTTCTCCTCAGCTCTGACCGGTGACCGCCGCCTCGGAACCTTCTCTTCCTCGGGACGTGGCACCGCCGGCCGGCCGGCGGCCTGGTCACACCGGTCCTCGCACCTGAATGCGAGCCGGCGATCGTCCTGCACGGCGCGCCTGATCGATCAGGCTGACAACGAGAGCTCGTGAACATGCCCGCCAGGATGCGCCGCGCCGCCGCCTTGGCCGACGACGACACGCGGGACCTCCAGCGCCAGATGGGCTGCATGGCCGGCATATTCCAGATCTTCGACCGCCAGCGCCTCATCACTGGGGCCGGTCGCCGCGCCGCCGCCCGGCAGGCACAGAAGAGGCTGCCTCCTCCGCCTTCCACTCCACCAGGTAATGCTTCCTCTCTGTGCTTTCTCTGTTCCCTGCACCATCTCTCGGCTGCGTTATGTTCGCATTCACTTGCCTCAAGTTTTTTTCCCCCCAAAACAAGTTTGTTTTTTTTTTTTTTTAAAACTTTGGTATTAGTGTTTTGCTTCTATATAAGAATTGATCCGGTTTCTAATCACGCCCTTCAATAAGTTGTTATACTAGCTATAAGCGCCCAGCTACTTTCATCCTGGTATGGTTGACTATAGATGAGAAAGCTAGGTGTCATTTCTTTTACTTGAACAAAAAAAAATCGCTTCGAAGTATGAAACAAACCCTTTCATACTGTTATTCAAAGTTTGGTAAGATTGACAGTTGGAAGGTTCAGCAAACAACAGCCTATCAAAGGAATAAAAAAAACTTGGTTGGTAAAAAAAACTGTTTATACAAAGTATAAAAACCGGTTGGCTTGCAGCATGGGCGAGCCGCGTTCTGTAAAAGTGGTCCATGCAAAAGGAATTGCCATGTTGGTACCAGAATCCTAGTTTTTATTTGCACTTACCTTTTTTAACTGACAAGATACTAGTACTACTAGGAGGTTTGCTGTGCAAGTTTTAGTAGTACATCTGCAAGGAAAAACATGTGTACTGTTGCAGTGGTTGACTCCAGTAATTGCGATCATAAAAGCATTTCCTTAACAATGCACTAAATGACAGCACATGATACTACTACCTTTTAGCACTAGATGAGCACGGCATCGCCATAATCACATCCTCCAATGATAAGGATTAGGGTACCAGAACCGGAAATAGAATGAGGATAACTATTTTCGCGGACTGAGGAGGACAGCTGAGCAGTATATTCATAAATTCATTTACGTAATCGCGTCTTAAAAAGTTCAAAAATAAGGACGTCTTAACATTTAGTATGTTTTTAGATAAACCCTTCTAGCAATGCCATATTAACTGAAGATGACGGTTTAACATTTAGTACCTTTTTTTTAAAAAAAGGTTAATCCTTCTAGTAATGACAGATTAACTGAAGAGGACGGCTTAACATTTAGTACTTCTTTTTTTTTTTAAAAAAAAAAATCCTTACAGTAATGACAGATTCACTGAAGAGGACCGCTTAACATTTATAATTTTTTTAAAAAAATAAATAAATCCTTCTATCAGTGACAGATTACCTAAGGAAGAGGACACTACAACAATTTGATTGTAATAGTTACGTCATTTATTAATGAATTTCCCCAAATAATTCATCACCTTATGCCCTTATCCATCTTTTGCATTACCATCATTACTCAGCAAATTGCTCGATTTTCTCTGTTTAGATATTTTATTTTAATGCCTCCATATCTTTTCCAGATAACAGTCTTCCAAAGAGCAGCAGCAACGTCCCAGTTCAAAGTTCAAGTACCTCAAAGATCGTTCTGGTAATATTCCTACTAGATTGGACTCAACTTGTTTTTTCTTTTTGGTCAGGAAACCATTTTTTTAGGGAAAGTGAGGAAACCATTTTACTCATGCATCAGAATTCTAGAAGTATGTTATGAACAAATAAAGAAGTTGGAACTAACCTCTTGGTCGCCTATGCAGGAGAAAACATTCAGCAAATGTATGACCGAGAACAGCAGCCTTTCCATCGAATCATCAAGAGCTTCTTCTTCCTCCTCTTCATGCTCATCCTTCTCCTCCCTTGATGACAACAAATCAGTCCAACAGGAGCTTCCTTACATCAATGAGGAGCTCTTTGTGCAGAGGTCACTGAAGAGCTCGCCAAGTTTGAAGGAATCTGACATGAACACTAAGTCTGGGCATCCTAATGTCGGTTTCAGAGACATAGTGAAGGACTCCATCAATCGGGACTCTGGAGGCCTGACTGTGAAAACCTCTGTGCAGGAGGCAAGGAGAAATGGGCAGTACAAGGACTCACCGAGGCCACTGCTGCTGTCCAAATCAATGGATGGAACCTGTATCATTGGGATTGATAGGACCACAAAGGTTCCTGCAAATGTCACTGAATCAAGGTGTTTGCAGGAGCAGTCACGCTTCTCATGTGATGACCGAAGACTCCTGCGGCCAACTGAAACCCAGGAAAGCAAGAGGTCTTCCTTGAGGCTAAAAGAGCTTCCTAGATTGTCCTTGGACAGTAGGAAGGAATCTCTGAGTCCAGGATCACGTCAGAAGAACCTCAGTTACAAGAGAACTGATGATATTCTTCTGGATACTTTGAGGCCTCAAGATTCCCCCAGCCATAGAAGAGCTAACAGTGTCATTGCCAAGCTGATGGGATTGGAAGAAGCAACAAATGCTACAGGAGCGCTGACTGCTGATAACAGTGAACCCACAAGATCGCCGAGACCAGCTCAGGCCACTCAAATTGAACATCCATCACGCTCCCCCAGAAGCACTTGCCAGGATTCCTGCAGCATGCAGCTGAAGAACGAGTCCTCAGTACTGAAAACCAAGCCTTCCCCACGAATTGTAACAGAAGCAGCTCCTTGGAGGCAGCAGGACAGAAGTGCCACCAATATCAAGGCACAACAATGTCAAGAAGCTGAAGGGAGGACAAGAACTGCATCTGTCTATGCTGATATAAAGAGAAGGGTCGGGGGCTTTGATTTTTTAGAGTGTAATAACAAGGACTTCAGGGCTCTCAGAATATTGGATGCATTGAATGCGAAAGATGCTAAGAGCAACAATGACAGCAGTGGCGGATCAGTGGCTACTCACAGGACAGGATATGATCTAACCACTAACTCTGGAAGCTTCCAGGCTCCTATTGTAGTCATGAAGCCTGCAAGAACCACTGAGAAGCATGGGGTTTCACTTGCTTCTGTTGCTTCCATGGCAGGCCTCAGAAGCCTCAGAAAGCTGCCGGCTAGATATTCATCTTTCCGTAGCACAAATGAGACCGGCACAAATGAGAAGATTCATCTTCGCATGTCAAGAGCTCAACTGAAGTCTGAAGAAAGTGTTAGCAGTGCCAGCTCGCCAAGGCCTACAAGCTCATCAAGCCCCAGAAATGTGCTAAAGAAGGCAGAGCCTGAAAGGAGGTCTCGTCCACCTGTTTCACCAAAATCTCCAAGCAAGAAGTCCAATGAAGCTGTCTCCCCAAAAGGAAGAATAAGATCAAAGCCTTCTCAGGTGAAATGCGACCGTGATGAGGTCTTGCAGAGTACAGGGAACAGAATAAGTCTAGCAAAGCAGGTTAATGTCAGTGTTATAGATTGTCCAAAGCCTCCGGGTGGCAACTCAACCTTCGTTCCACCAAGCAATGCTACTGCAACAGCAAGTCGCAAGGTACAGATAACACGGAAAGAAAGTTCATACCAATAATAATCCATCTAATTTTACATTTTTCATGCATTCTGTTTCATTGTTTCCCACTACTTTACTAATGAGTGATTCCTCTCTATCCTCTTTCAGGCTTCTTCAATTCTGGGTTCAGACCAAAACGTTCATTCATTGGACAACATTCCAAGCCCTGTCTCTGTCCTTGATACATCCTTCTATCATAAAAGGATCTCAGATTCATTCAAAGGTGAGAAGTTATTTTCTTAGTTATCAGTATTAATTTGCATTAGATATCTGTCTGCTTGTTTCATGCAAGAACATTAGTATGATAGATCCTTTGGTTTGGTCTTATTCAATTCAGAAACCCATAGTGTTACTAAAAGGACAAGCATAGCTAGCTGTCAGCGTGCTGATAACGCTAGTGACAGATAATCTGCAATAAAAGCCACCAGGTAGCTCGTGGTCCTGCAATTAGGAGGAACAGTGCATGGCTGCAACCCCACATGCAGCAATGCTTATGCAGGAGCATGATATGTGTCTTTTGGTGTGCATACATGCTAGTATAGATGTGCCCACCAATGTCCCCCTATACAAATACACCCAGTGTGTATGATGTGTATATTTATTCTAGACAGACAGTTTTTTTTTTTTGGCTCTCCTGTCTGATACATGATTTCTTCAGTTGAATTGTCTGGCAGCGAACTGTATTTTCGTTTGGTACATTAAATTGTTCTGCACTGTATAGGAATTGTTTTCTGAACATACCCTTTTACCTGTTCAGATGGTGAGACACATTCTTCAGAGGAATGCTGGAACCCAAACAGCCTGCCTGACACACCACAGTCAAAAGCAAGCAGTGAAGTCAACCAGATTAAACCTGAAAATTTGGAAGTTCTGATCCAGAAGCTTGAGCAACTGCAATCAATGAACGAAGAAAATGCAAGTATCAAAGAAGTCATGGCATCGGTCACTGCAAATAAAGATCACCAGTATATCTATGAGATACTGTTGGCTTCTGGTCTTTTGCACAAAGAACATAGTATCACAGTATTACCTGGTCAGCTCCAACCATCAAATTATCCAATCAATCCGGAGCTCTTCCTTATTCTTGAGCAAACAAAACCAGACTTAGTTTCCCCCTTCCAATCTGTCAGCGAAGCTAAGAAAAGTTGTAAGCCTTGCACAGGGAGGCTTCACCGAAGGCTTGTGTTTGATCTGGTAAATGAAACAATAGCTCAGAAGATGAGCATCTGCAGATCTGGAAGGCAGCCAGTAAAGTTTCTTCAATCAAGGAAGTTAAGTGGGTGGCAACTATTCAAGGATTTGTGCACTGAGGTTGACAGGGTAATAAAATGCTCCGAGGAGGAGGAGAATGAGAACATGATATTAGATGAGGATACAGTCAATGGAACGAAAGAGTGGATGAGCTTCGACACTGTGCTACATGGCATGGTTTGGGAAATTGAAAGATCCATCTTCAAGGGCCTTATCGACGAGGTCATCGGCGGTGAGACTACAGAGAAGATGCAATTTGGACAAAGGAAGCTGCAGAGGCAGCTTTCTTTCAGTAGTATAAACTGAATATGTGCCGTAGTAGTCATTTCCATTAAGAAGCTTATAGCAACTAGTAAATGTGACATTTTCTATTTTTCTGAAGACTAAACTGTAGAAGGAGTATAAATGATCCTCAACACTAGCCTTGCTGTCAGAAGAAGCAAGAAATATATATATAATATTCTTAGTAAACTTTATGTCTACTGATGTGAAGTTGTTTTGATTGAATCATGCTGCACAATTACCCAAGCTGTTGTTTCTTTCATGAAGTAGGGATCATTTGGCTTCTATACTTTAGGAACATCTCATACTATTATAGATAACAAGATGTCTTCTGCCACTCTGCCAGAGTGCTAATGACACCAAACTCTGGGGTTATAAAAACTGTAGTCCAAACTGGCTTTCTATTTAGCCAGGCAACAGTTCCAACCTGCCACTCGCACAAGAATGATCAACACAACGAGCCATTACCCTACACAAAGTAAACGGAATCGATAAGTGGTGTGAAGACGACATTCAACACTGCAGTGCCAGATCATGTAGGACACCGGATACTATGATGCAACTGGGGGCAGAGATGAATTGAACAGACAAGGACAGGACAGGCATTTGCTGAAAGTGACAGAGCAAGGCGTACCTCCAATCCCAGACGGCCAGACCGGCATGCATGCTTGCCATTTTCCAAACTGTGCGCGCACAGAGAATAGGCCACGATTGCAATGATCCACCTCCCGGAGTTATCTAACAACGACTTTCTCAGAACTCCGGCACTCGATGCCCCTTCAGACTTTAACAGTCGGAGATTCATCGTCTTGGACTCGGACATGTGTACTGCCACGGCCCCCCATGCGGTTAGCTCGCGTCATCGCAAGGGACGAACAGTCCTGAGCTTGGGAGGAAGCATTTCCGCACCGCACATCGGCACATGGAATGCTGGCGCCGCCATGTCAGTGGAAGCAATAAGTTAGCATCGTCGCCATCAGCGAGTCATATGCAACAGGACCTGGCACCGATGGTGGTGGTGCGCGACGCCGCCGGCTGGCACGCGCGTTCCAGATACGAGACGCTGCTCTCCCAGTCAGGTCATGGCGCATTGGTGCGCTGCATAGGAGCAAGCGCCGTCCGCCGCCACGGCCAGTGCGCGCGCTCGCCTCACAGGCAATTCGTCGAGCACGCGGTCGGCGCGCCACTGCCAGCTGGCTAGCGACCGTGAGCTGACGATCGCGATCTCGGAGAACATATCGCCGCCTCCACCCTCCTCGCCAAATCCACCAATGCAAGAGGTGGGAACGACCGACGGCGACACGCCGGCCCCCGCAGCGGGGCATTGGTGCCGTTAGTGGTGGTGTGGGGGCGACCAGTGGCCACAAGCCAATCGGAGTGGAAATTGGAATGGCGAGGCCACCGGCGGCCGCCCGCCGCTACAACTTAATGGGCTGGGAAACTGTTCGGCGGGCCAAGATCAGCCAGGCCTAACACACAGGGACGAAAGTCACATGGGCCTAAATTATTTTGTTTGGCCCGTGGAAGTGAGTTGGGAAGGAAAAATGAATCGTCGAAACGGCGAAACCCACCCCCGATCACGCATGTAGCCCATGGTAAGTTAGATATGGCCCACACGTCAGAGAAACAAGGTAGCTTCGGGCGCCCGCGCACCACTAAACCCTTTTCGAAACCCTCTTGTCCTGTTTCGCTATAAACCCTTCACTCACGGCCCCCGTTTCACGCCCCGGCTTCCGCGGCTCGCTTCTGTTCGCGCCGCCGACTCGCCTCGCGTCGCGCCGTCTCGCTAGGGTTTGCCGTTCCCGTCGCGAGCGAAGGCGGCGGCGTCGTCTCGTGGCGGCGCCGTCTCCGTGTGCCATCCCGCTCCCAAGGTTCGCGTCCCTTTCTCTTCCTTCTTTCAATGCTTTTCGATCCCTCCGCATAGGCTTGAATGAATGTGTGTAGTATTGGGTTGGCGATCGGGTTGTATTGTCCCACCTGTGCTGGTGCGTTGTTTTAGTAGCGAAATTACTTCTCAAATCCAATGGCTGTGGATTCCAAATTGGGATTGGTGTGGTTTCTTTCATAGTGAGATCATTTTGCAATCGAGGGTTTAGTAGATTGGAATTCGTCGTGGTTCTGGCAGGAGTTTTGTTTATGTTCTGATGGTGTCATGACAATCAGATCCTCTTGCTTTGTATACCAGTGTAGGATTAGATGGGAGTTCTGTTTCCTGTGGTGGAAAACGATCAACTTGTTGATACCTGCGCCTGTGTAGGATTAGATGGAATTTATGTTATTTGTGGTGAAAAATGTTGGGTTAGATGGAATTTATGTTGTTTTGGTGAAAAAGGTACGACATTTATGTCACCTAACCGTAGCCAGCGTGAATTTTTTCTTGGGGGTATTGGGGTACTTTATTTGTCTGGGTTTAATTTGCTACTAAGCTAGTGCCAGCTCCCAGTAGTGTATGAAAATGAACATTGGAGCTGTTTGGTTCTATGCTTGGTAATGGAAACGTAAACAATTTAAAACTGCGGACGTTACCAGCCGGAGAGACGATTGAAGTATTTCTCTTTACATTTACGTTACTGTGCACGTTACCAAACAGCACAAATGTGGTATCACGGTATTGTTCATTGGAGCTGTTTGGTTCTATGCTTTGTAACGGAAACGTAAACAATTTAAAACTGCGGATGTTACCAGCCGGAGAGACGATTGAAGTATTTCTCTTTACATTTACTTTACTGTGCACGTTACCAAACAGCACAAATGTGGTATCACAGTATTCATGTACTTCCATCATGTTGTCTCCTGCTGACTGCCGTTTGTACTTCTGGTTGCCACTTGGCAGACAGCACTAGACTTCTGGTCAAATTCATGAACACTTATATCTTTTGTTCATACCTAAGTTTGTGCAATTTGTGTAGTAAGACTTAATTACTGATTTTATTACTTAAATTATTTCCTTGGTTTAGAAGTTCAATCTTTTTTCCTCAAATGACTTTGTATATGGACAATTACATATGGATTTTGTTAAGTTGTCTTCTTTACCTTTCTGATGAAGAAAGATATGGTACTTACATACTGACATAGGTTGTTGGATGATTTACCTTGGGTTTGCTTACTACTTCCTTTTTCAATGTTCTACTTGGGCGCTTGGCAAACTAGATAGAATCTTTTCTTGTTTCTTGGTTAATCTTTCCAATAAAGATAATCGTGCATTTTCGAAGTCCACTTCAAGCCGCTTAAGTACTAATTTTGCTATACCTTGTGCAGCAATGGCCTTGGAAGCTGGGAGCCCAGCTACTACTTTTACTCCACAAGTGGTATTGTTTTTTTCAACCCTTGAATTAACCTTTACGTTTGTCAATAATCGGAGAGTTGGACTGAAAGTAACGATGTTTCTGTTACAGGTTGCTAATGCATTTGTTAAACAATACTACCAAACTCTTCGTTACGCACGAGAGGATGCCTATAAGTTTTATAATGACTCAAGTATTCTTGGTCGAACAGATTCTAATGGGAAAATGATGCATGTAACCACAATTGATGTAAGTTCTCTACAACGCCATGATGCTAGGGTTGTCAATGGATTCTAGGAACTCTGGAATATGGAGTTTTTGTCTGTTTCAATGTCAGTATTTAAATTTTCATGACATGTTTCATATCTGCCTTGTTAATTTAGAAGGTAATCAAATATATGGTTGGTACAAACTGTTCTTTTATGATGATTCCTGTTTTATTTTTTATGGATGAGGTGGTGATGGATCAACCCATTCCATTTACTAAACTACAAAAAGAGAGGTAGTGGCTACCCCATACCACAAACTAAACCCTCCCATAGTCTCCTGCCTCGAGTAAATCATGGTTTCAAATTGAACAAACTTGACAATGCCTTATCTCTATGTATAGAATTAACAGGTGAATTAAGTCACTTCAAATGTAGGAGTAACAAGCTAGTGGGTGGAGCATGGACTAGCAGTTGAAGTTGTGATTTTTTAGCACTGTTTTATTTATCTTGTTTGAATCAGTAATAGTTTTTTCTTCCTAATGTTGATTCTGAGCTAGTCAATTTATTTTGTGTGCTTGAGCAGGATATCAAGGAGCAACTTGTGTCTACAGACTTTGCTGACTGTTTGATAGAGATAGAGACTGTTGATGCCCAGCCATCCCATGTTGATGGTGTGCTCATTTTGGTTGCTGGATATTTTACAACAGATGTTGTGAAACAGAAGTTCACACAATCATTCTTTCTTGCTCCACAGGAAAATAGAGGCTATTATGTTTTGAATGACATATTCAGACTTACCCGGATTTCAACTGAGGTAAAGGAAGTTGTAGCTAAACGTGATAATAAAAGCACACAGATTACCACCCTCCCCAATGAGCCAGGTGATGAAACATTGACTAAGGAGAATGAAGTGCCAGATGTACCACCTACAGAAAACATGCTCGTCAATGAAATTATCAGCACCTCAGCAAATGTTGTTTCTCCTGTTGAAAATGATCTTGTTGAGACATGCGTGAAAGTGGTTAACAAGGATGTTGAGAAGATACCTGCGGCTGCTCCAGCTTCAACTCCTCTTACAGCTGAGAAAGCAGTTAACAAGGATTTTGAGAAGATTCTTAAGTCTGCTCCGGCTCCTCCCGCATCAGTTGAGAAGGCTGCTCCAGCACCTCCCGCGCCTGTGGCGAAGGCTGCTCCAGCTCCTCGCGCACTTGTTGAGAAGGCTGCTCCAGCTCCTCTTCCATCAGCTGACATGGAAGTAACTAGGAAGACTTATGCATCAATTGTGAGTATCTCTCTTTTTTTTTCTTTCATGTACTTTTCACTGTTGCAAGTTGCCTTTTTTTCAGTCTGGAGAATTGCATGTTGGCATACTTAGGTCTATATTGTCTGTTGTTGGTGACTTGTAGGTTAAAATCATGAGGGAGGGCACACAGCCTGTCCCAGCTGCCAGACCCTCAAAACCCAACCCAAGGCCAAAGGCGGCTCAAAATGCGGAGAAAAACGTGTCCTCACCTTCAAAACCTGCTCATGCTACTGATAATGCCCTCCCAGGCGATAAAAGTGTTCCTAAAAGTAAATCCCCTGATGGTTGGTATCTCTTCTCTACTTTAATTCCTTGTTTATAGAAGCGATGAAAAGAATGGCGTTTATTCTGAATTGTAACGCTACCTTGTTTTGCAGAGCCAGGGTACTCAATTTTTGTAAAGAATTTGCCTTTCGAAGCAACTGTTGAAATGGTTCGACAGGAGTTCAGCAAGTTTGGAGCTATTAAATCTGGTGGTATACAAGTCAAATGCCAGGTTAGTTTAACTAGTAGGTTTATTGGTATTTTGTTTTTTGAGGGCTTGATGCCTGATTATGCGATTCTATGAATTTTGGTGGGGTAGCCCCATTTATCATGTTTATAGTGCAAAAGAGGCATGAAGTGGTGATGGATCAACTCATAACATTTCTCAAACCAAGCATTTGAGGAGTGGGATGTGCGTTAGTTTATGCACTTTCCTTATTGACATTTTTTTTTCATGGTCTTGCAGCCTGATCAGTTTTGCTTTGGCTTTGTCGAATTTGAGTCTCAGCAATCCATGCTAGCAGCAATCGAGGTTTGTTTGCCTCCTTGTCTAGTTGACTTGTTTCAGAGCATGCTTTGTAGTTAAATTTCTTCAGTTGCATTCATGCATTTGGTTGCTTTTCTAGGCATCTGCATTCTGTAAGCTACATGACTAAGTAGTTTCAGTTAGCTGGAGAACATTTGTTTATGTATTTTGACTTATGCTGAAGGATGTTTCATGTGCTGTGGGCTTATAAAGTTTCAATAACTGATTGATGGCTCACATATTTACTAACAATGATATTTCCTTTTTCTTAGGCTTCTACGGTTCGTTTCGGCACAAGAGAATCATATGTTGAGGAGAAAAGAACCAAAACGCGAGGTGAGCAAGCATTCTGATCTTCATAAGTCTAGGTTTTTTTGACCGAATTCATAAGTCTAGGTGAATGATAACGTTTTGTAATTGTTGTCATACTGCCTCAACATGCGCTTTGTAAAAGTAATGGCACCCTGACCTGTTACGAGTCAAAAATTCTGAATTATATCCCCAGAGAAGAGAAGTCGTGGCTGTGTTGGTTAGCAAGAAATTGTTTACTAGATGGTGTCTGCAGTTTGTTTGGTTCCATTCCATCCTTGGCTAAATATTTCCATACAGTGTGAGCAAGCTCATGTGTAACTACCTACATTTGATTTAGAGATAATTCTAGCAAATAATTGGTGCTTATCTTTATTGGGCCTTTTCTACATTTGATTTAGAGTTAATTCTAGCAGCTAGTAGGTGCTTACCTTTATTGGGCCTTTTCAGTTGCCTAAACTTTGACAATGTAATTATCTTGGTCCTGTGCTTGAATTCAACTGACGTGCTTCTTTTTCTTTTTCTTTTTTAATTTCAGTTGTGGATGGTGTTATCACCCGTGGGGATGACAATGGCAACGGCTTCCAGTCTGGCAGAGGTGGTTACTACGGGGATGGCTACAAGCGGCAGTGGGGCGGTCAGAACAATGGCTACTACCATGATGGAGACAACACGAGGAACGACTATTCAGGCCGTGGCCGAGGACCGCAAGGGAATGGCTACCCTCAGAACGGCAATGGCTACCACCAGAACAGGAATGGCTACCAGCAGAACGGCAGCAGCTACCACCAGAACGGCAACGGCTACCAGCAGCGACGCCCCAACAACAACAATGGCGGGAACGGAAGGGCTGAGCGCAACAATGGCCCTAGGCAACAAAGCCCAGCTGCTGTGTAGACTGTCATTTTGCAGTCCATCCATCCATCCATGAAACTAAGGCGGTGGGGATACTCTCATGTCCTAGGAACTAGGAACACCAGAGTCTGGCGTGTGTTGATACTTCGGCATGGGCTGCATTTTTGGCGCAGTTGACGAGAGCAATTGTGCGTCGTTTGGGCTGAACTGTCATTAGTGGTGGAGGCTGTTGTACTATTTGGGAGGGGCATCATCTTTACTACTGCACAATCGCTGCTACTCTTTTGCTGTGGTGTCTCTTCAAGTTGTCTGCGTGCACGCTTCACAGTGATTTTTCTGTCTTGAAATTTTGTGGGCCGACTCCAGGAAGTGTCAG
Source organism: Chrysopogon serrulatus (assembly GCA_015844335.1). Classification (NCBI taxonomy): domain Eukaryota; kingdom Viridiplantae; phylum Streptophyta; class Magnoliopsida; order Poales; family Poaceae; genus Chrysopogon; species Chrysopogon serrulatus. Next base: position 157,322 of record JADLZL010003498.1, on the reverse strand, counting down.
CTGGACTGATGTGTTTTAGAGAAAAGAAGGTGGGGACAGGTTCGTACTCCTATCTTTTTTTTGGGCCGGGCCACTGCTTCCCACGCACAGCTTTTGTTCCGTGCAAGCTTGGCCAAGCGCCACACTACCCAGAGGGATCACATCGCAATTGATGCGCTTTCCGTCCGCGCGGCACGGGCAAATCCGGCCGCGATCTGCTTCGTTCCCCGGCGGCGACACATGTTTTGTTCCCAGCACAACAAAAACTCTTTCTTGTGCGGTTGCGTCTGCCTCGCGCAGTCCCGCTCGTCCGCTCCGCGCCTGGCACGTCGCGGCCATGAGATATTTCGTCGCGCAGGGCAGGATTCCCCCCCGCCTGGGCTGGGCCACGTCGGTGTCACACCGCACACGGCTGGACCAGCACCACAGGACCAGTCGTCGTCCACGCGCACGGGCACGGCAACTTGCTCTCCTCTCCGTGGTGCATTGTATGCATGCACTTTCCTTGTCCGCTTCACTTCACAGAGAAGGAAAAGAGCGTGACCGATCGAGCGGAAGGGAACAAGAGGCCCAACTTGTGTGGTGCATGCGCGGTAGTAAAATACCATATGCACTACTGTCCGCTTCATCACACACCCAAACGGAAAGAAAAAAAAATGGCGTGGCGTGACCGAGCGAGAGAACCCGAGGCCAGCCAAACTTGTGTATCCTACCTCCTCCCCCACCACTGCGCCATGGCAATGGCACCCTCATCTGATCTGGTTTGACCGCCGCCAGGACCCCTAAACAGCTCGTCGGTCTCTCCACTGTATGGACGGCCTTCCTTCCCAAACCCCTTTCTTTCTAAGGCTGCCAGAGTTTAGGAAGATGAGAGGAAGAGGATGTTGAAACCCTAAAAAGCAGATCTAGGAGGAGGAGAGGAGAGCCGCCTACCTCGCCGATGCCACCGAAGAGGAGAGAGGGAGGAGCCCCACTACTACAGGCGAGGAGAGAGGGAGGAGCTGTGAGAGCTCACAGGAACTCTAAGGACCAGATCCAGAAGGAGGAAGAGAGGAAGCCGCGTACATCATCGGTGCCGCCGAAGAGGAGATGGAAGAGCCATGAGAGCTCATCGGAGCCCTAAGGACCAGATCCAGCAGGAGGAGGAGGGGGAGGAGGATCGGAGGAAGCCGCCTACCTCACCGGTGCGGTGCGGTCGCTGTCGGAACCCACCACCGCTGGAGATGAGAGAGGGAGATGCCGTGAGAGCTCACTGGAACCTTAAGGAGCAGATCTAGGAGGAGGAGGAAGAGGAGGAGACGAGCCGTGTGGGGGAGAAAGAAGGCGCCACATCAGGAGCGAGGTTGAAGAGGCACCGTGTGTGGGGGGAGAAGCGTGTGGGGGAGCCCATGTGCTTGTGATGCATAAAAAACTAGCTGGTGGGGTTGGTTTTATGATGTTGCATCTTCCATAAACATCAATTTTACTATATATGAAGTCTATCAATATCATCCTATATAGCAGTACTTTACATGTTGTTCGTGAACAAAGTTAAAAGATTAATCGAATGAGAAAAAAAAACTAAACCAGAACATACATGTCAATACAATGGCACAAAGGAAAAGTTTAGTCGACTAACAAACTATCACAGATGCGTAAACAGAAAAAGTAATACTCTCTCCATTCTAAATACAAGTCATTCTAACTTTTTTTTGAGAGTCAATTCATTTGAAATTTAAGCCAAAAAAGTCAATTCATTTGATATTCGAGCCAATTTATATAATAAAACATTAGTATTTATTATGATACGATTGTAACCATTGAGCAAATATAGGTTCAGATAAATATCGTTAGATTTTTTTATTATATTTTCATAGTATACTTTTGACCTTATAAATGTTTATAATTATTTCTATAATTTTAATTAATTAATGAAATGTGACATACTCTTTTTTGAAAAACTAATATGTAAAATGGCTTGTACTTTAGAACGGAGTGAGGAGTACGGAGTATAGGATATAGTATGTACATTCCCTGTCTCTCTCCCATAGAGTCTGCCAACTAATAAAGTGCACCCAGATGAATTATGGCATGATGAGCGCATACGCACACCGGCATGCAAGTTGCACGTCTTGTATCGGCTCAGGTGCATGCACGCACGCTGCCGTGCCCAACTTGTTCCAGAGGCAGCAATGCAAATTGTCGACACACTGAATGGTGGTCGGTGGAGATAACATAAACTATCACACGCGCATACGCATGTACCACCGGGCAGGGCTCCGCCGTGCATTGCATTTTGCATGCATGTCCCTCTCCCTCTCTATCTCTAGATCTCGGAGAGAGATGTGACAAGGAGAGAGGGATAGAAAGAGAAGGAAAGGAACAGCATCGAGTAACAGCAGGAGATTGATGTAGAAAGAAGGCTAAAATTAAAAGGCGGCGGTGCGATATATATATCTGCATCTGCTACCCAACTTGTGCAATTTGGCTTCTGGGCTTGTGGTCAAGGAATGTGGCCGGTGTGCACCTTTTCTTCCTCCCCGTGCTGCATGCCTTTTACACGTATCTGCATTTTGCGCCCCGGCGGTCCGGCCCCCCTCCTTCCTTCTTTTGTTCCTGTAATGCTAGCTATGGTGATTGAGGATTTAATGATGTTTCAATGGACGCGATCCACGGAGGAACTTATTACGTGTGATGGCAGGGTGCCCGGTGTGGTGCTGGTGTGAGCACTCTGGGTTCAATCAGTGTCATTCACTTTAATTTGTCACGAAATCCTGTCAAAGGACGGACAATATTGGTGTAATATAATGGTGTTGGCCCATTTTTTTTGGCAACAGGTGTCGGCTCACTCCACTTTGAATGAACGTTGAAGTATATACTACGCACTCAGGTTGTTTTAACTTTTCTAAGTCGTATGTGTAACTTTTACTATATATCTACACGTATTGTATATTTAGATGCGTAGTAAAGCTCAAGCCCGTCGAAGGCCATGAGCGGAGTGAGCGACCGCTCAGGGCCCCCAAAACCGGAGGGCCCCCAAAGTGTATAACAAAGGCCCATAGCAGTTTAGGATTTCTAAGATTCAGCCCATGTCGGCCGGGGGGCAATCAAGCGCGCTGCGTCGCAGCTCTTAGCTATTGCTCGACATGAAGACACTCTGTCGCCCATCGCCCGTCCATGCCGCTGCATCACCTCATTCAGTCGTCCTTGTAATTTCACCGCCGCCCACGGAGACAGATGACACGGCGCCGGCGGCCGTTGCGCCTTGCAGAGCGCGGACAAAGTGAGAAACTTAAGGGCCTCCATTTGCATTTCGCTCACGGGCCTCCGATTCCTGGAGACGGCCCTGGTAAAGCTGTATATATTGTATATTTAGATACGTAGTAAAGCTGTATATATAGAAAAACAATATACTTAGAAAAGTATAACACTAGTATACAGACCATTTCTCTTGACACTGACGTTTTATTTCTACTGACGGTTTCTCTTTAGAACAGCCTGTAGAAATCGGCCCTATTTCTACAGGCGATCCTCTTAAGGAACCGTCAGTAGAAATACGATTTCTACTGACAGTTTTCTTAAGGAACCGCCAGTGGAAATCGACTATTTCTACTGGCGGATTTCTTAAGGAACCGCCAGTAGAAATCGATTTCTTGCGGTTTCTTAAGAAATCCGCCGATAGAAATAGTTTAAAATTAATTTTTTGAGTTTTTCAAACTTCCTCGGATGAAAAAACTCCCCAAAATAAAAGTTGTAGATCTCGAAAAGTTATGAAACTTTGTAGTTGACAACCTTTTCATCTGAAATCATCTTTTTATGGAAAACTACGAACGAAATTTTCAAATTTGAAATTCAAATTTTGCAAATGACCTCGGATGGAGAAACACTCTAAATGAAAGTTGTAGATCTTGAAAAGTTATGAAACTTTGTAGTTGAATACTTTTTCATTTGAATTCGTTTAGACCCCGAAATATTGAATTTACTATCGGTTTGGGATAATATGCGGGGAACCGAAATGCGATATAGACACAATTGACGTGTGGGTGGAGTGGTAGAGGGAGATACGCTGCGAGGCCGAGGTCGCGGGTTCGAATCCCGCCGGCCGCGTAAGCGCGCGATTTTACTGCGAAAAAATGCGCGCTACCTGCGACTTCGACGGAGACGGGCGGGTGCCTCTCCCGGTTTCAAAAAATATTTTTGTCTTTTTAAAAATATTTTTTTTATTTTTTTTCGTGTTTTTTCGGGCAACGATTTCTACGGCGGTTCTCCAACCGCCGGGTGGAAATAGGCTATTTTCAATGGCCTCTCCCAATCGGCGATTGGGAAAAAAAATCAAGAGAAATTACTTGTCAACCGTCTCTACCGATGTTCTCTATACTAGTGTAATTTGAGACAGAGGATATAAGTTTGTTTTCTTTCTTTCTTCAGTTTCGTCTCTTCTACCTGTGCGTGCTTCGAATTTAATTTAATTTTAATGGGCGCCAAAGTTCGTTGGTTTTCGAGGGCTCCAAGCTTCAACACTACTACTATACAACATGTATTATTCTTCATGTCGTGTCTTTAGATCTTGGAGATAGATTCCACCTACGTCCTAATTGGTGGTGAAAAATGCATGGCACCCGTAATGTCCCATGGAGCCCACACGTCATATACTCCCTCCGTCTTAAAATAACTTATTTTCTTTAACTTTTAAAGATTTCGTTTGACCATTCGTCTTATTTAAAAATTTTGTATGAATATCACATATCTTGTTATGACTTATTTTATTATTAGAGATACTTTGATAATAATTTATTTATTTTATAATTTATACAGAATTTTTAAATAAGACGAATTATCAAATACAATCTTTAAAAGTAAAAAAAAAGTAGGTTATAAGGAGACGAATTCCAACACAAGAAGGCTTGGAAAAAAAAAGAAAAGATATGTATGGAGCCCACCCGCTAAATGCACGTCCATGGATCGGAGCCTGTACGGACAGTACATAGTCTACAAACGTGGCCATGATTGAACTAACCTTCCACCGTTCTACCTCAAGGATCACACATGTAGAGTATGTGGACGGCCCTACTTAATCCGTACCTGATGGATGGAATCGTCACATGCCGGTTATATTCCCTCTCTGAAAACGTTGAAATCATATTATATTACACATTACAAATATATATCTTGTCGTAGCATCAGCAACTTTTCTAACTAATGATCGGTCCTTCAGGTCTTTTACCGATGACAGATCTCTATATATAGGCTACCTAACTACAAAATCGTTAATTAATCGTTATGGTCAATATAGGCTACCTAACTTTTCAGTCTCTTGCTTGTTTCTTTTGCAGTTCATTGTGTCTTTAGAACTGCTGCTGAGGTAAACTATACAAGATTACTTGCATATTCTTCTAATGTTTCAAACTCTATTTTCTCTTAATGAAAGACGTATCTCGACCGAGAAAAAGATCAATGCATACCGTACAGTTTCTGTAACAAAAATAATAATAATTGTGCCCCCAATAAGGCTAGAGAGCTAGTAGTTGCATGCCAAAAGGCCCAAAACCAAAAGGCTCATGCGCCTAACACTGCAAACATATATTCAGTCACTCCATCCATGCATTCTCGTGTCGTGTCAGTGCGTTTTTTTTAAAAAAAATTCCGCTAGCTGTTGACCTTTTGGCTACACTAGACTAGAAGGAAAGTTGGCCCACGCACCATCACGAACTTGATCAACTTGCTCCTTTCTGGTAGTATGAGTTAGCTAGTGCAGTAGTAGTACTTAGCACTAGTAATTAATAACAGATCTCATCATAAGCAGCAAGTTGGGCATTAACAACAATTAGTTAGTCCCTACGCTACGCCAAGCTTAAGGTGATGCAACAAGGATCGCATGGCAACTTGCTTGCGCTTTATTTCCAAAACGCAGGCTGTCCAACAATCGTGGCCGGTTATATTGCTAGTTGCGTGTTGGGATCAGACTTTATTTATCAATCAATTTATTTTGATAGATATAAAGCAGCTAGTTGTACGCACGTAGCTAGCTAGACACTGCACGGTAAACATCACTGTCATTGTTGACAAATAAATGAATGGATAAACTTATCGTCCTGAGGTAGCATATCTTTTGTTGGATTTGTGTGGATCGTCATCAACTTGTGTGATACGGAGTACGTACTCGCTTGGGTTGCAAACTATATAGCTCATTTTGTTGTTGTCTTAAGTTGACCTTCTCTAACTTCAATCAAGATTATAGAAAATGAACCAATATCAAATTGATTTTATTAAATTCTTCAGAGAAAAGACTCCGCCAAAATATGTTTATTTGACATCATATTTTTTTCAAAAAAAACATGGTTAAAACATGATTTAAATTGTACTAAAACTAAATTGTACTATAATTTAAAACCGAGGGAGCACTACTATTTTATCGAGCACCTAGAGTCTCTAGTAAATGGCCCACCATGCATCTATCCTCCTCAATGATCCTGGCTCCTGGCAGTTAAAAAAGTCAATGACTAAGGGCATGTTCAAATGACTATTACTGCTCTTTCCATCTTTAAAAAAATCAATTCCTAGAATATATGCAATATGTGCTAGTTAATTTTTTTAAATTTGACTAACTTCATATAAAAAAGTAACAATGTCTATGACATATTATAAAAATATATTTTTATGATAAATGTAATGATACTAATTTGATACTATAAATCTTAATGTTTTTTTTAAATTTGGTTAAAGTTTAAAAGTTTGACTTAGAACAACTCTAAAATTTGCTTCTTTTAAGGACACAGGAAGTAAATGGGAACAATAGTTGTTAGACGTCTCAAAAAATTAGCTCACCTATTACCCTACTATTTGGATGCATTGGAGCTAATTACATCGTTTTCGTTTAGATAAGACTAAAAATTTAAAATCTAACCAGATTTTATCAAAATGAAAAATAAAGCTACCGGTATTATCGGGGACCAAAATAGGGGCCCTCCAAACAGTTAGGCCCAACAAACGCAAAACTAGGCTATACGGTAACAAAATACGGCCTACCAAGGCCCAGCACGCTGCTTGCCGTCTCGACCAAGCCCCCTTTGCTTGGGCCCACGGTAGGCGCTAACTTTCCGTCCCGTCCGAGCCCCCTACGCTGGGGCCTCGGACAGGCACTTGACTTCCGTCCCGTCCGAGCCCCCCTACGCTGGGGCCTCGGACGGGCACTTGCTGTCCCCCCCCCGGCCCCCCACGCTGGGGCCTCGGACGGGCACTGCTTCCGTCCCCGTCCGAGCCCCCTACGCCGAGGCCTCGGACGGGCGCTGTTTTTCCGTCCCGTCCGAGCCCTCACCGTTGAGGCCTCGGACAAGCGCTAACGCTCTGTCTCGCCCGAGCCCTCTACAGGAACGCCTTGGACGAGCTTCCGGCTTTCGTCCCGTCCGAGCCCCTGTGCAGGACTCGGACGGGGCGCACCGCACCTCCCCCGGTCAAGCCTGGCCACAGGACTTGGCGTATATCCCACCGCCCGCCTCCCCACGGTGCTGTCGGGCGGGCGCCAAGCAGGGGACGGGAGCCGTCCCGTCATAACCCTACCCCCGCGTTCATGATTACGCTACCCCTACAGTGATAGCCATGCCTGCCACTGTAGGGCGTCATGATGACTAACCTCTATGACAGGTCCCATCCCAGAAGTCCCGATACGGCGTACACCGTAGCCGACGCACGACGTCAACCCTGTACGGAGGCCGGGTCTTCCGGAGCCCCGACCGCTGTACGCCTGGGTCTCCAGAGCACAGGCAGGCGGAGATGGCTTCCGTGCGACGGTGTATCTCTGTGCCGGCCACGCCGTATCACGACAACGACGCCCGACCCCTCGAAGCATTGGGCCGGGGATGAGTCAAAAGCTACAAAGACCACAGCGCTAGGACATGTTCACCATGACGTCCTCACCAACCTCTGCCGAGACAGACATCCCCTCTGTTGCCGGGATCGAGGAACCGACTCCACAGAGCGGCGCCCACAATCGGCAGCACGACGGCGTGCAAGACAAGGCCGCCGCCCACACCGAGGCCTCGGAGCAAGGCAGAGGAGAAGCACCGAGACCTCGGCCGGGAAGAGGCGGCGCCCACCACCGTTTCACCTATTCAGACTGTGGCAGAACCTTCTAAATTACATGGCCCACAAGCACCTGACATTGTCTCTAAGACCTCTGTCAGCCGTACTTGAGCACCACATAACCTAGAATGACCCGTCGGGTGAACCCCCGATAAACCACGTTTCTTCCAGGATCGATACTTACAGAGACATCACAGCATTACAACAGTTTTCATACAAAATACCAGAGTAGCGGAAGACTTACAATAATTTAATTTACAAAACTTTTGTCAAACTTATACAAACCAGAGTAGCATTATTACAACACAAATGGAAGTACCATTACGTAACTTTATTACAATCACACAACAAAAGGTGCCCCGCCCGGAGGCCACACAATCTATTCCTCGTCGGTCACTTCATCGACGAATCGTCATGCAAAGAGGGGCGTAGCACACTTGCTCATGCGGTTCACACGCAACGGGGGTTAAACAAACCCCGAGTACAAAAAGTACTCCGCAAGACTTACCCGACCAAAAATTGAGGAGAAGACTTCGGGAATGCTTGGCTAATGGGAATCAAGGTGAGGCTTTAGCAAGAATCAAAGACACCCTTTTTTTTGCGGAAAAGACTAAGCCAAATCCTTATTTCAACAATCACTTATCAAACATATGCCGATTCAAACCTTTCATTCTCACACTTCCATTATTACTACGATGCCGGGACTCGGATCACGGCTCCCATATCGTGGAGCACACGGCGATTCGAATCGCTTAATATACCCAAATGGGGCTTCCTAGCCACCACGATGTATGCGAGGACCAAACATCTCACATACATCAACTCACACTTGCATTTCTCCCGACTAGAACGGGTCCTAACTACGAGGTACAAGTACACCATCTCCCTACGCCGCGGTCCCCTTCCACGGTGGCCCGTAGGATGGGTACACGCTACTCTCGTCCCGGTATCCGTTCTCGTCAAAGATAGTACAAAGGGAGCTTACCGCCATTAGCATGCGACTAGTACTATCCAATAACCTCATGATCCCAGCGCCAAACAACGGACGGTCCTTAACCGACCCAAGTGGACGACACTACATCGGGGCAATAGCCCCTCCCGATGCAAGTCACTCCACCGACGTCTCGAGTTACTCATCATCATGTTCTTGTTGTATACCATTGACCCCGTCGAACAAGGATAAACAACAAGCAACATCGAGGTTTTTAAAAAATTCCCTTCGGGGGAGTATTGTTATCACCTTTTGAAAACAATTTATCAAAACCTACACTAGTAGCAAGGCTAAAAGCGCAACTAAGCATTTCGAAATCAAAACAGTGTGTGCGGGGTAATGTAACAAGGTACGGTAAATGCATCAAAGTAGGATAGCACACAACTCCTACACCTAATGCATTATATCATCACATGAAATCATAAAAACTTTTCGAAATACGGGGAGACGGGTTTGAATGCATCCGGGGCTTGCCTTGGGGCTCGGCGAAGTTAGGAGCATGATGACACCGTTGAGATCGGGACCAACCTCCTCACACTTGGTAGCCTTTCTCGAAAAGCCGGATCAACTACGATTGAGATGCATGATTACGATGCGGTGAATAAAGAACATGCGATAATGATGCAACGATTGTTAACCTATCTTGAGTACAACTTTCCTTCACGGTATGGTTGCACTAAGAAGGTATAACTAACGTCGGCGACGACGGATTAACGATACGCAATCAACATAAAATGCCGAAGGTCATTAAGGTTAATGACCTAGGGTCATCACTCAATCCCAAAATCAAGCAATCCTAATAGTGATTAGGGTAATTACTAATTTATTAACCATTTTTACAGTTGTTGAAAAAGCCGCTAATTAACTTACTAATTGGGGATTAATTAAACACTAATTAACTAAAAGAATTAACTATTCAAACATCAATTAATTAAGGGGTTAATTAAGCATAATACAAAAAATTAATTAAAACATAACCAAACTTTGTAATTAAGATCATTATCACCTAATTAGCACACAAAATAAATTTCATGATTTTTGGACTTATGTTTTAATTATTAAAAATCATGGAAGTGGCATTTAGCAATTAAAGGAGCAATTTATAGCACAATTACATTTTATTGGAAAAGCGAGTTAGCATTTTTCCTTGACAGATCAAAGCACAAGGAGCTCAGATCATATTTTTGCATATTTTAATTTGCCCAAAATAAATGGTAACAAAAAGATGAAATCTGGCTTTTGGAAAAGAAAAAGAAAAAGGAAAAGCATTCTACTTCTCCCGTGGACTCTTTGGCGGCCCGATACCGCCAGGGCCTGCTTCCCCCGCGCTGCGCGCGCCGCGCGGCCCGGCCCAACCAAGCCCGCGCGCCTTTGCCTCTCCTCCTTTCTCTCTCACTCCCGGCCGACATGCTGCCCCCCAAGTCGGTCCATCTCCCTCCTCTCCTTTCGTTAAGCGGGCCGGCGGCGGCGGCGGCGGCCGGCGCTTCGCCGTCGGCCAGACCCAACCGCGAAACCATCGGCACCAACAGCTCTCTCTCGCTCCCCCCGATCCCGACAAGGTATAACACGAGGCCAAACGGTGCTCGGTGGAGCTACCCCCCCGATCGGTCTTGGGCCGTGCAGCGCCGGAGCACGGTGGCGCAACCGGCGAAACGTCGCGCCGGTCATGAGTGAAAGAGAGGAAGCTCGGGAAGATGGAAGCGCTCACAGACCACGGTGCTCGCGATGGCTCGACCAGAGATGGAAGGCGAGGGGCGTGGTTGCGGTGGAGGTGAGCTCGGCGGCTCTGCCGGGACCGGAGAAAGAAAACGGCTCGCCGACGACTCGATGATGAAACAAGGCAACACTAGGTTTGGTGGGTGCGCAACTACGGGGCGGAGCAGTGTGCAAAAGCTTGGGGGCGATGATCGACCGACGAGCGCGAATTGGACAAGAAGCTCACGGCGGCGGTGGTGTTGGTATTTTTAATCGCACTCCATTTAAATAAGTTTTAAGTAGGATTATCCGCAAGCGCACGCGATATCATACCAGTGTCACATTTTACCCGGAGGTTTTAAATATCGTATCCACGGGGACAAATTGTGATAATGACAAAGTGTATAAACTTAATCCTACAATTAGGCATAGATCATATCAAGAAAAAAGGAAATAGCTAATGTACTCTAGTTCGACTACCCAGGTAAACTTTGTATAATATCGTCTTATCGGGCAAGTGACCCGAATAGGAGAAGAAACAGAGTAATCTACCTACCGACAAGCACATGCATTCTTCTATCAACGGGAAGTGGACTACGAGAGGATTCAACGTAGCTATAAAGTCACCTACGCGAGCTACCACTATCCGGCTAATCGGGGGACATCCACAAGTAAACCTAGCCTAGGCACCACGCCTACACTACGAAAATACTACTTCAACCAAGCAATTACCAAGATCAAAGTCCTCAATATGAGATGTGAACTAAAGAACGAATATAAACGATTTGCTTACTTGAATCGAGAATAGTAAATACAAAAGTACCTCGAACGCAGCTCCCCAGGCGAGGAAGTCTGAATCCGTAAGAATACTGACCACGAAGAAGCGCCGACATGCCGGAGCTCCTCCAGAATCTCTACTCCTCTACTCAATCTCTCTAATCTCTAAACAAGACTAGATCTAGAAGAACTAGTCTCTCCTAATTGCTACATCTAGATGAACTAGCTAGAACTAGATGAACTAGACTAGATCAACTAGAGGGACCCTAACCCTAATCTAATGAAGAATATGAAGCCTTGGGGTGTAGAATGCCTCTTGGAGGAGCCTTGGGCGTCATTATATAGGCCGAGGTGGAGTAGGGGCAAGAAACGCCACGTTAGCGATCCGCCGTCTTCATCTCATGTGCACCGTCGGATCAAACCGACCTCAAATCAACGTAGGGATGCTTGCGATTGGACTCCACGCAACCGAGGGAGGAAGACTCCGTAAGTCGGCGGTGATCGGTGGAGTTAGGGCGCCGGGCGGCCCGGGGTGGGGCAGGGCGGCCCCACCTTATCTCCTCTCTGGGGGCCCCGCTGCCGGGTGTCTTCTAGACCCTTCCCGAGTCCTCTAGCGATGTTGCTCGATGTGGATCAATTTCGTGATAATTATGCATTGAAATCCTTCTTTTATCCTTTTTCGGAAAATCCCCGGAAAATATAGAATATGCAAAACTTCGTGGAATTTGTCGATATAAAGCCCTAGACTAGTATGTTTTCATGTTCTCCTTCAGGTTTAAAGTGCTAGTAAAAGTTGACGCTAAGGAGTGTCAACAATACCCCCAAGCTTACCTTTTTGCCAGTCCCTTGGCAAACAATCTAAATCTAGTTCTTAATAAACTTGGATCAGGAATTGCTGCAATACTTTTATTTCTTTTAAGCTCACTTTGTTTTAAACATAAATTTTCCTCTGGTTTAGACAAAACTGCTCTAACTTTCAAACTTACCCATTTTACCTTTAACTATGGAGCTTTACAGCTTTTTGCATAAATCTTGAGCATTCGAAAGATAGAACAATCAAGTCAAACACTATGTCTCAAATTCTTTACAGTACTAATATTCCAGAGTTTTGTAAATTTTCGCAATAAAACTCAGAGCTTAATTGTATGACACCCTCAAGTCTCTTTTTATATGTGGTATTTATGGTTCTCTCTTGAGGCATTAATGATGTTATGCCTTTCCTACAACTAAGTATTTTATAGTGGTGCTCATAGGAGTGGCAATAACAAGGATGAACATACTTGCAATTTATATATTGTAAAGTCAAACAATGGATCCAAAGAGAATCGAGGCATACAATCAAATCAAGATGTGCATGTGCATGGAATATGGTGAATAGGTGTATATATGGTATTTAGTGGCTAATCCTAATTCTACTTTTGCTCTTTGAAAATAATTTCCTCCTTAGAACTTTTTTTCAGGAAAGCATGGGCTATCTTTATTCTCTCTTTTTTTTTTTTTTAATTTGGGAGGCGGGCATCTATGTACCCATTGTTTTAATGCTTTGGGACACTTGTCCATCTTTTACTCCCATTTTTTTTTTCACTCTTTTTTTTTTTTTTAATACTTTTGCATAGCCACATGCATCCTTTGAATATAAATAATTGAAGAGATAATGATAAGAACTTAGAGCAATTAAACGGGGGATGTCCTATAGGGTCTATTTTTTAGGTGTTTACTCCTAATGTAGGAGAGAAACATTTTTAAAGTGGATCTAGATGAAAGTGGAAATGGTTGCGCTTACATTCCTGGAGTAGGAGTAATGCAATTGTGGGTGGAGTGCGTGAGTGATCTTGATTTTAAAAGCATGACAAGACTCTCCTAAGGTATATTCCAAAGGTTGACTAAACTCAATGTAAAGCAAGCAGCATAAATGTGCAAAGGTTTTCCTAATTCTAAATGTATCATATATGGCTTTGGTAGGAATTTAGATTATCATACAAGAGCTCGTCATATAAGATTTTAGGTTTTCAAAATAAATCTCCCGAACTTAGTAATGCTAGGAATAAGATAAATAGCAGCTTAGACTTTCATATATCATATCGATCAATTACCTAGACTTTAGCTCAAGCATATGCCTCCACAAATTTTAGGTTCAGAGTAAATTCTTATATCAAAGTAGTTATGTCCAAAACTCAAGAGAATTTATGGTTAAAAACTAGGCACTTAAAAGGAATTATAGTAGAGCAACTATTCATCATTTCCACTTTAAAAGATTAGAGAGAGAGCGTTCTTTAAACATATTTTTAATTATTAAATCTAACACACACTATAGCTTACTAAAATAAAACTAATAGTAAAGATATACCTTAATCACGATGATAACGGGGGTGCGTCTCCCCCAAGCTAATCCCTTCGATCGCGTCGAGCCTTCATGTGCTCGAATATTTTTGTGGTTTTCTTAATTAAGGGTGAGCCTTCATGTGCTCACATATTTTTGGCATTTTTAAATTTTCCTATGATACTATTGTGAACCTTCATGTGCTCATATCTTTTTGGTATTTTATGACTATATAAAGTAGACTCGATAATCGCTTAGGTATAGTTATGATGATAACTAGGGGATGCTCCTCCCCTCCAGCTAGATGTTTGCAATTCTTGGTGTTGATGATCTTCTAGAGGATTCTCTTTTTTTTTAGAGGTAAATATGAGTGCATGATATATAGTTATCCCGGAATGGGTTAGCAAGAAAATAAACATAGATAGACTCTACTCCTTATTTTATGATTATTTATACCACCACGTGAATATTCCTAATGAAGTTTATTCAAATAAAGATTTTTATTTTTTTTTTTTAATATTTATGAAGATGAGTATACTAAAGTGAAATTATTAATGTAGATAGAAATACTAATTAATTAGATAACTACCATATTACCTTATGGCAAGGGTACGGAATTTTAAGTTTACCGACAAAACTTCTTTCTTCCACTCTTGTGTATCTCTACATCTTGACGGATGGAGGTCTTGATAGTTGCATACCTCTAGTGATGATGTTGTCACTTTTGTTCTTTGATTTGACCAATAGGTTAAAATAGAGCTTTTAATTATGGTCGGCAAACATCTTGATCAATGTACATGTTCACAGAACCCTCACTTGTAGATTTAATAAATTTTTCTCGATGTGTTGTCCTATTTGCAAAACCAAGGCAGAGATCAAGTGCATGAGTTCTGCTGGTGGAAAAACACCAACAAAACCAAATCTATTTATTTATTTATTTTTGTTTTTATTTATTTATTTTTCTCTATCCTTAGGCACATTTGAACAAGATAAATTTGGTGTTACATGATTTGTTTATTTACGACATGAGAGGTGGGATCAAAAGATTAAGCATTTAATGTTGCATTTAAGTTCACATGGCAAAAAAAAAATAAATTGCTTAACCAATGAAAGGATTGTCTATCTCTATATAAATTTTCAAATAAGTATGACTATCATCTTCCCAAGATTGAATATAATGTTTTAACTTATTTGGTTAAGACTAAGATTAAGAGTACAAAGGCCATGAACAATCTTAAAAAGACAGAACATGTTGAGTTAATAAGGTTAATCAATTAAAACTGTAACTCTAACATGTTTATGTTTTAATTTATGTGTATACCAAGATCAAGAGAAAAGCAAAGACCACTTACCTTAGATATTACCTTCATTATTAGAGCGTGCTAGCACTAAGTGATGAAGGATAAATGACTGGTGGTCCTTTCCTTCCTTCTCTTGCATCTTGAGTTGTTCATGGACATCTTGTCTCCTCTCTCATTGCGCGTCTATTCTTTTATCATCTTTTGCTTCTTTGATCTTTTGACTCTTTTTCACTTCAGTCATTATTATGTCATAGAATGATTAGTGGACAAAGACATACCCGAAGGAGTATACAACTTTTGAACACAGGTTGTTTGTCCATATTTTATTTTATTCTATCTATGCTAATAAAAGAATTAATATTGATATTATTTTAGCATAGATCATCTTTTATACAGACATGGTTTGAGGCAAAGTAACTTGTAGTAGAAGATAAAGTGAATGAATCATTAATGCTCACAGTTCTTTTATTCATGATGAATGCGCTGTGTCTTCCTCTACAAAGTTATTGAAGTTCAAAATGTACTCTGTCTCATCTCTAATTTGAATTTATCTCATGACTTACCTAAATTAATTTTAAGAACTTTTTTCAACAGGGGTTAGTCCATAAAATATCCAATGTCTACCACAATAATTTCTAGTTCAATAACCAAGCTAGACTCCATGTCTAATTTTGGTTAAGGAAGGCTATTTAACCTAAGCACCACGCTCAATTTAAAAAGCCTTTAGAAATACCTATGCATAAAGTACTTCTAAACCAAAACTTACTATAGCAGATAAAGGAAACATGAAAGTTTATAGAGTGTTATTCAAACAGAGATGAAAGAGCATGATTATTATTCAACATTTTCAGCATGAATTAAAAAGTAGAGACAACCATTATTAGCAACATGATAAGATTTTTCAAATAAGCCCATTCCCCCAAGTTTGAATTTTACAAAGTAAATGTATGCGTGAGTGGATGTAATTCAAATTGCATAATGGTTATTTTGATATACCTGGTGCTATCATTAGTTATTTTCTTACTTCAAACCTGGAATGGTTAGTGACAAAAATACCCAAAGGAATATTTTAATAATTATAACTCTATGCTCAATTCATAAAGGTATTACAGCAAAAAAGGTGCAAATTTAATTCATCATTTTTTTTTTTTTTTTGGTTATTTTGGGACACAAAGTTGTTCTTAGCAAACTTTCTGATTATCATACTTTAAATTGGTGAGGTGGTTTCCTCTAGAACATTAGCCCTTGTGCACCTATATCCATATTACAATGAGATCTATAATATTTATGATAAACATATGCATCTACAACCACCCTCTTAATGATTTTATAAACAGGTAAAATAAGGGGGTTAAAGATCTCATGTGCGGTAATATTAGAGAGACCAAAAGATTCAGGAGATTTCTCATATGAGCATGGATTTGATAAAGTGTTAATTAGATAATTCCAATGCTCATCAATGTAATCTCCCCTTTTAAACTCTAGGGATGTCTATTCATGGATGTCTATCGGCAATAAGTTTGTCTCTATTATGCCTATGACATTTATTGGATGTTTTATTTTCTAGGATTCCCCATGAATTGATGTTCCCAAAGTTGGTCTCACCTAAAGTTTCCTCTAAACTTGGGTAGTTCTAGAAATTAATTTAAGCTCACTGTTTGAATTTAAACCAAGTTTAGAGCTTCATCTTCTTCCATCTATTCTTTCACAATGGCATATGTATTTCTAGTATGTTCTATGCATTCCTGCCATTGTTGCTCTTCTTGGGTATTCCTATAATCTTTATGGCTCTTATTCTTGAGATGTCTTGATAGATTTCTAGGATTATTATGAAGTTTAGTAGAAAGAGCATGAAAGATTCATTGGGGTCAAGGATGGGTTTAGAGATGGGTTTAAAGACATTTATTGTGGGCATAGAAGGGGAGAAGATAGAATTTATTTCTAAGTGGCTTGGCTCTCCTTCTATGGCATCACTTGGCATGCCATCCTTGAATTCTTCCCAATGTCTTTTAGGAAGGAAAGAAAGTAGATAATGCTTTTCCTAAGATGCTTCTCTAAGAAGATTTGATGTGCATTGATTTATGAGCATCTTAGCCAACTGGAAGTCTAAATCATCGAAGTGGAAAGTCAAAGGTTTAGGATTGATAACTAAATCTTGGAAATGGAATGATTATGTTTTAGCTACCAAGACTTCCATATCTAGTTCGGGTGATAAGATATCCTCGAATCATATTAATCGAGACATGGGCGTAGCTCATAGCCAGTGTTATGATAGGTTCCATAGATTTTGATGGCTCAAAAGCTTCGCACATGTCATAAAGATAGATAGAAATAAAATTAAAGACATACATAAGGATGAATACAAAAATAATGAAGAGACTGGGATAAAAACAGGATTGAAGCATCCATAAGGATGAACACAAAAATAATTGAAGAGACTGGGATAAAATAAGAAAAGATAAAAGTATAATACAAGATTAAGCTAGACTAAGTCAAAATTAGCAAACCGTTCCCCGACAACGGCGCCAAAAAATGCTTGTTGGTATTTTTAACTGCACTCCATTTAAATAAGTTTTAAGTAGGATTATCCGCAAGCGCCACAGATATCATACCGGTGTCACATTTTACCCTGAGGTTTTAAATATCGTATCCACAGGGAACAGTTTGTGATAATGACAAAGTGTATAAACTTAATCCTACAATTAGGCATAGATCATATCAAGAAAAAAGAAATAGCTAATGTACTCTAGTTCTGACTACCCAGGTAAACTTTGTATAATATCGTCTTATCGGACAAGTGACCTGAATAGGAGAAGAAACAGAGTAATCTACCTACCGACACCTATCGGCTGTCTGTCCTATCAACGGGAAGTGGACTACGAGAGGATTCAACGCAGCTATAAAGTCACCTACGCGAGCTACCACTATCCGGCTAATCGGGGACATCCACAAGTAAACCTAGCCTAGGCACCACGCCTACACTACGAAATACTACTTCAACCAAGCAATTACCAAGATCAAAGTCCTCAATATGAGATGTGAACTAAAGAACGAATATAAACGATCGCTTACTTGAATCGAAATAGTAAATACAAAAGTACCTCGGAACGCAGCTCCGGCGAGGAAGTCAATCCGAAAGAATACAGACCACGAAGAAGCGCCGACATGCCGGAGCTCCTCCGAATCTCTACTCCTCTACTCAATCTCTCTAATCTCTAAACAAGACTAGATCTAGAAGAACTAGTCTCTCCTAATTGCTACATCTAGATGAACTAGCTAGAACTAGATGAACTAGACTAGATCAACTAGAGGGACCCTAACCCTAATCTAATGAAGAATATGAAGCCTTGGGGTGTAGAATGCCTCTTGGGGGAGCCTTGGGCGTCATTATATAGGCCGAGGTGGAGTAGGGGGCAAGAAACTGCCACGTTAGCGATCCGTGTCTTCATCTCATGTGCACCGTCGGATCAAACCGACCTCAAATCAACGTAGGGATGCTGCGATTGGACTCCACGCAACCGAGGGAGGAAGACTCCGAAGTCGGCGGTGATCGGTGGAGTTAGGGGCGCCGGGCGGCCCAGGGTGGGGCCGGCCGGCCCCACCTTATCTCCTCTCTCGGGCCCCGCCGCCGGGTGTCTTCTAGACCCTTCCCGAGTCCTCTAGCGATGTTGCTCCGATGTGGATCAATTTCGTGATAATTATGCATTGAAATCCTTCTTTTATCCTTTTCTGGAAAATCCCTTGGAAAATATAGAATATGCAAAATTCGTGGAATTTGTCGAGATAAAGCCCTAGACTAGTATGTTTTCATGTTCTCCTTCAGGTTTAAAGTGGTAGTAAAAGTTGGCGCTAAGGAGTGTCAACAAATGTGCAAAGAAACGAAGGAGAAAAAAAGAGAAATTGACGGCCGGTCTTTGCGTTTTATAGGGCAAGGATGGATCCCGGAAGTGGCAAAGGGCTTCCAGCGATGGTACCCGGATGGTTGGCGGTATGGAAAACGGGAAGACGCCGAACGACCACGGCGACGCCAACCGGCCCGGCATGGGCACGGCGAGGTGGCACCCCCCATACCACAATGTAGCGATGCCCCGGCCTAGACAACGCTTTCCTTTTCAAAATACTCCCAAACTTTGAACTGTACTCAAAATTCTCCCAAAATACAGATTGCTCAACTTTTTGTGCTCTACATCTTTCATTAAACAAGTTTTTCCCAATTCCAAATAATTTTGAAATTACATTTCAATTTTGAAACTGAGTTCAAATTCTGATTTTGGGAATTTCCAAATTACTTTTAAATTTTGAATAAAAGATGAAAATCTCCAAAAATAAAAGTTGTTCCATTTATCAAGATCTACAACTTTCATATAGAAAGTTTTTCATGAAACCACATAATTTTTTGAATTAGAGTTTAAAACTCAAAAGGGGCATTTTGCCATTCAAACAACTTTTGAAATTACTTCAAATTCTATTCAAAAACTTGAAAAACTTTATATACCAAAGTTGTAGAGATCAAAGAGATGCACAAACTGTATTTTTGAAGTTTTCCCAAATTTTGAATATTTTGAGGTGAAATTGAAAAGGGGGTAAAAACACTTTAAATTTCAAGATTTTGAAAAGGAATTTCAAATTGACTCTTTGGGCAATTTATTAATGATATTGTGGCACTTTTTTTCAAACCCAACCAATAGTACACTTTCAAAGTACAAACTTCATACTTTGAAATGGTGCCATTGGTTAGCCACTTTTTATTTAGAAAATTAATTATGGTTAGCTCACCGAAATTGAAAATGAAATTCAAGTTTCAACACTTAACCAAATGTGAAAGGTGTTGGCATTTGAATCCCATTTCCAATTTTTTGTTCTTGCTTTACATCATTTGACTTATGAAACATAGTTGGGGTGTGAGTCAGAATTAGCCAAACACTTGTACACATCAAAGTTCACTTTAGTTGATTGCTTTTATAAACAGAATCAAACATGTGAATAGAGTTTAAATGATAAACACATACACATACAATATAAAAGAGCTCAAACAACACCCTAGAATTGCAAACTCATTTTAATTATTTTCATTAGGGTTTGCTAAACATGAATGCTTATGCAATGATGATGATGACATGGCGGGTTTAGGTTAACGTAACACCTAAGGGGTGTTACATTATATTCCCTTAAAAGGAATCTCGTCCCCGAGATTCAAAGCTTAGGACTAAGTAATGGAAAAGGAAACGTGTCAAGCAAACACATTTTACATGGTTTCATAAGGGAGGTAGAAGGGTTTATATTACAAGTCTCATGTTTTCAGAAAGTCACAATTCTTAGAAACGAATCATGACTTAGGGGAAGCAAGGTAAAAACTCCGGAAAAGACTCATTCAAGAATTCCTTCAACCAACTTATTCCAAAGATCACATCTATGTTTTGATCCTTCAGTACCATCAGATTTATGAGATAGAGATATACTCCAAGAAATATAGAAACTTGATATATCATTTCTCGTATATGTATACGCCCTCCCGGCAATTGTATTAAAAACTCATTTTTAACTTCTTTTCTGAGAAGTTCATGCTTTGTAACAAAAGTACGATTGATGAATGTATACGATGCACCAGAATCAAATAATGTAAGTGCGGGGTGACTGGCGACGGGAAACATACCCATTAAAACAGATTCTCCTTTAAGAACATCTCCAGCTTGAACGTGATACACACGCCCAGGTTTCTTTCCGGCATTCACCTTCGGGACATACTGTGATTTACCCCTGCCTTGACCCTGATGCTGCTGATTGCCCGGCCCTTGCTGGAAGTTAGAGGTATTCTGGATTGGGTAGGGGCAATATCGAACATAGTGTGGCTCTCCACAATTAAAACAAATAACCTCTACCGGTGGGCCCGAAGCCCGGGGAGTTGATGGAGTGGGAGTTTGAGTATCTTGGGCATTCGGCCGTTTGTGGGTAGGTTGTGGCGGCAGGGTGAGTGTTCTCCCATTTGCTGTGGAGGCTTGCTTTCTTTGCGGGTGATGATAAGATTGATGGCTTTGCTGCTTTCTTTGTGGTGGATAGTAATAGGGTTGGTGACTTTGTTGGTCTTTGTGGATAGCGGGATGGTCGGGGTATCTTTGAGTAGGGTGGGATACAATCTTAAAGGCGTTTCGGATTCCGCCAGATGGGTTAGAAAGACGCACGCCCGCTCTTCATTTTTCTGTTTAAGCATGGATCTTTCATAGGATATAGCGATATCCACCGCCTCATAGAAGGTGGCGGTTGGATTAGCGATAAGGTGAGTAAAGTTATCACCTTTAAGTAAACAAATTTATCAAAACCTACATCGGGGTTTTTCGTAAAATTCCCTTCGAGGGAGTAAAGTTATCACCTTTCGGAAACAAATTTATCAAAACCTACACTAGTAGCAAGGCTAAAAGCGCAACTAAGCATTTCGAAATCAAAAAAAGTGTACGGGGTAATGTAACAAGGTACGGTAAATGCATCAAAGTAGGATATCACACAACTCCTAACACCTAATGCATCATATCCGGAACATAATATATAAAGCTTTTCGAAATACAAGGGAATGTTTAAATGCATCCGGGCTTGCCTTGGGGCTCGATGAAGTGAGGATCGGCTACCCAATCACCAAGATCGAGATCCAACCTCTTCGAAACCGGAGGCGGCTCAACTTCCTCCTCGGAATCCCGAAAGCTACACGATAAAGATGCATGATTACAATGCAATAAACAAAAGAGCATGCGATAATGATGCAACGATTATTAGTCGATCTTGAGTACAACTTTCCTTCACGGTACCCTTGCATCAAGAAGGTATAACTAGCGTCGGCGACGACGGACTAGCGACACACAATCAACATGAAATGCCGAAGGTCATTAGGGTTAATGACCTAGGGTCATCACTTAATCCCAAAATCAAGCAACCCTAATGGTGATTAGAGGTGATTACTAATTTATTGACTTTTTTTTATAGTCGTTGAAAGCCACTAATTAACTTGCTAATTGGAGATTAATTAAACCCTAATTAATCAAATAATTAACTAACTAAACATTAATTAATAAAGGGATTAATTAAGCTTAATACAAAACTTAATCAAAACTTAACCAAACTTCATAATTAAGATCATCATCACCTAATTAGCACACAAAACAAGTTTCATAATTTTTGGACTTATATTTTAATTATTAAAAATCATGGAAATTGCATTTTTTAATTAAAGGAGCAAATTAAAGCACAATTAAAAACAAATGACCTCTACCAAAGGGCGAAGCACGGAGAGTTGATGGAGTGGGAGTTCGAGTATCTTGGGCATTCGGCTGCTGTGGGTAGGTTGTGGCGGCGGGGGTGAGTGTTCTCCTGTTGCTGTGGAGGCTTCTTTGCCTAGCTTTGGTGATGATAAGATTGATGGCTTTGCTTCTTCTTTGTGGTGGATAGTAATAGGGTTGGTGACTTTGTTGGTGCTTTGTGGATAGCGGGATGGCTGGTGGGTATCTTTGAGTAGGGTGGGATACAATCTTACGGCGTTTACGGATTCCGCCCGGATGGGTTAGAGGACGCACGCCGCTCTTCATTTTTCTGTTTAAGCATGGATCTTTCATAGGATATAGCGATATCCACCGCCTCATAGAAGGTGGCGGTTGGATTGGCGATAGGTGAGTTTCAATATCACTCTTTAAACCCCGAACAAAACATTTCTTCTTTTTACGGTCGGTGTCCACATGTTCGGTGCATACCGTGATAGGCGACTAAACAGGTTCACATATTGCACCACCGATCGACCACCTTGCTTTAATGCTAGAAACTCTTCCAACTTGGATTGCATCACTCCGTCGGAATAAAATGCCGACGGAAGGCATCTTGAAACATAGCCCAAGTGACTTGTTGTCCGATCGGTGACGTGCAAGGAAGTTTGCCCATCATGCGGATCAGGGACCTCTCGGTTGTTGGGCAAAGAAACTTGGGTTTCAACAAGTCGGGGCAACCCTCTAGCGAGGTCAAACTTTAGATTTATAATACGAAGCCAGGTCATTAGCTTCTAGGGGTTCCTCGGCCCTTGTGAACACCGGGCGGACGAGTTTCGATGAAGTCCGCATATGTGATTTCGTCGTGATTACGACGACCATGATTCTCATGTGGTGCATCACGATTTTGCTGACTTATTTCCCCGTAGCATACGGGCATTCTCGATGGTGGCATGGACTAAAGCCGCCCTTTGCCCGAAAGGACCTGGGGTCTTTGGTGGTGCTGCCGGGGCTTCACCCCTCTCTTGTGAAGAACCCAAATAGCGAGAATGATCGGACATCATTATAGACAAGATCATATTTATACACAAGCAAAGCCTATAAGATGGAAATCTAGGGCTAGCAAGAATAGGATTGATTTTACTTAGCCCAACCACTTGTTATCGGGGATGTGATTCTTTAAACAAGTGAATTAAACATGATGCATGATCGAACCTACGGATCAAGCAAAAGACTTTTTGAACTTAGCATAAGCATACTTTTTAATAATATAGGGCAAAAATAAAATAACATGATACTCCGCTTAAGACTTCTTTTTAAATAGCACCTAAGGAGGCTCTTGGAAGAATTAAGACGGAGCGAAGCAATTTGGACCAAACCACATTTTAACTTTTGGATCCAAAACATTTTGAAGTTTTCGAAAAGTAATACTATGAGTATCTTTGCAAGTACCGCTCATTACCCTACGTGGCGAGAACCTTCTAAATTACATGGCCCAAGCACGACATTGTCCCTAAGACCTCTGTCGGCCGTACTTGAGCACCACATAACCTAGAATGTCCCGTCGGGTGAACCCCCAGATAAACCACGCGTTTCTTCGAGGATCGATACTTACGGAGACATCACAGTATTACAACAGTTTTCATACAAAATACCAGAGTAGCGGAAGACTTACAATAATTTAATTTACAAAACTTTTGTCAAACTTATACAAACCAGAGTAGCATTATTACAACACAGCGGAAGTACCATTACGTAACTTTATTACAATCACACAACAAAAGGTGCCCTGCCCAGAGGCCACACAATCTATTCCTCGTCAGTCACTTCATCGACGACCGTCATGCAGCAGGGGCCGTAGCACACTTGCTCATGCGGTTCACCTGCAACGAGGGATTAAACAAACCCCGAGTACAAAAAAAAGTACTCCATAAGACTTACCCGACCAAAAATTGAGGAGAAGACTTCGGGAATGCCGGGCTAATGGGAATCAAGGTGAGGCTTTAGCAAGAATCAAAGACACCCTTTTTGCGGAAAAGACTAAGCCAAATCCTTATTTTAACAATCACTTATCAAACATATGCCGGATTCAAACCTTTCATTCTCACACTTCCATTATTACTACGATCATGGGACTCGGATCACGGCTCCCATATCGTGGAGCACACGGCGATTCGAATCGCTTAATATACCCATGGGGCTTCTAGCCACACGATGTATGCAGGACCAAACATCTCACATACATCAACTCACACTTGCATTTCTCGACTAGAACGGGTCCTAACTACGAGGTGCAAGACACCATCTCCCTACGCGCGGTCCCCTTCCACGGTGGCCCCGTAGGATGGGTACACGCTACTTGTGGCGTAACCTTCTAAATTATATGGCCCACAAGCACCTGACATTGTCCCTAAGACCTCATGCTGCCGTAATTGTGTACCACATAATCTAGAATGTTCCGTCGGGTGAATCCCAGATAAACCACGATCACTCTAGGATCGATACTTACGAGATATATCACAGTATTACAACAGTTTTCATATACAAATACCAGAGTAGCGGAAGACTTACAATAACTTAATTTACAAACTTTTTACAAAACTCATACAAACCGGAGTGTTATTATTACAAACCAAATGAAGTATCATTATATAACTTTATTACAGATCACACAACCAAAGTGCCCCGCCCGGAGGCCACTCAATTCACTCTTCATCGGTTACTTCTTCGACAACCGTCATGCAACAAGGGGGGCCGTAGCACTCTTGTCCATGCGGTTCACCTGCAATGAGGGTGGAATAAACCCCGAGTACAAAAAGTACTCCAAAGACTTACCCGACCAAAAAGTGGGGAGAAGACTCGGGAATGCTTTGGCTAATAGGAATCAAGGTGAGGCTTTAGCAAGATCAAAAGACACCCTTTTTTTGCAAAAAAAAGAGACTAAGCCAATCCTTACTTTAACAATCAATTATCAAACATAGGCCGGATTCAAAACTCTCATTCTCGGACTTTCATTATTACTACGATGCCGGGACTCGGATCACGGCTCCCATATCGTGGAGCACACGACGATTCGAATCCCTTTATATACCCAAATTTGGGGCTTCCTAGCCACACGATGTATGCGGGACCGAACATCTTACATACATCAACTCAACGCTTAGATTTCTCCATACTAGAACGGGTGTACGATACACCACCTCACTACGGCCGCTCGGTCACTTCGGGCGGTGCGCATCGTAGGATGGGTACACGCTACTATCCGTTCTAGTAATGAATAGTCCAAGTGGAGATTACCGCCATTAGCATGCGACTAGTACTATCCAATAACCTCATGATCCCGGGGCCAAACAACGGACGGTCCTTAACCGACACAAGTGGGCGACACTACACCGGGGGCAATAGCCCCTCCCCGATGCAAGTCACTCCACCGACGTCTCGAGTTACTCATCATCATGTTCTTGTTGTATACCATTGACCCCGTCGGAACAAGGATAAACAACAAGCAACATCGGGTTTTTAAATAAATTCCCTTCGGGGGAGTATTGTTATCACCTTTTGAAAACAATTTATCAAAACCTACACTAGTAGCAAGGCTAAAAGCGCAACTAAGCATTTCGAAACCAAAACAGGTGTACGGGGGTAATGTAACAAGGTACGGTAAATGCATCAAAGTAGGATATCACACAACTCCTACACCTAATGCATTATATCATCACATGAAATCATAAAAACTTTTCGAAATACAAGGGAATGTTTGAAATGCATCCGGGGGCTTGCCTTGGGGCTCGATGAAGTGAGGCTCGGCTACCCAATCACCAAGATCAGATCCAACCTCTTCGGAAACCGGAGACGGCTCGACTTCCTCCTCGGACCCGACAGACTACACGATAAAGATGCATGATTACAATGCAATAAACAAAAGGGCATGCGATAATGATGCAACGATTATTAGTCGATCTTGAGTACAACTTTCCTTCACGGCAACCTTGCACTAAGAAGGTATAACTAGCGTCGACGACGACGGACTAGCGACACACAATCAACATGAAATGCCAAGGGTCATTAGGGTTAATGACCTAGGGTCATCACTCAATCCCAAAATCAAGCAACCCTAATGGTGATTAGAGGTGATTACTAATTTATTGACCATTTTACAGTCGTTGAAAGCCACTAATTAACTTGCTAATTGGGAATTAACTTAACCCAAATTAATTAAAGAATTACTAATTAAACATGATTAATTAAGGAATTAATTAAGCCCAATACAAAACTTAATCAAAACAGGATCAAACTTCATAATTAAGATCATCATCACCTAATTAGCACACAAAACAAGTTTCATAATTTTTGGACTTATATTTTATTTATTAAAAATCATTGAAATTGCATTTATTAATTAAAGAAGCAAATTAAAGCATAATTAAATTTTATTGAAAACTCAGAGTTAGTATTTTTCTGGTGTAGAGCACAACACAAGAGCACACACACATTTTTTCTTACATTTTTATCTGCCCAAAATAAATTAATAAAAAAGATGAAATACACCCTTTTAAAATACAAAAAGAAAAAGAAAAAACAAAAACTTCTTCCTCCGCGGTTCATCTGCGCCCCGGCCCGCCCAAAGACAGCGTGCGGCCTGCCTGGCCAAAGCCCTCCCCCAAGGCCCTCTCTCTTTCTCTCTCTCGGACAGACATACCCGGTCCAGCGTGTCAGCTCCTCTCTTTTCTTTTCCCGACGGCAAGACAGCGACGGGCCGGCGGGCAACTCTTCGCCAACGGCGACCCCTCCAAGCTAAACCGACCACAAAAGCGGTTCTCTCTCCGAGATGCACCTAACGAGCTATCATACGCTCTCTCCCCTCCGGAGCTCTCATGGCGGCCGGCCATGGCGGCTCGCGGCACCACGGCACATTCGGCTCGAGCCCACGGAGCTCCTCCGGCGCGGCACGGGTGTACCCCAACGTGATCAGCACTCCAAAGCGGGCTCGGCACTACACGCACTTGACTTCCAGGCATCTGCTATGCACGGCCAAGCGAGCGCAACCACGGCGGACGGTGAAGCTCACGGTGCTCACGGCGTTCCGACCAAACTACGGCGACTCTAATGCAACCAACACCCAAGTCATGCTCGGGAGCTCACCACGAGTTTAAAACAAAGATGCAACGAGCTTGGAGAGTGGCGGAGGGTGTTTGATGGCGGTAGCAATGGATCACGGCGGTGGACAGAACCGAGGAAGATGATTTGGCGTTCCCGACGCGTCGGGGACTCCTCGCGCCAACGGACAAGCCGATAGTGATTAGCATCCAACCATGAAACTAAGATAAGCCAGGGATGGAGTTGGTAGGCATGGAGCTGCCCCCGACTGTAGGGGCGATGGCGGGCGGCGATCCGACTGGAGTTGGAGAAGACGACGTCGCCCGAGCTACTCCGGTGGTTCCAAACGACGGCTAGCAGCTCCAAGGATGCGCAAGGGCAAGGCGGAAAGGATGACCGGAGCAATTGAGCAGTGCTCGTGGGTGTTGCTCGAATTTTGCAAGGCAAGCGGCGGCGGCCGGCGGTGAGCAATGGGAGGGAAAAAGGAGCGTCGGCGGCCGTGGAGTTGATTTTATAGGCCAACGGTGAGTGGGCCAGTGGAAGGGAGGTTCGCGACGACGACGAGCTGGACGGGCGCCGCGTGAAAGGCGGAAGGCGCCGAACGGCCACGGCGGCGGCGGCCGACCGCCCGGCCGGCATGGGCGCCGATGAGGTGCCCCCCCGTCTCAATCATAGCGAGCCAGCACATTTTTCTATTTTCGAAATTATTTTCAAAAATTGTACTGTACACAAAAATATCCTAAAATACAGATTGTTCAAAATTTTGTGCTCTACAAGTTTTATTAAAGAAGTTTTGTCAGATTCAAACTAGTTTTTGAATTTGAACTTCAAGTTTGAATTTAACACAAAACCCTAACTTTAGGGATTTTAAAATTACTTTCAAATTTTGAATAAAAGATGAAAATCTCCAAAAATAAAAGTTGTTCTATTTCTCAATATCTACAACTTTCATTTAGGGAGTTTTTCATGAAACCAAATAATTTTTGAATTAGAGTTTAAAACTTAAAAGGAAACATTTTCCAATTCAAACTACTTTTTGAAATTACTTCAAAATTTATTTAAAAACTTGAAAAACTTTATATACCAAAGTTGTAGAGCTCAAAGAGATGCACAAACTGTATTTTTGGAGTTTTCCCAAATTTTGAATATTTTGAGGTGAAATGGTAAAGGGGGCAAAAACACTTTGAAAATCTCCCTTTTTGAAAGGTTTTTGAAATTGAATTCTTGGGCAAATAATTAGTGATGTTGTGGCACTTTTCAAACTCAACCAATGGCACTCTTTT
Source organism: Chrysopogon serrulatus (assembly GCA_015844335.1). Lineage (NCBI taxonomy): Eukaryota > Viridiplantae > Streptophyta > Magnoliopsida > Poales > Poaceae > Chrysopogon > Chrysopogon serrulatus. The sequence goes on along the minus strand of JADLZL010003498.1, from coordinate 128,580 downwards.
CGAGTACAAACTTCATACTTTGAAATGGTGCCAATGGTTAGCAATCTTTTATTTAGAAAATTTATTAAAGTTAGCTCATCAAATTTGAAAATGATATTCAATTTCCAACACTTAGCCTCTCAAGCTAGGGTTTGGGATTTGAATTCCAAATTCAAATTTGATTCTTTCTTACACCTCATTTGACTTGTAAAACATGTTTGGGGTGGGAGTTAGGGTTAGCCAAACACTTGCAAACATCAAGGTTGGTTTTAGTTGATTATTTTTATAACCAAAATTAAAATTGTGAGGGGAATTTAAATATCAACACATACACATGTGACATAGAAAAGCTCAAATCAAACCCTAGAATTTTAAACTCATTTTAAATGTTTGATTTAGGGTTCTCTAATCATGGATGCTTATGCAATGATGATGATGACATGGCAGGTTTTGGGTTAACGTAACACCGGGGTGTTACAGGAACGCAACGCCAGGACTTTTGGAGAGCCAGGCATCCAGCCGCTGCAGCTACTTGGTCACATCGTTGAAGAAGCTAGGGAATGGATGATGGCCGGGTTCAGGAAGCTGGAGACTCTGCTTTTCGCTACTCTAGCTCGAACGCTGGCCTTTTAGTCGCAAATGTGTAATCGGTGATTGTCTGTAATCGTTAGCTCGGGTGGGCTTTGCTGATGTTGGTAACCATCATTACCGATCGTTAGCTCTGCCGGTTTGGATTGTAATGTTTCACTCTTCTTCCTCTTAATGAAATACGTGCACTAGCACGGTCTCGAAAAAAAAAGATAAAGGGTGATACAATGTATTCAATACTTGTGGACACCAAACTGATTTTTATGATCAAGAGGATTTCAATACTTGAGGACACTATAAACAATAGCACTCCCAACCCAATACTTGTGGGCACCAAACTGATTTTTTTGAAACAAAAAACGACAACAAATGCACAGGGTCAACTCCGTGGGCTGCGCCAAACGGATGCACGCAACGCAAGCGAAAGCCAAGCGCGCCCGACGTCGTCGTCACCCACCTTTAGACGTTGCGTCCTCGTTAATGTCGTGTCGTCGTCGCGCCTACTTTTGGACGTTAATTCATGAGCGGTGGCGGTGCTAGCTCTCCGCTCGACGACCTGCCCTACGTCTGCCGGTAGTTGGGAGGCGAGCAAGTGGAGCAACGACGAAGCGGAGCGTGCCGCCAGGGCAAGAGCCGGGCAGTGCAGGAGTTAACGCGTCCGTGCCGTGCGTGGATCCAGGTGCCACCGTGCCGGGGGCCTCGACACCGTGACACCCCATCACCGTCCGATGTGTTGCTTCCTGCGTCCGGGCCTGCGTGTGCCCAGGCAGTAGCAGCCCCAGTAGCAGACACTCAACCCGGCACGGGTACGGCTGCTATAAATACGGAGCATCCCATGGCAAGAGACTCTGCACCACAACTCCACAAGTTTAGAGCGCGGGAGGGAGAGAGGATGGGCCGCAAGGCGAAGCGATGTATGGAAGTAGTGCTAGTGTCTACTTGATGTGATCGCTGCAAATTAGAAGCATGCACAGCTAACGATTTCTCGGGTGCGTGCAGGTGCTGCGAGCCGTGAGGAGAAGAAGGCGGCCGCGCCGGCAGCGGGCGGCGCGTCGTCGTCGGACGACGGGGAAGGCGGAGGCACCGCCACCGCCACCGCGCCCACCGGGCTGCCGATGACGAACCTCGTGCGCCTGATGCGGCAGGCGATCCCCAAGAACGCCAAGATCTCCTCGCGCGCCAAGGACCTCACGCACGACTGCGCACTCGAGTTCGTCGGCTTCCTCGCCGGCGAGGCGGTGGAGCAGGCCACGGCGCAGCACCGCCGCACGATCGCGCCCGAGGACTTCACGTGTGCGTTCCAGACGCTCGGCTTCGACGACTACGTCAAGCCCATGACCACCTACATCAGCCGCTACCGCGAGCAGGTCAACAGCGTAGGCTACAGAGGGTCGCTCCCGCGCCGCTGCCCTCCTCCTCCTCCTCCTGCGACGACGGTGGCGGCCGTCACGGCGCCGCCGCCGTGCGTTTCCGATGAGGAGACGCAGCGTCGTCGTCGTGTTTCCCCACATGGAGACAACGATGATGGCGGAAGCACGCCGGGCGGGCACGGCCGTGGTTACACAGACACTTCACCTGACAATAACATGTGACAGCTTGACAGTAGTTCGATCTGTTGCTTGCATATGCATGGTTGATGGTTGTCCGGTCGGCAGTCGGCTTGCGAGCGTAGTGAAACGACAGAGCCGTTCATGCACTACGAATACGTAGTGCCAATCGCCAATAATGCAAAGAAGCAGGCTACCTCCGTGTGTCTAAATATACCGATGTTCGTTGTTAGTACTCCTATGCTTTGACTCCTTTATTATATCACAAAAATATATAAATTTATATTAAGTCTTACAAAAGGCTAAGGGTCTACTTGGATCCAATTAACTAACAACTAGTTCAACTAGTTGGATTTTGTGGACTAGTAAACTAGTACTAGTTGAGTCTTGGATTAGCCATTAGTTTACCCACTAGTTCACTTGTTTGGATCTTTATGGACTAATTGTTAGTCAACTAGTTACTAGTTCATGGGATCCAAACATGACTTAAATAGTACGTGAAGCATATGATGTTTCTATATTATCATGCGAGTCGTTACCATACGGGAAATATGTGATCTAACAGTTCATTCTATTTTGAAAATAAATTAATTCCTTTTCGGTTTTGGAAAACCGTAGAGTTTGGGTAGGAAGAGATGGCGCACGCCCACCGGCAGATGCGCGACTGCACATAGTTAAGGGCTGCTCGTGATGTTAGACCTACATGGAAAATATGAACTCTATTACGTGATGGGTCGCGTGCACGATCCATCAGCGTGTCGCTCGTCGCTCATATGAAGAAAGAAGGGTTAGGATTCCAAAACCACTCACCGACAACTGTAGAAGAGGCTTTGGAGGCGGTAGTCGTGACACTACGATGATGGCGGGCGAGACGACGGCTGGACAGGGCAAGGGAAGATGGGGTTGGATGGAGCGGTCAGCCGGTCATAGGCCGCCGTGTGGCTAGGGCGGGGCCACACGCCCTCAAGCGGGCAACCTGTTATGCGTTATCTTTCTCGCACAAGAAAAAGATATTCTATTCATCAGCCAATTTTTTTTTTTTGTCGCAAGTGTTATAATCCATATCAAATTTAGCTAGAAATCATGCAACATCCAGAAAAAAGAAAATCACAATAATCCAGATATTTTAGACAAAAGATTCAATTCAAAGTATGTCAAGGCAAAAGCACCAACAGTATCTTCTCAAGTAAGATTAATGCATTCTGTGTTTTTTTCCCCTTTATAACTCTTGTCTGGATTCTTCCTGTCTCGTTTTTTTTTTTGAAACTTCCTATCTCGTTTCTTGTTGGTACCTAATCTGCGAAAGTTGGAACACCTCCACCAAATATTCTATCCAATTCTACAGGTTTTTTTTTCAAAAGATCCAATATCGGCTTTCATTAATAAGTATCCAATTCTATAGTTTAAAGTAGCATTTTAGAAGATGGAGGTGCTTCGCGAGATATCTTATCTTATCTCATCTCGTATACCTATAATTTGTTGAAGGAAACTCCTAAAAGAAACATTATTTCTGCTAAATAAAAGAGCCCCTCTCCTCTATCCCTAAAAAACATAGGAGATAAGTTTTAGTTACTATGTTGCAACAGTACTCTCCTATATTGTAAATTGATTTTAATGTACTTTCTTAAAATAAGTTACAGGAGATGTAAATAAGAGATCTGGACAGGCTATAAGTGGATGATTTGTAGTAGATGCCATAAGTAAATTGGTGGGCGCGTAGATCCACCGTTGGCAAGTTATTTCTTGACGACTAGAATAATATAGAGTCAAGAGAGATATGTAGATTTTCAATCCCTGGCTCGGTGGCTGCAGCTGTTGGCTGTAAAAAATTCTTTTTTCTAGCTACTGTAGCTGTTGAGTGTTTGTTGCAGCCGCAGCTGCAGCAAAGGTTTCCTTTCCGATCGGTCCTGCAAATTCTTTTAGGCATGTCAAGGGGAAAAAAAGAAACATGAAAAATTAAGACAAAATCCCTTTCCGATCGGCCCTATAATTGTTACAGAAACTTTTAACAACCAAATTTTACTTTTAAAATTGATTTTATGCTTCCCCCCTAATATGTGGTTTTCACCACATATTTTGTCATGTCCAACTGCAGAAACACACAGTACAGAGTAGCCCTGCTACTTGCACTTGTACAGAGCAGTCCTGCTAATTAACCCCGCAAAAGAAAAAAAAAAAAGAAGAAGTTGCACTTGCATGAACTATTGGTGTGGACTTGTGAAGTTCAGTCGAGTGGATCCGTTGATTCCTGTCAGGTGAGCCCATGAAGATTTCAGGGGAAAAAAAAGATAGTGCAATTACGTAGTTAGCATGTACTGTGCTGAAAAAAAAAGTTACAAATTGACCTGAAATATTGAGTCCGCATCAACATTTCAGTAGAGAGCCACACTCCAAACAATTGGTGTCATGGTATGGATCTCTGTCAGTTCAGAGCAGCAGCTAGCAAAGAGCATTGCAAAATAATTTGCAAAAGAGAAGCATGTGGTGATGCTGAATTGCTGATGCGGCCGTTGACAACAAGAGCCCGTGATTCTAGGGCTTAAGCTTATTAGCTGGTTTATTAGCTATTGGAACAATGTTTTTCTTTGACACAAAAAATCACCGTTTCAGCTTATCAGTCAGCTTATAAGTTCTATAGAACTACAATTTAGTCCAGCTGTTGATCATCAGTTCGGCCGCAAGGCAGCTGAATAAGGGGGCAGTCATATGCATTTCATATGTGTCAAAGAGCACACAAGAATCATCTCGTGAAGATTAGAATAGGAGCATGAAGATGAGCTCTACTCAGTACTCACCAGTCACCACACGTTCATTCATTTTCATTCTAATACTCCCTCCGTCCCAAATTATAGTTCGTTTGACTTTTTTGACTCTAAGTTTGACCACTGTCTTATTCAAAAAAAAGTCCAAAATATCATACTTTTTTGTTGTGGCTTGCTTTATTAATATAAGTTCTTTAAAAATGACTTAAATTTAACTATATTCGTATAAATTTTTTTAAATAAAACGATCGGTCAAACTTAGAGTCAAAAAAAAGTCAAACGAACTATAATTTGAAACGGAGGGAGTACATATTTTTTTTAGGCGAACAGGAGGGGAGCTTCCCTACTGGAATTGTTAAAACAAAACAAGTATAGTTAAGAAGCTAAGAAACAAAAAAGCTGAGGAAGAAAATAAACAATATTAAAGCTAAGCTTGTAGCGATGAATCAATCAAAGAGAAATGGGTCAGAAATGGGTCAACTTCGCTTAGCCCTGCGGATAACCAAGGCTCTTTCTCGAAAATGATCTTGCAGCTAGTTGTCCGGTGACGGGATCACCAAACGAGCTTCAGCCGTTTTAGTCAAGTTTAGAAGAAGCTAAACTGATGAGAAGCATACAACAGTGCCAAGCCAATCATGTTTGCTTAAAGCTTTTCTCTCACAAAAAAATATTAACCGGCTTATAATTTCTGTTCCCCTGTTGAAGTTTTATTTGGCACCATCGATATCCACGAATCCGTGGGCAGATGGTGATGCAACTAGCTAGTTGTTGGGCCAGCATCTACTAAGACGTACTCTATGGGCCTGAGAGTCTCTTCGACTGAAAAGTTCAGTAGCAAACACGTATTACCAGTTGCGTATTATCAACGATGGAATGCATGCGTAAAACAAGCAGGCCAGGGAATCAAAAAAAAAAAAAAAAAAAAGAACAAGCAGGCCATCGGCACGGTCCTCATGAGAACTGTGTAGTGTATTTTCTTTCAGCTGCGCAAAGCACTGTAGCATCACCTAGAATAGAAGCCTGCTGCTTGGTGTTATATATTTAACCTTGCTCAGAGTGCATACGCATGCATGCTGCTATTGCTGCGAAGCATGTTTGCGACGTCAGCGCCCCTGCTCTAAAGTATACTGCTGCATACTCCAGGTAACGGTTTACATCATCTTTTTTTTAACCGAGGTGGTAGAAACACTGGAGCAGGAAGTCAGAAAGCATTGGAAAACATGCGTTGGGAAACAGCAAAATTGCTTGGCCTTCTCAATCGGCAACGACGATTCCATGCACCATGCATGCATGCGTACCCTATCCCATGCATGTGCATGAATATAACATACGGACACGCCGTCCCATTTTCAAAAGATCGAAACTTTTTTCAAGTGATGCGAAAAGGCAATTTCTTTGAAATAATGACCGGTATGCATCAACGTACTACGTCAAAAGCGAAAAATTAGGCACGTGCCACGGACGTTTGCAATGTACTGTACTCCGGGCGTCCCCCACTAGGTAGGAGTACGTTGAACCACCAAGCACATACAGTTACAGTATGTGTCTGGCACCGTGACACAATAGTGTACGATGATACCACATCAACAGTAGCACCCACCCGATTCATCCATTTTCACGTTCCATCTTTCGCGTGTGAGTGACAACTCGGCCGGCCACGCACGTACGCAGACGACGACGACGGAGCAGTACTTCACGGAATCCTCCGCCACTTGTCATCAACAACAGGCGCGCGCGCGCGCTGGTGTGCATGCATGCATGCATTAATGCATGCAGCATGCCATTGCCATCGTCCCTTGCCCTGCCTCGGTAGAAACGGTAGCTAGAGCAGTAGCCTGTGCTAGCTTGCTACCCTGGTCAACACATCCTAGCCTCCTATTTAACGTATCCTCACACATCACAAGAACGACACAAACACACACACTAGCCAGTAGCCAGAGCACACCAAGAAGGCCACTCACGACTCCATTCACCACAACCCTAGCTAGCGGCGAGCCAATGGACTCCAGCAGCTTCTTCCCTGCCGGCGGCGCGGAGAACGGCGCCAACAATGGCGGCGGCGCTGCCGCCGCAGCTCAGCAGCAGGCGGCGCCGCCGATCCGCGAGCAGGACCGTCTGATGCCGATCGCGAACGTGATCCGCATCATGCGGCGCGTGCTGCCGTCGCACGCCAAGATCTCGGACGACGCCAAGGAGACGATCCAGGAGTGCGTGTCCGAGTACATCAGCTTCATCACGGGGAGGCCAACGAGCGGTGCCAGCGGGAGCAGCGCAAGACCATTACCGCCGAGGACGTCCTGTGGGCCATGAGCCGCCTCGGCTTCGACGACTACGTCGAGCCGCTCAGCGTCTACCTCCACCGCTACCGCGAGTTCGAGGGCGAGGCGCGGGGCGGCGGCCCTTCCCGCGGCGGCGGCGGCGGCGGTGGCGACCACCACCACCACCCCCCACTCCCCGATGCTCGTCAAGTCCCGCGGGCCGCCCGGCTCCGGAGCCGCCGCCATGTTGCCGCACCACCACCACCACGACATGCAGATGCACGCCGCCATGTACGGCGGCACCGTGCCCCGCCGCCGGGGCCGCCGCATCACCACGGCCATGGGTTCCTCATGCCACACCCACATCCGGGCGGCAGCCACTACCTGCCTGCTTACTCCTACGAGCCCACGTACGGCGGCGAGCACGCCATGGCCGCGTACTATGGAGGTGCCGCCGCGTACGCGCCCGGCAACGGCGGGAGCGGCGACGGCAGCGGCAGTGGCGGCGGGAGCGCGTCGCACACACCGCAGGGCAGCAGCGGCTTCGAGCACCCGTTCGCGTACAAGTAGTTCGTTCGTTCAGCAAGTCATCGATCTGCTGATGATCTGCACGTACGCATGCATGTATGATGTATCGGGCACATGCAGATCCTAGTGTGCACTGCTATTTGAGTTCTGTCCCCGGCTAGCAGGTTACTATTTTCCTTTAGATATCATTGTCTAGTTTAATTTCTTAGTGAGTAGTACGTAGTGTTCAATGCTTTGCCAGTATTTAGTATTGTGTTCGGGTAACCATCGCAACGAGAGATGCTTTCAGATTGACTGTTCGTGTCTTCTGCAGTTCTGCTCCTAGCTATCCACGCAATTATATTGTTGAATGTTGATTCGTATCGTTTAATGGAACATACAGTACGTTACAATACTAGTCTTCTGGAGGCCTGGCTCTAGCGGATTGTTTGTTGTATTATACTCCTACGCTAAGGTCAGTCTCAATGGTGAGTTTCATTTCGTTGTTTCCAAGACTACCATGTCACATAGTTTCAAATGAAATTCAGATGAAACTCCCACTGTCAAGGCATAGTTTCATTCTCTAGTTTCATATGCATTTAATATCATGACTCATAGAGAGTTGGTACTCGTGCCAAGAGAGTGTCATCCCCATGACACTCATTTCTTCTCTCTCTTCTTAAATACACTGTCATGTCATCGAATATGCTTATGTGGCAACGTATTTAATGCAAATGAAACTCACATGAAACTCCCACTGAGACTGGCCTAATACTTAATCCATTCTAAATTATAAGATATATATATATATATATATATATATATATATATATATATATATATATATATAACGTATATCTAAGTGTCTAGAAAAAACACAAAACATTGTGTAACGAAGGGAGTACTGTACGTACGGCGGTACTCCCTCCATACCGGTAAAAAATGACGTTTAGGACAGCATTTAGCATACCAAGGAGTGATTAATTAGGGTAGAGTTTTCCCTATCTACCCCTATTAAATATGGTCACAGGAGCATCCCATGCAACAACATTCATTAACTCGTGCGGCTAGTGCAGTGAGGCGTTAGTCCTGGGGTGCCAAGTTCGAGGCTTTGTGAACGCAAGTATTTTGCTGGTGGCTTCATTTTCTATGGCTCGTTAGCAGCTTTCATTTTTGCTTTCTTTCTTTTTTTTTCCAGTCTGACACGAGACGGAGGATTGCATTCATTTTTCATGGCTCGTTAGATTTTTGTTTTTTTTTCTTTGGATCTGGCACGCGACGGAGGATTGCATCGCACTGTTTACTCCTTGGCCTGGCGGCTGGCGCTCGTTTTTTTGGAATTTTTGGTGATCGGCAAACGCGAGCGGCGTTGATTGCGAGCAGTTTTAAGAAAGGGAAAGCGAACGCGGACGACGCGAGAGGGCGAGCGGGTGCTGCGCAGACGAGAATCGAGGCGACGTGGGCGGTGCGGAGTAACTGCATAGCGCGGCAATCGAAGAGGAAAGGGCAAACACGTCCACAATGCGGCTGCGGACTCCAGAACGACGTTTTTTACGCAAACGAAAGGAGAGGCCAGAACGTCGTTTATTTACTATACGGAGGGAGTACGGCAGCCGTATATTCATTTTTTGAGTGTGATGCATGGTTTGTCTTTAAAGCCTATAGCCTGTAGGTGAGGTGTTCGTGGTTTCCGAGTTCCGACGGGAGGAAGCGCGACGGCCGGCGGCGCATGTTTATAGACTGTGGACTACGTGAAAACGCCATGGTTTTGGGACACCCGGCCTTTGCGCGTGGGCCTGTGGCCAAGTTCTACGGCCAGCCAGCCAGGCGGTTGGCTTTGCACCCACCGGCTGGCCAAGTTCCAGTCGTGTGCAGCGAGGCGCCCGCGACAAGTGCCGGCAACCGCGCAACTTCCTGCCGGCCATGCATGCCCGTGTAGGATTTCCAAAACTAGGCGATGATATCAGTGTCTACACCATGTTCTTCGGATCTGATTCCTACGTGGAGGCTTGGCTGGCTACTTTAATGTATTCTGGCGGCTGCTGCTGTGCTGCATCTGCATGCATGCATGTATCAGTATCGGCAGGTTTTCGTTTCCCCTGCTCCGGTGCATGCCCTGCTCGCTGCCGCTCGCTTCGGGAACTGAATACCGCAGCTCGCCTTGTTTCGTGAGCTCTCTATCTACTACTACTCGCTATTCTCTCTTCCTCTCTCTCTCTCTCTCCCCTGTGCGCACGACCGCGTGAGGTTAGGTCTATTTTTGTTGCGGCACGGCTGCACGTACAGCCTGCGTCTGCATACGTGACGAAATATCTGCCTGTAGCCATGCATACAGCGGTACAGCGGCAGCACTCTACGCCATGGCCATGCCAATTGTTACTATACACAGTACCAAAGCATGCAGCTTGGCTCCATCGTGGGCTTGTACGTTTGATTGTCAAATCAAATCTCAAGAGTCGTTTTCATTCTAGTACCTTTTTGAGACAGCCAATTCATTCTATATATTTTTTTAAGGCAACAAAGCGCATTCAGTACCTTTTTTGAGACAGCCAATTCATTCTATATATTTTTTTAAGGCAACAAAGCGCATTCAGCCAGTTTCCGTTAATTAGGGTGTTCAACTGGTCACGTAAATCGGCTGATAAGACAAACCGACTAATTTGCTATGAGAGTAAAATACTATTCTAGTGACTGATAAAACTAGCAAACAGAGCGACTGCAACAATGAACTAGTACACATTCTTCTGAAAAGATGAATGACACAAGTCACCAGGTTGCGAGCCATTAGATGCACTCTACTAGTAAAATGACACTGATGGCCAGTTCGAAATACACAACAGAAGTTATTTCAAATACATGAATACCAGAGAAAACGCACCCAAAAAAAATCCATTAACCAAATGCTGTTATGCAGAACTGTGACAAACATGGGGTTCCCTGTTCATCAGTCCCCGCCACCATTGTTTGATTCCTTGGCCTGCTCAGCCTGGAGCGTGGCGTCCAAGGCTGATGTCGCCACTGCTATGGTGCCAGAGGAGTGATCTTCCCCAGCTTCCCCGTTTTCAAGTCTAACACACTGCCTCTTGTTCGAGGCATCCGTTTCTGCCTCTTCCAGCTCTTCATCCCCATCGTCGTCCATCTCCTCATCGAAACCCTTGTTCAGGTCTTCCTCAGAATGGTCTCCATCTTCGGGCGGCACCATCGTTGTCATCCAAGCTTCCTTTGTCCCCATTATCTCCAGTTTCGCTTCTCCTCGCTTCCTTTGTGGAATCACATGGAAGAATGCCGTCTTCCAGTCCCTTGTTTCCACAAACTTCAACATTATCTCAAACACTTGGTTAACTGTAAGAACCTGCATTATTAATGATACACAAGACATCAATACTCTTCGTACAAACTGCTCTAGAGAGATCAGATATTCTAAAGGCAACAACTTTTTCATCAATAAAAGTAACCATTGAGATAATTAGATATTCAGACAGTTCAATGGAACTAATCTGACAACTTGTGGCAGTTCCTTAAAACAAGCACAAATATAAATGGCGCATTGCTCCCACTTCCAGACTTCCAGTGTGCATTCAAGTCTGAATATTCAGAAAAACAACAAACGGCACAACCATGGTAACTTTTCCTCCTTTTTTTTGGAAATATTCCATGATAAAATGCCTCATAACAAAGGATTCTGTAAAGTACAGAAGACACCACCACAATATATGGGCATATTGGAACATTTCAAAGGCATATAGTAGGTACAGAGACAAATTTGAAACAGAAGATGATGCCTTCAGACACAAGGTTATTGAAAAGCGAGTTAACATTTTTCTTCCATGTGAAAGGTAGAAACAGATATACTCTCACCTGAGAACTTGACATTTTCAGGTAGTTTCCAATAGGAAGCTTTGCAGATTGAATTCTCTGTTCAGCTGACTTTTTCAGTGTTATGCCCTTCCATCTGTTTCGATCCACCAGGCCACCAATGACGTATATTTTTGACATGTCTAGATCATCAAGCACTGTTTCAGCATCTGCTGTAAGATACACAAGGTTTTTCTTTTTACGATCTTCAAATGCTTCAATATAAGGCTTGGCCGCCTTTTCAATGATCCACTTATCATACCCAGGAATTCTCTGAAGATGGGTCGCCATTTCTCCACTGCAACCTGTCAACCACAGGTGAGCTGGGTTTGCAGATCTCCCATTCACTGCATAGCAGTACATAATCTGTAACACGCATCAGTTAATGTGTAAAATATTTTCTCAAGGTAATATTAAATTTTGTGCTTGCAGAAGATATGGAGCATTGGAGCTTGACAGAGATATTTTATAACGATATGTAATGCAGACATAGGTACTAGTGCCCTTCCCACAAAATTGCTGTAAAAACATCCAAGAAAAAAAAAACCATGGGCACAAGACCTCTTAGAATGGCATTGGATATGGCCAAACTTACTAATTACTACAAATGAGATTAGGCGTGGTTTTGTAAACCAATGGCCCATTAGTTTCTCTAGCAAGTCTGCACTTTGTAGTTGGTCTAAACTTTACAGCCTTTGCACAGAACTTCGAGTACAGAGTATGGGATCTTTCAACTAGTCTCGTCGTTACTTATAGTTAACCAAATTATGAGATCTTTCAAACACATCTTGTAGATAATCCATAATTCCATATATCAAAATCGGTCAGTCGCTTCACATAAACTACTCAGTTATAGGCTCCCTAAAAAAGCATACGGACTACTGATGGCCATACAACATGTTTCATTGAGTTGAGAACATACTAACAAGAGAAGCAATTTCACCTGCTGCGTGAGGCTATGAATCTCGTTGGGCCGCATAAGGTCCGCGAACTCGAGGTCCAGCACCACCTTTTGGCCCGCGCCCTCTGCCGCGCGCCTGAGCCGGTCAGCTCGCGCCCCGCGCTCCTCCGCCCGCCGGCCCACCCGCTCGCGCCGCGTCTCCCGCCGCGCCGCCACCATCTCGGCGCGGGCCTCATCCGACGGCGCGGCGGCGAGGGCGTCCTCCCACTCACGCCTCCGCCGCTCTATGTCGGCGCGCCGGCGCTCCTTCTCCGCCGCCTTCCGGGCGGCCTTGCGTTCCGCCTGCCGCTCCTGCTTCTGCAGCTTCTTCCTCGCGCTCTTCGAGAGCTCCGGGGCTTGCCCCCGTCTTCCGCTGCTGCCGCCGCCGCCGCTTTCTCGGTCTCCGCGTCGTCAGCCATCTCAACGCACCGCCGCCGCCGCCGGGCAGCCTCTGGGTTCGTGGAGGGGTTTTTTTGGGTTTCGACTGAGAGAGAGAGGCGACTTGACCGAAATAACCTTTGGCGGTTTTCATGGAAATCCGTATTCTAGAGGAGACTACGAATCACTCAGAAAGAGGCCCAAATTTCCTTGTAAAAGAGGCCCAAAAGAATGCTGAGCCCAACTATACAAATGCCACGCGTACGCAGTTTGCTTCAACGCCATTGACTGGTTGACTGGTCTGAACTCGGCGGTAACAAACTCGATCGAGGCTGAAGAAACCTGAACTGCCACGCACCAATCTCTCCGGCGCGGCTCTTTACCAAGTCAAGCGCCAATCACGGGCCGTCCAAACGGACGCCGGAAGCTCCGATCAACGGCTCTAGGAGAAGCAACGTCTCTCCTGTTCTCCACGACTCCAACTACCCCGAGCATTTCGCACGCACGTACACGCAGTCCACCACGCACTCCACCTCCTCTTTCTTCGCCGGCGCCTCTCCCTTCTCTTCCCTTCCGATCCGTCCATCTATGTCTATATAAACACCCAGCCCGCCCCCACGCACTGGTCAGTGCTCACACGCCGCCAACGCATTTCGATCAGGTCTCCACTTTCTCTAGATCGAGCTGCGGCACCATTCACTCGGCTACGCCGTGATCCGATCGCGCAGGGCTCCACGCTGCATGCCAATGGCGGCCACCCTCCACCTCGCCGTGTTCGCGCTCTCCTTCGCCCTCCTCGCGGCATCGGTGTCGTCGCTGCCGCCGGCGGTGTTCAAAGTCGGCGACGAGCGTGGGTGGGCGGTGCCGGCCAATGGCACCGAGACGTACAACCACTGGGCCAAGAGGAACCCTATCAAAGTCGGCGACGTCCTGAGTATGTCACTCTCCCTGCTTTCCGATTCCGATGGAATATAATGCGCCTGTTCTGATCGTCGTCGACGGCGCGTCGCGCCGCCACGCGTTCGCCGGCGTATGCATGCAGGTTTCAAGTACGGCAACGACTCGGTGCTGCTGGTGGACCACGATGACTACAAGCAGTGCAGCACGGAGAGCCCCGTGAAGCGGTTCACCGGCGGCGACACCAAGTTCACGCTCGACCGCTACGGCCCGCTCTACTTCGTCAGCGGCTCCGCGGGCCACTGCGAGGCGGGGCAGCGGATGATCGTGCGGGTCAGGGCGCCCTCCGCGCTGTACGGCGTCCCCGCGGCAGCGCCGGGGATGCCGCCAACTGCTGTCCGCGGCGGCAGAGCCGGCGCGCCCAGCCCGCGCCCGGTCTCTGCTGCCTCCGCACCCGCCGCCGCCCCCCCGTGCCGTCGCTCGGCTCCCGTTCCGCTTCCACTTCTCCCACGCCGAGCCGGAGCCGGAGCCCCAGCCCCGGTCCCAGTCCCAGCCCGCTGCCGCAGGCCAGCGGTGCGTCTAGGCGCGTGCCTGGCGTCGTGTCGTCCGTTGCGGTAGGGCTTGTGGTCTTGGTTGCCAGTGTCATCACACTGTCCATGGTGGTTTGAACCTAGAAGAAGTCTGTTTTTTCCTTAATCGTCATTAGAAGTCTGTTTTCTGGATCCTACTTATAGTGTCATCGGTTTAGGAAGTAATGATATCTAGGAGGAGTAAGTCTCGGTCGTTAGTGTGTTGGTAGCGGGGCCACTGGCCAGTCGCATGCTTAGCTTGTTATAAGTGAAAGACATATGTAATTCAATAAATGGATTATTAGTCTACCACTGTCATCGACTTTATTTTATTTTGTTGCTTGTGCAATCTGCGACGGATTTGCAATTGGAATCCTGAATTGGATTGCCCAGTTCTAGTTTGTCATCGACTTTAATTTTTCTGTTGCTTGTGCTTGTGAAACCTGCGGTGGATTTGCAATCGGAATCCCCAAATTGGTTTGCTCGATCAATTCTAGTTTTATTGGAACAAGTAAAGCTGCGGTACTGCCTATCTCAACTCCGATACTACCAACGTTGGAGGAGGATACGAGAAATGAAAATATTGGCACTTGTGCACATTGGTCTAGTGTTAGTTAGAATGAATAGTTTTAATTCTATATCTGTTTTGGCGTGATTAGTTTATAAAGACTGCGTTGTCCACCGCAGCCAAAACAAATAGGAGCATTCTCATTCCGTGCAACATCTCCTATTCGCACGCATAAAGGTCCCCCAGTCACGGACGACCGAATAGGAGCGTTCTCATTCCGTGCATGCGTGAGGACGGAGATGTTGCGAGGCGGTGGCAAGATCGTGTAAATTATCAGCAAGTGCAGGGCAATTTATCGCTCGGGCTGAGGACCTGCAAAGGCTGCAAAGCTGGTTTTCCTGCAAAGCCGCATTGCAAAGCTTCTTGCTGCCATTTTTCTGCTGCAAACCTCTCATCTCCATTTTTCTGCCAGTTCTCTGCCATTTTTTCTGCCAGTTCTCTGCCATTTTTCTGCTGCAAACCTGCTCCTTCTCATCACCGGTAAGCTTCTTGCTGCCATTTTTCTGCTGCAAGCCGTGGGAAATGGCAGGAGAAAAACCTGCTCCTGAGTCTGTGAGAGCCTTTGGAGCCCTGAAAAACCCTATCAGCAGCTCTATGGGAGTGAAATGTGCGGGCCATTTTCTTGCTGGGAAGAGCAAAGCAAGTTAAGGGTGTTTATCTTGTGAAGTGCATGAGATGGTGTAAAGCGACCTGCTTTGTGCAAGTGAAAGCTTGGTGCATCAATGTAGATGTAGAGAGGGTGAGAGAGAAGAAGAGATGGAGAAAAGAAAAAAAAAGAGATAAAGAAAGACAAATTAAAAGACAGGGGAAAAAGAAGAGATCAGCCCCTCCTATTTTTTCTGCATCCGCTACTGTGTGAAGTTGTTCATTTGGATAACTCTGAAGAATAGAGCCCCCCTCTCTGAAATCACCATGCTTGTTGGGCAAGCCTGATAAAGTTCAACAATGGTGACCACCGGAAAATGCAAAAAGAAATAGACGTATATGTTAGGTGCAGTCATGTACAACACGCTTCTTGAGAGCTATCAAAATTCAAAAATATATACTGTAAATTAGTAATAGTATGTATGTAAAGTAGAAAATCATGGCCATATTGAAAAGATTTGTATTGTTTGGGCTTCAAGTTTATACGAAGACCATTTGGGATGATAGCTCATGTATTGTCCAATTTCCCTGAACATTAAAAATCCAATAATGGTAGCAGATTACGAGCTCTGACAGTAGATGAATACAAAATGATGTAAAAAAAAAAAAGGAAAACGAGAGCTCTCATCCAAGCCGTTCCTTCTTGTATGGCTTAGGTGCAATGATTGCTTATCTTGCAGTAGCAGCAGTGACTCCACAGGATCTGCGTCACCTTTGGGCTCGTCGTCCCCTGTGAGGCTGTGAATAAAATGGTACTTAAAATAAAATCAGCAAGGCAAGACGCAACAAAATGATTTTTTTTCTCATCCAACAACTAATTTATATGCTATGTCTGTGGCAAAAACATTTCTTGGCAGCCTGACCTGATTTCTATGGAGTCCGCAGTGGTCTTCTACCGGGGCCAGCTCCACAGAGCTGGAGCTGAATGGTTGGACCGGCTCCGCATATATAGTTGCCTGAGGTGAGGCGCGACAAAGTACGACACATGAATCTTCCTCCTCTTGAGTTTGTACGACACCAATCAAACACTTGTATGCATGAATCTTCCTCCTCTTGCGCTGCTCCTTCGTCTCTAGTTCTCAGCCTTTGCCCTCTTCCCCTGTTAGTAAAATCAGCAAGGGCAAGACGCTAACCGGAAGTAGTATTAGCTAGCAGCATTAGCATGTCGGCGCGGATACGGCCAGTGCGTGGAAGCCGCAATGCCGGCGCCGTGTCCGCCGCGGCGGCGCTTGAGGACGACGACGATAGCGGCAACGTCGTCACGGTGGACTACCGCTTCTCCATCCTCAAGGTTCGCCATTTCGTCGACCAGTTCTCCGAGGAGCAGCAGGAGGTGGTCCGGTCCATCGGCTTCGAGGGCGTGCTCCACCTCACCCGCTACAACATGCTCGACCGCCACTTCTCCGCCTGGCTCTGCAATCAGCTGGTCACCGCCGCGGCGGCGCCAGGGGCGTCCTCGTCCGCGCCCGTGCCACTATTCCTGGCAGACGGCGCCGGTGCGAGGGTCCCCGTCACCGCGCGCGACGTGCACGAGGTCATCGGCATCCCGAACGGCGAGCGGCCGGTTGGACTCGCGCGCAACTCTACGGAGAAGGAGAGCGACGCGGCCGCCGTCTGCCGGGCGCTGGGCCTGGACCCAGGCGAAGCACCTACACTGGAACACGCGGAGGCCGTCATCGCTCGGAGAAGAAAGGACGCGCCGTCGCCGGGGCCGATGACGCAGCCAGAGCGCGACGCTTTCGTGGTCGCCTTCGTCCTCCTCCTGGCGGAGCACTTCTTTGCGACAGGGCCCGTGGGCCGGCGCCGCAAGGTGAACGAGGAGGTGTTCCACGCGGTCGCCAACCCATCCGAGGTCCACCTCTACGACTGGGCCGAGTACGTCCTGGAGGAGTTCCGTCGCTGCGCCGGCAGCGTCCGGCGACAGGTCACGTCCCGGCGTTCCAAGATCTCGCTCTCCGGTTGCCTCCTATTCCTTCAGGTATTTTTGCGTAAAAATCCCACGGGAATCGAATGGATTCATATGACATTCATGTGATGGCTGCACACAAATACTCCTGAATCTACTCAATCCATCAATCCACGTGGTTTGGGAGGGACCGAGGGGTCCGTTTGGGTAGTTTTGCCGTTTGCTGTCATGCTTCATTTGGAACCGTCTTTTCTGCAGATTTTCTATTTCGATCGACTGGATTTGGAGACGACCAATTGCGAAGTACCATGTGATGTTCTTCCTCGCGTAGCAGCCTACAACTGCAATTCTATATTTAATGCGATCAAGCTGGACCGACAACCTGAATGGCCTGAGGGTAGCCTCAAACTGTTTGGAAAGCTTAAGGTGCATGTCTACTAATTAGTAGTGTGTGCATGTCATGTCATTGAACACAACTGGGTCTCATCACACCACTATCACTCGCATTTGAACTTGGTTAATTGGTGATTTTCCTGCAATTACAGTTTGCTGTGAAGAACGCAGCACAAACAGATGGTTTTGGAAGCACCTTCAAGGGTCCTCAGCCATACCTGCACTCATGTGATGTAAGTTTCAGTGATTTCTTCTTTGAAGGCTGCAACGGAGCTCCTATCTTTTAGGACAGTGTTTGCATGACATTCATCCTAATTTGCCACTTTAAAATAACTATGGAGACTTGTCATTTTAGTCTTGTCTCAGTGTGCAAAAAATTAAAGTTACAAGGCACACGTGAATGTTCAATGGGAAAGCATGTACCATGCCACGTGAGGCCTTGGTGCCCCCAATATTTCTACCGGAATCCGGCTCTTTGCCGAGTGTCAAATATTTTGCCGAGTGTTTTTTTCGGGCACTTTCGGCAAAGAGCTCTTTGCCGAGTGCCAAAGGAAAAAAACACTCGGCAAAAAAAAGCACTTCGGCAAAGAGGCTTTTTGCCGAGTGCCGAAAAAAAACACTCGGCAAAGAGCTCTTTGCCCAGTGCTTTTGTTGGCACTCGGCAAAGAAGTCTCTTTTGTTTGAGTGTTATTTTTTTGACACTCGGCAAAGAAGATCTTTGCCGAGTGTTTTTTTTTTTGCACTCGGCAAAGACACATTTCGAGTATATTTTTCGAAAGATAGAAATTAATTTAAATGAAAAAATTTTCAACTACAAAATTGTATAACTTTTCAAGATCTACAACTTTTATTTTGGCCATTTCTTAATTTAATAAAGTAAAATTAAATCTATTCACAAATCTTACGTATCTCTCTTGTAGTTTACGATACTACAAGAGACATATATAAGATTTTTAAAACATGTTTCTACCATTATGTCGGATGATCAAATGACCAAAATGAAAGATGTAGGTCTTGAGAAATTATACAGCTTTGTAGTTGAATATTTTTTAATTTAAATTAATTTTGCTAACGAAAAAGTACGCTCACATTTCTCAAATTTGAAATTTGAATTTTTGAAAGTATCTCAGATGGGAAAACACCCAAAATAAAAGTTATAGATCTCGAAAAGTTATGAAACTTTGTAGTTTGCAATTTTTTCATTTGAATTCATCTTGTCATGCGAAACGCATCTCGAATCCGCTTAAATTTAAAATTCGAATTTTTTAAACGACCTCGGATGGAGAAACTCCTTAAATAAAAATTGTAGATCTCGAAAAGTTATGAAACTTTATAGGTGACAAGTTTTTTATTTGAATTCGTTTAGAGCCTTAAACAAGTAATTTTCACTCGATTTTTATATAATACTAGTCAATATCCCAGCGTTCTTGCAGGGCTATTAAAATTATAATTTTTTTTTTTTTTTATTTTGAGGGAACTATTCTTCGACAATGAGCTCTTGCATTTTAGAAGTAAATTTTAAAAGGGAGGAGGGGAGTAAAAGAAATAAGCGAAAGAAATTTTAAAAATAGAAGTATTTGTTTTTTAGGATGAAAGGAGTAGGGAAAAAGAGAAGGAGGTGAGGGGGATAAAAAATGGTGTTAGAAAAAAGAAAATTCATGGGGTATAATTTTTATAAAAAAAGCAGAGTAAATTTCGTTACGATGAGTTTTTGCATTTTAATGGTAAATTTAAAAAGGAAGGAGGCGAGTAAAACAATTAAGCGAAAGAAATTTTAAAAATAGGAGTATTTGTTCTTTAGGATGAAAGGAGTAGGGGAAAAGAGAAGGAAGGGGGTTTAAGAAATTGAATTGGGAAATGGAAAATATGTGGGGTAAAATTTTTTTGGGGGGAAAAAAACGAAAATGCACGGTTCATGACCACTGTTCCTGGAACAGTGTTATGTGAGGGGGAGAGGCACTGTCGCGGGAACCGTGTTTGTGTGAGGGGAGCACTGTTGCGCTACAGTAAAATGAGAGAGGGGTGCTGGTATACGGAAATGAGGATATAGGTAGATTTAGGAAACTAAAACGGAATATAGACATATGTGAGTGTGTAGTGCAGTGATAGGGGAGGTGCCGCGCGAGGGAGAGGTCATGAGTTCGAATCCCGTTGGACACATAGTTTCAAAAAATGCCGAAAAAAATCCCACCCGATTAAAATTTTTTTTACTATTATTTTCGGTTTTTTTTCATTTTGATCTTTGCCGAGTGTCGGGCACTCGGCAAAGGCTTTGCCGAGTGCGATATTTGGCACTCGGCAAAGAAACCTTTGCCGACAGGGTTCTTTGCCGAGTGCGGCACTCGACAAAGCCTTTGCCGAGTGCATTTGGGGCTTTGGCGAATGCCCCAGGCACTCAGCAAAGCAGCTGTTTCCCGTACATGTAAAGGGCACAACGCACAAGCGTCTGTGGTTTGGCACCAGTTGCGCGTGTTTTAAGTGTGGTGCCTCACCTTTCTAGTCTATGAAGAAATATCATATATTATGTAATGCGGATAAAGTATTCAGCAGAAATGCATTTTATTCTCTACCTTCAAAAACAATTTATAATTTATTATTTGCGACATCTGCTTATAACATGATCCTGCAAAAAGGAAAGGGGGGAAAAGGCATAATAAAGCTGCAGATGAAAATTTTCTAGGTATGGAGGCGCTATGTTACTGTGTACACGTGCGGTGCCAGTAATTGAATTGAGATTCTAGCAACTGTTTTTTCATACAGGAACTGATCAAACCATGACTGAGATATCGAATACCTGATTTCAGCCTTGAAAATAGACCAACATTAGAACTAAAAATATCTATTTTATTGGATTCAGGTTACTAATGTATAGTTACCATTTCTAATGTATAAATTTTTCTCTTGTTGCAGTCAGAACAGCATGATAGTACAAAGAATGCAGACACGCTACCAATTGTGCATGATATTGAACAATTTGTCAAATGCCATGGTATTGAAAAATTAAATAGGATTTTATCCAAGGTGAACTGTAGTGGACTACACAATACACTGAATAAAGGAGAAAAACATCAACATCTCGCTCATGACCAGCATTTGCCTGGTGAGTATGTGTAAATGAGGCTGGGGTTTCATCATTCTATCTATTAAGACGAGTATATTTTGATCAGCACATGGTGCTTCTTATGCTAAATGAGTAGAGTGTTACAGGCTGTGCATAAATAAAATGCAAGGTTTATATCATTCCTATTTTTCTCAAACAATTGGGGCTTAGATTAGTTTCTTTCTTGTCATGTAGATGCCGCTGAAGGTACTGACACAGTCAATCTTTACTCCTGTTCTGGCAACACTGCTCCCTGGTACATGATGCTCTACTAATAATCATATTGGAGCCCTTTCTTCAGAATTAAGTTCTTGTTCAGCTTGATGTTTGATGTTGAGGATATGTGCGTATTATCACTTGCAGTGCAGAGGCAGAGTTAAATCCCAAAGAGCTACTTAACAATCTGCAACCAGGAACTCAACAGGGTGTTCGTATTCCAACCAAGAAAAGGAGCCGATCAAAATTTTGTGACATGATCAAAGAAGCTTCACCCTCTACAGGTTATACAGATCATCTTACATTCACCCTGGACACCATTTGTTTTGAGGAGGGTTGGTAGATACATCTACTAAGCAATATCACACTTGTAGTTATCTATTAACAGTATTACAACCAATTACTTGTTATCTGAGTTTTTCTGAAAAATGTGGTACATCAGCTATAATGACATGTATGCAAAAAAGATAGTTAAATTTGGTTTTGTGTTGAAGCAGAAAAGAAGCCAACAGTTCAAGGGACCTCATGCCAAACTAATCCAGACAGTCCCGAAGATGTGATCATTCTTGACAGGAACCCTTTTGTGTCTAGTACTTCAGGCTCCTGTCCGGAAAACCCTGCTCCCCGGTACAATGATTGTTGTACAAATATTCATATTGGATTTTTTTGTTCATGTTTAAGTTCATGTTGTGTTTTTGGCTTGACATTGCAGATGTGTGTCCTTGCACAGGTCTGGCCACATGGAAGCGTTTGAAAATCAGAAACCAAGAACTAAACAGGAAGTTTCATTAGAAAGAACAAGTCCGTTGGAACCAGCAGTTAGGAATGGAGCCCGATGTGAACCACACCCTGACATGATTCTAGGAGCTTCACCCTCTTCAGGTACAGCTTTGCTTTCATTCACCTAGTTTTGATTTGTTTTGGGAAGTGTAGGAGGAAGAGAATCGGTGGAATTGTTGATTTTATTGCTGAGTCTCATGGACGGATTATATAGGAGTATGTTGCTTGGGGGCAAAAAGCCTCCCTTAGACATGAGGCAAGTCGGGATTACATGATCCTAATCTACCATATCTGGATATATTTCAATGTACTCTAGTACCCTCCTTCGTAGTCACAATGGGACCAGCGCAAGATGGTGAGACTGAAGAAGTTGAAGGATGTAAGCGAATGAGCTGACATCCCCCATAGTCTTAATGGTTGATGCACCGCAAAAGCTATTGCTGAAGTGTTCAAACAAGGCGGTAGCTCTTTAGGCCGATGTTGAGGTAGCTGAGCGTGGGGCAATGTAGTTGTGGTTGAACCATTGAAGATGCCATGCTAGAGATAGCTGTGGTCGAGAAGGTCACACATGAAGCAACGGGTAGAAAGAGGCACCTTGGTGATGACAGAGACACGTCGAGGAAGTTGTCGTGGATGGGGGCGATGTCGAGGTCGACGTAGTCATGGCCGTCGAGGATGCAGTCAAAAATTTGAGGCGCTCGTCAAGGATGTAGTCGAAGACGGAGATGCAATCAAGGCAGTGAGTGTCGATGCAGTCAAGCCGTCACGCAATCGAGGCAACGCATCGTAGGCAAAGGCATGCACCAGTATTGCCAATATTGGACATACTAGTTAGAGGGGCCCAACCATGAGTCAACATCTAAGGGACTAGCAGAAAAGGCCCCAGGACAGTTGTGGTCCGCATAACGATGAGTAGATGTCGATGTAGCCCTTGATTGTCAGAGCAGACAAAGTTGGTGGGGTTTAGAGACGATGGTGGCAAACGTGGTTGAGTCGGACGAAGGAGAAGCAGTGCGGGTTAGGATTGCAGGAAGCTCCTATGCCCGAAGGTGAGCAGTCTGGGCAAATGCGCCCGCTGAAAAGCAGTGGTCCGGACGCAAGGTGCGGCAGCAGTGGTAGAGCTCAATGTCGGCGACAGAGAACTCAAATGGCTTGATGAATACTGAGTGTAGATAGGTGTCACGCAAGAGGCACAACTTTGTTGGCGCCACTCATGGGGCGGCAAGGTATGTAGTGGTGAGTGCTACCGTGGATAGGGGCACACCGGTGAGGGCGTGTCTCCATCGGTGGCGACCACGAATAGGAATAGTGGTGCTGCAGCTTGAGGAGATGGCACGGCAGCAGGCC
Organism: Chrysopogon serrulatus; assembly: GCA_015844335.1. Lineage (NCBI taxonomy): Eukaryota > Viridiplantae > Streptophyta > Magnoliopsida > Poales > Poaceae > Chrysopogon > Chrysopogon serrulatus. The sequence continues at coordinate 105,345 of JADLZL010003498.1, read as the reverse complement.
TATTGTTTAGAGAAGATGCTCGTAGTACTTGATGACGCATGTCACGGAAGCCGGGTTGGTCACGCACAACTTGCTGACTAGACTAAATGCACGTGAGGCAGAACAACGATCTAATTATGTGTTAGGCTCATGGGACCATGGGGAATGTGTTGACACTCCTTAGCGTCAACTTTTACTAGGGCTTTTTACCTGAAGGAAAACAAGAAAACACACTAGTCTAGGGCTTTATCTGACAAATTCCACGAGTTTTGCATATTCTGTATTTTCCAGGATGATTTTCAGAAAAGCTGAAAAGAGGGATTATAGTGCATAATTATCACGAAATTGATCCACGTCGGAACAACATCATCATCGGACTCAGGAAGGGTCTAGAAGACACCCGGCGGCCGAGGCCCGCGGAGGAGCCAGGTGGGGCCGGCCGGCCCCCACCCGGGGCGGATCGGCGCCCTAGGTCATCCTCTCGCCGCCGCCATGCAGAGTCTTCCTCCCACGGTTCCTTGGAAGCCAATCAAAGCATCCGTCGTCGATTTTAGGTCGGTTTGATCCGGCGGTGCACATGAGATAAAGGCGTGGATCGGCCGACGTGGCGGTTCCTTGCCCCCCTACTCCACCTCGGCCTATATAATGGCGCCCCAAGGCCCCCAAGAGGCATTCTACACCCCGGTGCTTCATATTCTCTACATAATTAGGGTTAGGGTCCCTCTAGTTGATCTAGTTCTAGTTCATCTAGATGTAGCAATTAGGAGAGACTAGTTCTTCTAGATCTAGTCTTGTTTAGAGATTAGAGAGATTGAGTAGAGGAGTAGAGATTCTGGAGGAGTTCCGGCATGTCGGCGCTTCTTCGTGGCTGTATTCTTACGGATTCGACTCCCTCGCCGGAGCTGCGTTCTGAGGTACTTTTGTATTTACCATTCCGATTTAAGTAAGCAACTTGTTCTTATTCGTTCTTTGGTTCACATCTCATATTGAGGGCTTTGATCTTGATCATTACTTGGTTGAAGTAGTATTTCGTAGTGTAGGCGTGGTGCCTAGGCTAGATTTACTTGTGAATGTCCCCTGATCAGCCGGATAGTGGTAGCTCGCGTAGGTGACTTTATAGCTACGTTGAATCCTCTGTAGTCCACTTTCCGTTGATAGGACTGATAGACTTATAGGTGTCCGCGGTAGGAAGATTACTCTGTTTCTTCTCCTATTCAGGTCACTTGTCCGATAAGACGATATTATACAAAGTTTACCGAAGTCGAACTAGAGTACATTAGCTATTTCCTTTTTCTTGATATGATCTAGCCTAATTGTAGGGTTAAGTTTATAGACATTGTCATCATCACAACTGTTCCCTGTGGATATGATATTTAAAACCTCTGGATAAAATGTGACACTGGTATGATATATCTGTGCGCTTGCGGATAATCCTACTTAAAATTTATTTAATGGAGTCTTTGTTAAAAATACCAACAAACATTTTTGGCGCCGATGCCGGGGAACGGTTTGCTGATTTTGACTTAGTCTAGCTTAATCTTGCATCATACTTTTATCTTTTCTTATTTTATCCCAGTCTCTTCATTATTTTTTGTGTTCATCCTTATGGATGCCTTCAATCTGTTTTATCCCATTCTCTTCATTATTTTTTTTGTTCATCCTTATAGATGTCTTTAATTTTATTTCTATCTGTCTTTATGACATGCGCAAAAGCTTTGGGCCACCAAAATCTATAGAACCTATCATAACACCTGGCTATGAGCTATACCCATGTTTAATTAATATAATTCGGGATAACTCATCACCCGAACTAGACACGGAAGTCTTTATAGCTAAAACACAATCATTTCATTCCTAAGATTTAGCTATCAATCCTGACCTTTGAAATTCCACTTTGATAATTTAGACTTCCAGTTAGCTAAGATGCTCATAAATCAATACACATTAGATTTTCTTAGAAAAGCATCTTAGGAAAAGTTTAGTCAACTTCCTTTCCCTCCTGAAAGACATTGGAAAGAGTGGAAGATGGCATGTTGAATGATGCCATAGAAGGAGAGCCAAGCCACTTAGAAATAAATTCCATCTTCTCCCCTTCTATGCCCATATTAAATATCTTTGAACCCATCTCTAAACCCATCCTTGACCCCAATGAATCTTTTTGTGCTCTTTCTATTAAACTTCATAATAATCCTAGAAATCTATCAAGACATCCTAAGAATAGGAGTCATGACGATTATAGGAATCCCCAAGAAGAGCAACGACAATGGCAGGAATGCGTAAAATATACTAGAAATACATATGCCATTGTAAAAGAACGGATGGAAGAAGACGAAGTTTTAGCACTAGCATCTAAACTTGGTTTAAATTCAAATGGTGACCTTAAATTAATTCCTTTAATAAACATAATTTACCCAAGTTTAGAGAAAGCTTTAGATAAGACCAACCTTGGAGGTAATAATTTATGGAAAATTCTAGAAAATAAAACATCTAATAAATGTCATAGGCATGAAATAATAGAGGTAAACTTGTTGCCTATAGACAACCATGAAGAAGCACCCTTGGAATTTAAAAAGAGAGATTACATCGATGAGCATGGGAATTATCTCATTAACACTTTATCAAATCCATGCTCATATGAGAAACCTCCCCGAATCTTTTGGTCTCTCTAATATTACCACACACGAGATCTTCAACCCCCTTATTTTACCTGTTCATAAAATCATTAAGAGGTTGGTTGTAGATGTATATGTTTATCATAAATATTAAAGATCTCGTTGTAATCTTGATATAGGTACACAAAGGCTAGTGCTCTAAAGGAACCCACCTCACCAACTTGAAGTACAATAATTAGAAGGTTTCCTAAGAACAACTTTGTGTCTGTTGGTATTTTTGACATCACTTCAAATTAAGTTGTCATCCCTAACATGATGCCAAAAACCAAGGATAAAAATAATCTACACGCAATGACTCTAAATAGAATATATCCGCAAGCGCACAAGATAATTCTCCCGTTGTAGCATTTCACCCGGAGGAAGTATTCCAGTATCGTTGATTTATTTTTATGCCAAAAGGATAAAGCAGCATTCTACTTATTAGGAGGGGGAACTTTTAAGGATTAAGAATAATAAATGGATAAACCCTATCATAACCTAATACACCAATGCCTTAGCAATAACTAGTCAACAGTAACGATAAATGATAAATGAGTAATTAAGATAAATGGTATTCCGAGCTAGAATATAGAGACTCTCTAATGTAGTAAAAAAGCAATCTAGAGGTTCAGTTAGAAATAAAGAAACCTATGTAATTGCTAATATAAAGTCTACGACCTACGCATGCTACACATTTTCATCTATAGTGCAATAAAATCGAGAAGACATCATAAGGAGCATCAACTAATGAGGATATTAAGACACAACGGTCACCTCCTTCGCGACCATGCTCGGCTAGTCCTACGTACGGGGGGTGGACTACAGAGGAACCAACGCAGCTGTCACCTACGCGGACTACCACATGACCCGGCACATCAGGGTGCCTCCGTAGGTATACAATATATCTAGACACCACGTCTACATAATGCGCACCACCTGACTCACTCGAGTATTGAATCAGGCGCTTTACGATCATATAACAATAATCATCATAAACTACATCTATATCAAATGTGCAACTAGAATAAACTAAGAACTGAATAAGTAGCAATATATTAAAGTAGAGCAAAGTCATAATGAAATACAAGATAAAATTACCAAATTCTAGAAGACAGATCTGGAATCTCAAGCGGAGCGCCCGATCTCTACTTGAATCTTGCTAGACAACTAAACTAAGAACTTGAAGAACTAGAGCTCTACTTCTAATATCCGAAACCCTAACCGACTACTCTTGACGAATGAAGCGGGGAGGAATGAATTGGTGTGTTGAAGGGGGTCTACCCCTCCTTTTATAGCCCTGGTGGAGTACACGCGGCGCACCGTAGGATCAAACCGACGTAGCCAACGGTGGAGATGAAAACCCTAGGCGGCGGGGAGGAAGATTCGGAAGGGGGCGCCGCCCGGCAACCCTAGGCGCCGACCGCCCCATGGTGGGGCCGGCCGCCCCCACCTGTGGCGGCTGCGGGCCCCGCTTCTTCGGTGTCTTACGAGTCTTCTGAACCATCTGGTGATGTAGTTGCGTCGCGGTTAAGTTTCGTGGTAAATTTGCATTAAAATCCTTCTTTTAGCTTTTTGGAAAATCCTGGAAATCTCACAAATCAACAAAACTCGTGGAATTTGTCGGATATAACCTCTACTAATCAACTATTAACTTTTCAAGAGCCATTGTTGACGGTATAAAATTTAGACTTAGTGACCGTCAACAATTACCCCCAAGCTAAGTCTTTGCTAGTCCCTTAGCAAAGTTGACTTGAAATAGTACTTCCAGGGTATCTCATATTATAGCAACAAATATTTTAGCATCGAAGAAAAAAAATCCTTCTCCAAATCATAATTCATTAATCTATCTTTTAAACTTATCCTTATACCTTTTGACTATGGAGCTTATCAAACTTTTAATTAAATCTTGGGTGATTGAAAGATAGAATAATCAAGCAAGCACTGCATATATTTTATTCTTTGCTTAAGCACTACTCCAGAGGTTTTCTTTTTGAGCTTGTATAGGTTATTATCTTGGAAACCATGAGAGTTTACTAATAAGATGAGAGTGGACTACTCAAGCTATACATCATGATTGAATGTGCTAGTGATTAAAATATTTTTTTCCAGCTCTTTTGCAACATTCTCTCTTCTTTGTCTTTTTGAGAAGTGTGGGCTATCTCCCAGCGGATACTTTTTGTACCCATTTTTTTCTCTCAGGCGAGTGTCTTTGCACCCATTGTTTTACTCTCTTTCTTTTGATTTGGCTCATACCTTTTTGATATGGCATCTTTTGGGCTCATACTTCTTTGGTATGGCATCTTTTAATTGTTATAACCCACACTCTCTTTTAGACTTCTAAGAGAGAATTGTTAGAGAGCAAAACTCTTGTGTGTGTGGATTCAATCATGAATACATAACAGAGTAATCTACTCAAACCATATTAGTAGGATAAATTACCAGATTGATTAATTAATTCTTTGCAAAATATCTGGAGCTTAGCTATCATTTAGAATGAAACATATACTAGCTCAAACTTTTTTTATATCATATCTGTCAATTACTTAGACTGAATCATAAGTTTTATGCTACCCACAGATATCAGGTTTCAGAATAAATTCTCAGGGTAGATAAACTTCATATAATTCAAAGACAGATTTTAATTTCAGATGCTAAGTAATTGCAGATTTTTTTTGAATAAGTACAGAATTTAAAGACAAATTCTAACTATTCTAATGACAGAATTTAAATACTGAAAAGTAGATATAGTTTAAATACTAAAAGGTAAAGTATATATAGAGGTGGATGATGCTCACCTCGCGGGGGCTCTCCCCAAGCTGCATGTTGCCGTATTCAATAATGTGGTGGAGGCGGTGGTGGATACCCCAAGCGGGTCTATTAGGTACTCTACTCCGATTTATATGTCTTCTTTGTCCATGATGTAACTGCTTTCGAGCTGGTTTGCCGGTCTTTGCCACGTGCTACTGGCCGATGAAGCTTGTTGTCAACTTTGGTGTTGCCACTTGCTCATGTCGGTGCAAGGTCTCATTTGTCGCCTGATGCCCCCTTTGGAGGTTAGCAAAAAATGTAGACGTAGCAGGATAATCATTAATAGGAGTGCTAAAATGCTTTGCTTTCGGGGAGGTGGCATGTAATTATTTGCCGGTGGTGCATGGTGCAGTGCGGTCCACCCGTGGTGTACTCCGTGTTCAGCGCCTGCGAGAGAATGATGCACGTCCTCTCGATAATCTTGTCCCCGATCTTCGGCTCTGTGTGGGGAATGTTCCCCATCCCGTGGATGTAGACGACTCTCCTTGATGATGAGTGGGTTGGTCCTCCCAACTTTGGGTGGGTGGACCACGGCTGATCCCCGGCTCATGATATGCACCTGGTTCATCAAAGTTAGTGTAATCGAAATGAGCTGGTCCCGATGGTCTTTGTGTCGGTCCCGGTGTACCGCATCCCGGGTACTCTGTTGATGCGTCTTGATGGACACCTGCCAATGTTAGCGGTCTCTAGAAAAGTAAAAGCGTCAACAGAATAAATCCCCAAATCCACTGTTCGGCGGCTCGTACTCATTTGGATAATTTTTATAGATCATAATTATCTTGTTATTTCGGCGTTTCACCATGTGAGCACGAAAGAAAAAGTCATATCCAATAACTCTTCGGGCACCATAATAAAAGTGAGTGTAGCATTGGACAATAAATCTAATCTTGTAGCTAGGCGTGTAATCCAAGATGTGAATAAAATGCTGCACTTTCTCATAGGAGGTACGGTTTTCCAAGTAGCTCAACATTAATTTTACGAGGGGATGCTTTTCTCTTTTTAATCATGATGTATAATAAATGTAACTCATCCTGTCTAATGGTATTTAATTCCTCTCTAGGAAAGAAAGTAAAAAGCTAGCCATTTTAGCATGAATCTCAGTGTTGGGTTATGGACTTCTTCATTGGTATATTTTTGTTTTGCGTTCGGTTTCTTAGCAGTGATGCTCACCAAAAATCATCTTTATTAAAATCTCCAAGAACATCAGCTATATTCACTACGCACTTTTCTCGAGAAAAATCCTAGTGCTAAACTGAAATTTTTCCATGTGAGAGTAAAAGGCTTGTTGAACATTCTAAACCGAACATAATCATCATCAAAGTCTAGGGAGCTAATAAATTCTATGGTGAGTAACTTGCTACCCTGCTCAGTGATTTCCCATGCATCTTCCCATCCAATCATTCTAAAAATAAGCTCAAATTCAGAATACATTCCGGTTTCAACGAGCAAATTGTCATCAAATATTGGAGTATGAGTGAACTCTTTTGTCTTTACCACATTGAATATTTCTATTTGAGGTCTAAGTGGTAATAGAATTTGATTAAGGTTTGTTAATTCATACCTCTCTTCCTGTGGGGAAGAGGATGATGATTGATGTTGCTCAGGAGGTGATGGAGGGTCTACGTCCATTCCGGAGCCGGCAAATGAAGGTGCTTGAGATGACGAACGGCTTCGGGTGCTGCGGAATGAGAGTGTCCTCTTGATGCTCCTGAGTGCACCTCCAACTTTTCGATTCATCTTGCCTGTAGAATGAAGAATACGAAGAACACGGCAAGAACAACAAGAACACGATGAACACAAAAGTGATTAGGATTAGCAAATCAAAGGGGGAGAGAAGAGGGAGTCCTGATGATGATCTTGCAAATTGATTTCTCTCTCTTTTCTTTTCTCTTTTCTTGCTAATTAATGAGTGATTCGGAAGAATGGAATGTCGTAGTTGTAACTGGCCGTGGAGCAGAGCTCTCTGGACTTGGAGTGAATGAGTGAGGGGGTGTGACAAGTTGGAGGCGAGAGGGAGATGATGGGGCGCCGGCCGGCGTGGTGATGGGGCCGGCCCGGCCCCACCTGCTTTACTTTGGTGCTCTCATTTCTCACGGTGTCCTCTTTGGCATGTATGTGATCAATTCCCTACTCCCTAGGTACTCCTTTCGGTGGCGGAACATGGATGGAGGTGGGTGCATGTGAATGAGTGTGATAATTGAAATTTTTGGATGTAGTGAATAATTGGTGGGTGTGAGATGATGTGAGGTGATGTGTGTGGGCCCCACATATCTTCTGTATTTATACCGTATAATGTCACAAGAATGAAAAAACTAAATTACTTTTTATAAATCTACGAAAAAAACTAGAATTACAACGATAGTATTTTTTTATAATTTTTACGCCACCACGGTAAATTACTCCGTTAGTCATAATTTCATGGGGCTTGGATTTATATATGGCATGCTTATTATTTTTTATTTCTTTTTAATAATTCAATTGGTAGGAAAAATAAATATGCTAGTTAATGCGAGAATTTAAATTACTTGATAACTACCGAGTTACCTCCCGGCGAAGGTTCGGGGTTTTTAAAGTCCACCGACTTGGACTTCTCTAGTTAAATTAATTTTTATGATTGATCTCCCGCGGTCGGAGATGTTGGTGCACCTTGCTCTTCTTCATCCTTGAGTCTTGCATTGCTCGGGTCTTGGCCTGAATGCAAATCGCTCTTTCTTGCCCGTTAATGGTGAATATAATTTCTCCAGGCTCAAACGTTGATGGTTGCATTTGCGGTGTTTAGGAATGGTCGTCCAAGGATAAGAGGTATCTTCCTCTCTTCCTGCATGTCAAGTACCACGAAATCTACAGGAACGAAAAAGTCACGGATTTTTTACCGAAATATTTTTACGCTATCCCCTGCGGGGTAGCGGACGATTGGTCGACTAGTTGCAAGCACATTGTTGTTGGAGTGAGCGGGGAATAGTTGAGTTTGTCGAAGACCGTCTTGGGCATGACGCTGACGCTTGCTCCAAGATCACACAAGGCGTTCTCGAACATCTGGTTGCCTATAGAGCGATCAATAGTGGGACATCCTGGGATCCTTCTTCTTGATAGGTGAAGAATGTAGGATTGCCTCACTTTGCGCACGCCTCTGTTAGCTTGATGACTTCGGTAGAGGGTAGTGGTCCCTTGTTGTTGAGGATGGATCGAAGGTACTTTGCATATGTGGGTACCTGCATAGCATCTAACAACGGAATGTTGATATATAATTTTTGTATAATCTCTACAAACTTACTTGAATCGATCATCGGTGGAGATACTCCTCCTCCTTTGTGGGAACGGTAGGATAGTGGTATCTTCGAAGTCTTGCGTTAATTCGGGCTCTTGCGGATCATTTGTTGGTAGGGGTGCTTACGCTTCTTTTTCTCTAGTATTCTTTTCAGCCTCCTTGTCTATCTCAGACTTTGTGAGTGAAGGTCTACGTGCCCCTTCTTCGGGTAAGGTGGATCACGTGTAACCTTACCTCCTCTAGTAGATATTCCTTTAATCTGTTCATGGTTAGTGGCGCACGGGGTAGAAGCTAAATGTGTAATTTGTGATTCTATCTTTTTTTATTAAATATTATTTGCTCTTTAACTGCTAGAGAAAAATTATCTAATTTTGAATTAATTCCTTCTAACATTTTATCATTAAAAGCAAGCTTCTTATAAATACTCTCATTGATTCTAGCTTGTTCTAATATTAATTCTCTCAAGGGTGGTTGTCTTTGATTTGAAGAATTATAGTTACCTTGGTACTTACCTTGTCTTGTTGCCTGAGGTTGACTCCATCCTTGCTTCTTGATGATTGCACTAATATCTTCTTTATATTGATCTTTGAATATATCTTGAATTGCCTGACGATCTCTTTTGTAATTAGCCCTCTGCTCTAGCCAATTCAATAATACATCCATTTTGGTTGATATTGTACACAACTCCTCTGGAACTTCCTCACTTTCATGGCATGTCTGGGTGTTGAATGTCCAATTCTGATTTTCTGCCATCCTTACCATAATTGCTTCAGCTCTTCCAGGGGTGAGTGACATAAATGATCCTTCAGTAGTGGCGTCCAATTGCTCACATGATCTTTGGGTTAGTCCATAATAGAATATTTGCATGAGCAACCACTTCTCCATTCCATGATGCAGGCAATCTGATATGTATCCTTGAAAACGTTCCCAAGCTTCTGGAATAGGTTCACCTTTCTGCTGAAAGAATTCTGAAATCTTCCCTCTTAAGATATTCGTTCGGCCTATTGGGAAAAACTTCTCTAGGAAAGCTTTCGAACATTCTCCCCATGTCTTGACTTGATCTTTACTCGATAAAACCATTTGCTTCGCTCTTCCTTCTAATGAGAAAGGAAATAAACGAAGTAGCACGACATCTTGAGGAATGCCTTGAATGTCAATGGTGTTGCCGATCTCCAGAAAATTCTGCAGATGAGTAATAGCATCTTCATCCTTCTTTCCACTAAATATGATAACTTGCACCATTTTGATGAGGCTTGGCTTGATCTCATAATCATGTTCTCCAATGTCAAAGGTGTCAAAAGTTGGACCTACGCGAATATTCTCGGTGCTTGGAGCAAAGAATTCACGCAGAGTCTTTTCAGCCATTGCTTCTCAGAATGATGTAAGACCCTTCTTCCTATGGTTGTTCCTGATAAGAGTTAAAATTCTACAACCAATCCTGCACTTACCCTATAAGATTTTCTAAATAAAATATGAGTAAGCCTGCTAAAGCAAAAGGTTATGATCTAAATATGATTTTAATATATTTGTTTTCCATAAAGGTTTACTCATTATAAAATTCTAGAAAAAATATGTATATCTGGCGAATCAATAATCCTAATAAATTATCCTAATAAATAAAATTGCCATTCCCCGGCAACGGCGCCAGAAATGCTTGATGGTATTTTTGACATCACTTTAAATTAAGTTGTCATCCCTAACATGATGCCAAAAACCAAGGATAAAAATAATCTACACGCAATGACTCTAAATAGAATATATCCGCAAGCGCCACGATAATTCTCCCGTTGTAGCATTTCACCCAGAGAAAGTATTCAGTATCGTTGATTTATTTTTATGCCAAAAGGATAAAGCAGCATTCTACTTATTATGAGGGGAACTTTTAAGGATTAAGAATAATAAATGGATAAACCCTATCATAACCTAATACACCAATGCCTTAGCAATAACTAGTCAAGATAGCGATAAATGATAAATGAGTAATTAAGATAAATGGTATTCTAGAGCTAGAATATAGAGACTCTCTAATGTAGTAAAAAGCAATCTAGAGGTTCAGTTAGAAATAAAGAAACCTATGTAATTGCTAATATAAAGTCTACAGACCTACGCATGCTACACATTTTCATCTATAGTGCAATAAAATCGAAAGACATCATAAAGAGCATCAACTAATGAGGATATTAAGACACAACGGTCACCTCCTTCGCGACCATGCTCGGCTAGTCCTACGTGCACGGGGGTGGACTACGGAGGAACCAACGCAGCTGTCACCTACGCGGACTACCACATGACCCGGCACATCAGGGGGTGCCTCTGTAGGTACACAATATATCTAGACACCACGTCTACATAATGCGCACCACCCCTCTCACTCGAGTATTGAATCGAGCGCTTTTACGATCATATAACAATAATCATCATAAACTACATCTATATCAAATATGCAACTAGAATAAACTAAGAACTGAATAAGTAGCAATATATTAAAAAGTAGAGCAAAGTCATAATGAAATACAAGATAAAATTACCAAATTCTAGAAGACAGATCACGGAATCCCAAGCGGGCCTTGATCTCTACTTGAATCTTGCTAGACAACTAAACTAAGAACTTGAAGAACTAGAGCTCTACTTCTAATATCCGGAAACCCTAACCCGACTACTCTTGACGAATGAAGCGGGAGGAATGAATTGGTGTGTTGAAGGGGGTCTACCCCTCCTTTTATAGCCCTAAGTGGAGTACACGCGCACCGTAGGATCAAACCGACGTAGCCAACGGTGGAGATGAAAACCCTAGGCGGCAGGAGGAAGATTCTGGAAGGGGCGCCGCCGGCAACCCTAGGGCGCCGACCGGCCCCATGGTGGGGCCGGCCGGCCCCACCTTGTGGCGGCTGCGGGCCCCGCTTCTTCGGTGTCTTCTTACGAGTCTTCTGAACCATCTGGTGATGTAGTTGCGTCGCGGTTAAGTTTCGTGGTAAATTTGCATTAAAATCCTTCTTTTAGCTTTTTCTGGAAAATCCTCTGGAAATCTCACAAATCAACAAAACTCGTGGAATTTGTCAGATATAACCTCTACTAATCAACTATTACCTTTTCAAGAGCCATTGTTGACGGTATAAAATTTAGACTTAGTGACCGTCAACAGTGTCCCAAAATAACCACTCTTAGAAAATGAATTAGAGCTTGCACCTCATGCTGTAATACCTTTGTGAATTGAGCATAGAGTTATAATTATCAAAATATTCCCTTATGTATTTTTGTCACTAACCATTTCAGGTTTGAAGTGAGAAAATAAATAATTAAAGCGATGCCAGTATGACTAACCTATCATAATGCAACATTAATCCATGCAAGCTTAATTTTACTTTGCAAAATTTCAGCTTGGGGGATGGTCTTATTTAAAAAAAATCCTATGTTGCTAATATTGGTTGTCTCTACCTTTATTCAATTTGTTAATCATGCTCCTTCATATCTTTTTGAATAAATCTCTACAATGCTTTTATATTACCTTTGTCTGCTATAGTAAGATTTAGTTTGAAAGTAGTGTATACATACTTTCAAAGGCTTTTTAAATTAAGCGTGGTGCTTAGGTTAAATGGCCTTCCTTGACCAAAATTAGACATGGAGTTTAGCTTGGTTATTGAACTAGAAATTATTGTAGTAGATATTGGATATTTTGTTGGACTAAACCCTGCAGAAAACTTTCAAAATTAATTTGGGTAAGCCATAAGATAAATTCAAATTAGAAATGAGAGATGGCACATGCTGAACTTTAATAACTTTGTAGAAGAAGACACAGCTTATTCATCATAAATGAAAGAACTATGAGCATTAATGATTCATTCACTTTATCTTCTACTACAAGTTACTTTGCCTCAAGCTATGTCTGTATAAAACATGATCTATGCTAAAAACAATATCAATGTTATTTTTTTATTAGCATAGATAGAATAAAATAAAATACTAGACGAGCAACCTGTGTTCAAAATTGGTATACTCCTTCGGGTATGTTTTGTCTTTTAAGATTGTTCATGGCACCGTTCTTTTAATCTCAGCCTTAACCAAATAAGCTAAAACATTATATCCAACCTTGGAAAGATGATAGTCATACTCATGCGAAAAATTTATACAGAGATAGACAATCCTTCCATTGGTTAAGCAATTCATTCTTTTTACGCCATGTGAACTTAAATGCAACATTAAATGCTTAATCTTTTGATCCTACCACTCATGCCATAAATAAACAATTCCTGTAACACTAACTTTATCTTGTTCAATTTGACTAAGGATAGAGAAAAATAAATAAAGAAATAGATTTGGTTCTGTTAGTGTTTTTCCACCAGCCAGAGCCCATTCACTTGATCTCTACCTTGGTTTTGCTAACAGGACAACACATCGAGCAAAATTTATTAATTCTACAAGTGAGAGTTACGTGAACATGCACATTGAGCAAGATGCTTGCCAGCTATAATTAGAAGCTCTACTTCGACCTGTTGGCCAAATCAAAGAACAAAGGTGACATCATCATCACTAGAGGTATACAACTATCAAGACCTCCATATCTCAAGATGGAGAGATACACAAGAGTGGAAGAAGAAGTTCTATCGGTAAACTTAAAATTCCGTACCCTTGCCATAAGGTAATATGGTAGCTATCTAATTAATTAGTATTCCTATCTATATTAATAATTTCATTTTAATATATTCATCTTCATAAATATTAAAAAGAAAAATAAAATATAATAAATATTTATTGCTTCATTTATTTGCATCATAAAATATTAAAAGCCCCACATGATAAACTTGTGGTAACCCTGTAGGAATATTTATTGTGATGGCATAAAAAAAAATAAATAGCTCCTATATTCTTGCATTATGAAAAGCCTAAGCCCCATAAGAATAAATTCTCTGTGGAGGCATAAAAATACAACTATATCTATCATGTGCATATATATTAATTTCTACATAATTAAACTAGAAAATCCTAAAAAAGAGAATCCTGCTAGAATCTTTCATTTCAAATCAACTCAAAGAATAATCAATTACTTATTGGCTGATCACTAACCTCTTATTAAATTCAAGCCTCGAGTTTTGGTTTTTGTTGGAGTATAATTATGCAGGAACAACATTATGACAAGGAGAGAGTCTATTAGTGGCATCCACCGGGATCTGCTATTGGTTAGCTCATTCTCAAGATCATCAACACCAAGTATTGCAAACATTTAGCTTGGGGGAGGAGCATCCCCTAGTTATCGTAACTATACCTAGGCGATTATCGAGTCTACATTTTATAGTCATAAAATACCAAAAATATGTGAGCACATGAAGGTTCATAATAGTATCATAGGAAAATTTAAAAATACCAAAAAATATGTGAGCACATGAAGGCTCACCCTTAATTAAGAAAAAAAAAAAATATTCCGGCACATGAAGGCTCGACGCGATCGAAGGGATTAGCTTGGGGGAGACGCACCCCGTTATCATCGTGATTAAGGTATGTCTTTACTATTAGTTTTATTTTAGTAAGCTATAGTCCGTGTTAGATTTAATAATTAAAGTATATTTGAAGAACTCTCTCTCTCTCTAATCTTTTAAAGTGAAAATGATGAATAGTTGCTCTACTATAATTCCTTTCAAGTGCCTAGTTTTTAACCATGGATTTTTCTAAGTTTTGGACATGACTACTTTGATATAAGAATTTACTCTGAACCTGAAATTTGTGGAGGCATATGCTTGAGCTAAAGTCTAGGTAATTGATTGATATGATACATGAAGGTCTAAGCTGCTATTTATCTTATTCCTAGCATTACTAAGTTCGAGATTTATTTTGAAAACCTAAAACCTTACATGATGAGCTCTTGTATGACAAAATTTAAATTCCTACCAAAGACATATATGATACATTTAGAGTTAGGAAGACCTTTGCACATTTATGCTGCTTGCTTTACATTGAGTTTAGTCAACCTTTGTTGTATATCTTATGAGAGCTTTGTCATGCTTTTAAAATCAAGATCACTTACGCACTCTACCCACATATGCATTTCTCCTACTCTAGGGTGTAAGCGCAGTCATTTCCACTTTCATCTAGATCCACCTTAAAAATATTTCTCACCTACACTGGGAGTGAACACCCCAAAATATACCCTATAGGACAGCCCCCATTTAATTGCTCTAAGTTCTTATCATTACCTCTCCAATTATTTATATTCAAAGGATGCATGTGGCTATGCAAAAGTATTGAAAAAATAGAAGAAAAAAAAGAAAGAGGGGAGTAAAAGATGGACAAGTGTCTTAGCATTAAAACAATGGGTACATAGATGCCCGCCTTCCAGATAAAAGAAAAAAAGAGAGAATAAAGATAGCCCATGTTTTTCTGTGAGAAGTTCTAAGTTTTAAAGGAGGGAGTTATTTTCAAGGAGCAAAAGTAGAATTAGAACTAGCCACTAAATACCATATATACACCCATCCACCATACACCACACACAAGCACATCTTGATTTGATTGTATGCCTCGATTCTCTGTGGATCCATTGTTTGACTTTACAATATATGAATTGCAAGTATGTTCATCCTTGTTATTGCCACTCCTATGAGCTCCACTATAAATACTTAGTTGTAGGAAGGCATGACATTATTAATGCCTCAGTGAGATCCATAAATACCATATATAATAAGAGACTTGAGGGTGTCATACAATTAAGATCTGAGTTTTATTTCGAAAACTTACAAAACTCTAGAATATTGGTACTTGTGAAGAATTTGAGACATAGTGCTTGACTTGATTGTTCTATCTTCCTGATTGCTCAAGACTTATGCAAACGCTGTAAAGCTCCATGGTTAAAGGTAAAATGAGTAAGTTTGAAAGTTAGAGCAGTTTTGTCTAAACCGAAGGAAAATTTATGTTTAAAAGCAAGTGAGCTTAAAAGAAATAAAAGTATTACAGCAACTCCTGATCCAAGTTTATTAATAACTAGATCTAGATTGTTTGCCAAGGGACTGGCAAAAGGTAAGCTTGGGGGTATTGTTGACACTCCTTAGCGTCAACTTTTACTAGGGCTTTTTACCTGAAGGAAAACAAGAAAACACACTAGTCTAGGGCTTTATCTGACAAATTCCACGAGTTTTGCATGTTTTGTATTTTCCAGGATGATTTTCAGAAAAGCTGAAAAGAGGGATTATAGTGCATAATTATCACAAAATTGATCCACGTCTGAACAACATCATCATCGGACTCGGGGAAGGGTCTAGAAGACACCCGAAGCGGCGGGGCCCGCAGAGGAGCCCAGTGGGGCCGGCCGGCCCCACCACTGGGCCGGTCGGCGCCCTAGGTCATCCTCCGCCGCCGCCTTCTGGAGTCTTCCTCCCACGGTTCCTTGGAAGCCAATCAAAGCATCCGTACGTCGATTTTAGGTCGGTTTGATCCGACGGTGCACATGAGATAAAGACGTGGATCGCTGACGTGGCGGTTCCTTGCCCCCTACTCCACCTCGGCCTATATAATGACGCCCCAAGGCCCCTCCAAGAGGCATTCTACACCCCGGTGCTTCATATTCTCTACATAATTAGGGTTAGGGTCCCTCTAGTTGATCTAGTTCTAGTTCATCTAGATGTAGCAATTAGGAGAGACTAGTTCTTCTAGATCTAGTCTTGTTTAGGGATTAGAGAGATTGAGTAGAGGAGTAGAGATTCTGGAGGAGTTCCGGCATGTCGGCGCTTCTTCGTGGTCAGTATTCTTACGGATTCAGCTCCCCCCCAGCTGCGTTCTGAGGTACTTTTGTATTTACCATTCCGATTTAAGTAAGCAACTTGTTCTTATTCGTTCTTTGGTTCACATCTCATATTGAGGGCTTTGATCTTGATCATTACTTGGTTGAAGTAGTATTTCGTAGTGTAGACGTGGTGCCTAGGCTAGATTTACTTGTGAATGTCCCCTGATCAGCCGGATAGTGGTAGCTCGCGTAGGTGACTTTATAGCTACATTGAATCCTCTGTAGTCCACTTCCCGTTGATAGGACTGATAGGCTTATAGGTGTCTGGTAGGAAGATTACTCTGTTTCTTCTCCTATTCAGGTCACTTGTCCGATAAGACGATATTATACAAAGTTTACCGAAGTCAGAACTAGAGTACATTAGCTATTTCCTTTTTCTTGATATGATCTAGCCTAATTGTAGGGTTAAGTTTATAGACATTGTCATCATCACAACTGTTCCCTGTGGATACGATATTTAAAACCTCCGGGTAAAATGTGATACTGGTATGATATCTGTGCGCTTGCGGATAATCCTACTTAAAACTTATTTAATGGAGTGCAGTTAAAAATACCAACAGAATGCGATCCGACGGTCCTTATTCTAGAGGTGTTTGGTTCAGAGTCAAGTGAGATGGGGGATATACCTCTAGGGAAGAATATGATCTCAAATTAGGGATCCTCCTGCTCCCAAAAATGACGGGACGGTGAGGGACGAGTGGGCCCCATGAGCCGTTGCAATTTTAAAAAAGAATGACAGGTAGACCCCCACATGTCAGGTTTGTCATCCCAAACCTTTTGTCCCCAAACCAAATAGAAAACACGGACCATCCTATCACATTCAACCAAACATGAAATATGGTTGGTTGCATCCCTAAAAACTTGGTTAGGTCCGTCCTATCCCACCATGACTCTGAACCAAACACACGCTAAGAAGTTGGTGGAGGCATCTATCTGTGATGGCAATGAAGAACTGGCGGTGAAGACGTGTAGACGGTATGACCGAGAAGCGACACGGGAATGCGCCCCCCTAACATCTTGTGCCTAGCCAAGCTGCACGGTTGGCAGGGCAGAGTCTAGTGTAGTCAAAGCCAATGTCGGAGCAGATATGTGCGAGGTCGACAGTGGTCGGCCAGTGAACCCTGATCAGTGGGCAAACCAAAAAGGATACAAGCAACAAGAGATGAGAACTGAGGGGGGCAGAGGGTGATGGGGCGGTCCAGCTAGACGGTCCTCCTTTGAGGTACGTAGATCATGCGGTGGGCTACTTGCGCGGATCAAACAGATCTTGGCGACGCAGGAGGGAGTGGTGCTAGACACCCCGTGGGTTGGCGGCGAGTTTGCGGGGCTGAACAGCAGCGGTGCAAATCGACGGCGGTGGAGCGCACAGTCGGGACGCCACCTGGCCCAAATGCCACCATGGCGACATGGGGACAGTTCACACGAGGTCCAACCACCACCACGACAGCACGGGGACTAGGCCGACAACAAAGATCTGTGTGGAGACCGGTGGCGTAGAGGTGGCAGGCGATTTGCTGCTGCAACCCACTTTAGAATGACTACGAGGGTGGTAGTTCAATAGGATTGAGTGTCTAAACAAGGGCGCTGTCAGTGCTGTGGGGATCTCCCCCACAGTTTTGCCTTCAAAAAAAAAGCAAGGGCGCTGTCCCCAGCAGAGATCAATCTCCCTAGGGGCACGTGGCGCAGAAGCGATGTCTCGTATCCTAGATTAGAACTTGAACTCGTAATATCATATAGGAGGAACCAAATTGGTGGAATTGTTGTGGGCGAATTGCATAAGAGTACGTTGCTTAGGGGGCAAGAAGCCTCCCTTAGAGATAAGGCAAGCCGAAATTACATTGTCCTAATCTAACATGTCAGGAGATATGATTTGCCAATATATACTCTAATAGATAGCTCATATGCATCTATTTATAAATGTCAAACATGTATTGATCAGTTAACAACTAAAAACAACTATTACTAAACAGTTGTATAGGCTTCCCTAGAAACAAGTTATATCTACTAGAAGCTGGTATGCAAACTAGAAACTTACAGTTTTCTACATGTAGGAACAGAAAAAAAAAGCCAGCGGTTCAGGCAACTTTGTGCCAAAACAATTCAGACTGGGCGGAAGATGTTGTCATCCTGGACAAGGCTTTTCAGTCTAGGACTTTAGGGTCTACTGCAAACTCTGCTTCCAGGTACTTGTTGCTCTACCAATATCGACACCAGCCATCTTCATAATTAAGATACTGTTCTGTTGCCTACACTCTTAGTGTAGCGGTAAGCACCTTAGTTGAGGAAAATACCAGAGACCGACCAGGGTTCACCAATCGCTGGTAACCAAAAAATGGTGGCAAGGTGTAGGCCCATTACACTTCTGGTTGATTTAGCCCATTTGACCAATGGGTAATTGCTGTGGTCGAAGGCCTAGGTTTCGGTGAAGCCCTATTTGGATGAAATTGGAGTTCAAGGGTTTTTCTCGGCCCATGTGGTTATTGCTTCACCCAAATTTTATAATGCTTTTCTGGAGGCTCTTTCTAGGGTTGTTTTAAAGATATTGTTGTGCATACAGGGTACAGTCAAGATCAAACCCTAAGGAGGCATTTACCAATCGACAACCAAAAACTCAACAAGATGTTGCATCTGAGAAAAGGAGCCACACTGAATTTCTGATCAGAAAAGGTACTTAATGCGGATCACACCATGGCATGATCCAACAAGCTTCACCCACTCCAAGTTACACAAATTATCTTACATTCATCGTAGAACCCATTAATTTTTGGGAGAGTTGATAAAATGTCCACTTAACAATTTCAAATACGTATTGCTACTTTTTGGAGAGTTAATAAATACATTCAGCCTAGATCAACTAGCTGCTAAAATTGCTGACAAGTTTTATGAGATTTTTTTTCTTAGAAAATATCATCATATGAAATAAGAGGTATGCAAAGAGCAAACTTACGGTTTTGTCGCGTGTTGAAGCAGAAAAAGAGCCAGTGGTTCAGATGAGTTCATGCCAAACTACTTCGGACAGTTCTGAAGATGTTGAAATCCTTAATACCAATCCCTTTGAGTCTAGGACTGTGAGCTTCCATCCTAAAAATTCTGCTCCCCGGTACACAATGCTCTGCCATTATTCATATTGGATATCTTCTTCATAATTAAGTTCTTATTCTGCTCTGGGCTGGACATTACAGATGCGTGTAATTATTTACAGGGCGCAGTCGAGGTCAAATCCCAAGGACATGTTTTCAAATCCGCATCCAAAAACCGAACAAGAAGTTCCATCTGAGAAAATAAGCCAAACGGAATTTGAAGTCAGAAAAGAAACCCAATGTGATACTTACCAAAACAAATTTCCTGCAGCTTCATTTTTTCCAGGTTATACAAGATCCCATTTATTTTGTAGAGAGTTCATACATATATAGGGATTTATTACGCTAATCCGAAATAACTGTGGACCATCCATTTAAGTAAATCTAGATTTGTGTTATTATCACACACTACCTTGTAGGTGGCAATTGAAGAAATATGTATTTTTTATTCTACAAAACAGGAAACATATCTTGCAATTATATATAACAAACATGCACATGCTAAACTCTCAACTGTGTACTATCTTCGGAAGGTAGAGGTTCGAACTTTTAGTTCCATCATCTAAAAAAAACAAACATGCACATGCATGGATCTGTATGGACGTCAGGACATGTATAGTTGGTGTAACATTTTTTTTTATGTGTGTAACATTTTTTTATGTGACATACATGATGGATCCCAACATGCATATTTGTTGAATTATCATTTTCTGGGACGTGACGGATGTAGATGTGATTAAGATGGGACTCTTTCTCCCAATAGCTTGACAATTTGTGTTTTTTATATTTTAAAAGAAGCACTCTAGTGTTTAGATATAATATAAATGTGGTAATGTGCGAATGTGCCACAAGAATGGTCAGTGCAAAAGGGGGAAAGGGTTTGCTATACTAATCTTTATATTCCATGTTTATGGTCATTTTCTGAGACGATCGATAGTTCTGGTTTGCTTCCTGATACGGAGGTGGGGCTGCTATTGTGATTTCAGGAATTATTTCCTTTTTGATTTCTAACTATTGAATATTTTCTATTTTGAAAAATTAGCAGCTGAGAGTTGTTTGAGATCTTAGCTCCTCTGGTGTAACCAGAGTACCGTAGCAAGGGCATATATAACTATTTGTTGTTACTAAACATGTATTGATGATTTGCAAAGTTTAGTTATATCTTCTAGTATGCAAGATACGCGAAGAAACTTATGATTTCCTGCTTTTTGTGGCAGAAGAAAAGTCAGTGACTCAGGAGACTCCATGCCAAACAACCCCAGAAGATGTCACGATCCTTGATTCCAATCCTTTTGAATCGGACACAGCGTGTAATCCCGGCTGCAGTGGTCCAGAAATGAAGAAACAATACATTTTTGGACGTTCACCATTTGAAATGGGACTGGTTCACCCAAAGCCACCCTTGAAACAAGCCGAAGCATGCTTCAAGTGGTTAGAGGCATGCAGCCACCAGGACGACCAGCTTAATTGGTGGGTTTAGTCATAAGATGCTAGAATTAGTTTCCTTTTATCTAAGTATGCTTTGAATGCATCAATTTCCATTGTGATCGATCAGGACATGGGTCATTCTTGAGGAACCTAATTCGATAGCAGTAGATGGACGGCCCATCAAGCTTGAGATGATTCGTGGCGGAGTGCTAAAAGAAGATGTTTGTAACCTAGTTATGCGCCTGTACCGCCAGCTAGATGATGAGGCTTATCAGAACAGTGGCAATGCAGAACCAAGGTGGCGTCACTTTCTTCCAGCAGAGTGGTCTGTAAGTTCCTGTATCCTGATAATGATTACATGCAACCGAGTCTGGGAAGCAGTATCATGTGCAGATATTGTTCCATTGTACATGTTGACCAGGTGTCTGATCTTGTCACAATTGTATTGCAGTCATCAGCCTTGGAGCATGGAAACAAGATATGCGAGTTATCACCTACAGTAAGATCCATGTTTACCGGTGCACACATCGCGTACGATGTAGGACTTTGCAGGATGGTATGATGGGATTCCTAATGATTTCAGTCTGGATTTAGGATTTGTTGCAATGCATATATGTTGTTTCTCATCAGGACATACGGCTTGCAGGTGATTGCGCCAGTGGAGCTAGATGGTTCGTGGTCGTGTTATGCATGGGATTTCATGGAGAAGCGGCTCAACATCCTTGACCCTCTCTTGCGCCGCAGTGGCAGAAACGAGGAGGTGATAAAGATGACGCACTCTTCATTGGCGCCCCAGCTTCTTAGCGCTCTCCTCGTCTGTGTATCCCGCTACTGCAACTCGCATGGCTATGATCACCAGGAGTCCAGCCCCAACAGCTGGAAAACAGAAATTCTACAGGATTTTGATGGATCGCGCAGTCACAGGTACGTCATTCACATTTCATTAGTGATACTGTTATATGGCTGTTGACCCAGTTACATAAAGCTTAACAATATCTAATCTGCAGAAAGAGTACCACGGGCATGTACACTCTGTTCTACGCCAGAGAATTCGACGGCAAGGGTTTGAGGCAGACTGTCAGCCAGGTAAGTGGTAATTGATCACTTGTAACAGATCTGACAGCTAGTAGAACTCTTTAAGCATCAAGTTTTGGTTGCTAGCACATCTTATATATATACAGTATATATGCGATGCGACTAGAGATTAGAGAAGGACTTGCATTCTCAGATCTGTTGCTCAAAGTTGTATGCTGAATTATATTCGCCGTTGATGTGATGGACCTATATATATCTTATATTCTAGCCTTGAATTCTTGCATGCAGAGAGAGGGAACGATATTAAGCCTTAGGCTATCCGCACTCATCATCCTCTATTTTCATACTCCATACATCCTAGTCATCAAGATTCTCTCATTTACAGTGCTTTCTCCCGTACCCATCCATCCTTTATATCATCCTCTATCCACTATGTGGCCCACTTATTACTTTATAAATATATTCATGTGAGATCTAGTTTTGAAGGATTAATTGCAACGAATTTAATGGTGCAATCGGAATTTAATTTGGTGTTTTAGTTTGTGAGTTATAATATTTTTTTTGACTTGAATTGGTGGGGCCCGCACTATATTCTCCCTCTCTCTCCTCATTTTGTTTCCAGCGTCCGTCCGGAATCTGCCTCTCTCTCCGGTACAGATAGCAGATGGGAGTGGGTGGAGCAGCTCTATACAGGACCCGCTGCAGGTCTTCATCTGGTAAATGCATTCGCTATTTGCTGATATGGAGCCTACAGGATGTTTTACAGGCCATGGCTGCAGATAGTCTTAGGAGGGATCTGCTGTATCAGATGCTCACAAATGCGTGGCAACACCGGCCGTCCTCCGTCGATCGTCGATTGCCCTGTCACGGGCCCTGTTTAATGCTAGTTATTCGTGCTACTAGCTATAAATCTAACTACGCACGATCTATGTTATTATCACCTAGTTGCCTAAAAATGAACTCGATCAGCCCCAGCCCTCAGCGTGGTGTTCTTTTGAGAATTGATCCTCACCACTTGAGGCTTTATTGTTCAGAACTGTTCTTCGTTCGTGGGATTGTAATGAGCTATGGGATCAGTCTCCACCCATCCTGGTGTGGAAAATGGTTTAAATAAATTGTCTCTTTCTTCGTCGGCTTAAGCTTTTTGATTGAATAGTTCATATAAATCAATATGGTATCAAAGTTGGAGGTCCTTTCTCCAACGGTGTTGGCCAGGCTCAAGCCATGACAGTGATCATCATGTGACTGGCCGGGTGACGATGGAAGGGGTCGGTCGCTCGGCCCCTTGGCCGAAGACGTTCCTGTCGGGTTGCGGCAATGGCGATGCCGGCGGAGCGGGCGCCGGCGATTCCAAGTATCCGAGGCTGGGTCCGGGCTGGGGCAAGACATTCTTGGGTGCGGCGCCGTCGATCGTTGTGGGGACGGTGACCTGCCTGGTGCAGCGCGCTGGTCCGGCCTGGTTCGTTGGTCGCAAAGCTGGGAGTGGCCTGGCCATGCAGGATGGTCAGGGATCGGGCGATGGCTCGCCACAATCGCAGCCAGCACTCCAGCAAGCAGAGACAATGGCAAGCCAATGGACAACCGATGGAGTTGTAAGCGAGCTGCAGGTTTCTGATCCTGGTCGGGAGGATCCCATGCTGTTTGAAGCCTCCATGGTCGTGTCGCCTTCCGTGGAGCTGCAGCGAAAAGGACTTGTCTTGGCTCGCAGGCAGAAAAGGACCATGCGGGTGGTTCTTGGCTGGCTGAGTGCGTTGCCTATGAGCATGGACGAGTTCGGCAAATCGATCAGTCGACTTCCCGCGGACAGGTCTTGGAAAGGAAGGTCGTGGTTCCGGTAGGAATCGATCTAGAACCGCACATTGAGCCTATCCGCACTTGGTACTCTAAACTGTTCCTGCGGGATGAAAATAAGGGATCAAGGGCATGCAGCGGGATCCGCTACACGGCGTGCTATGCACTCTCGTTCTCTATTTGTAGTGCGGTGGCGGATATGCGCTATGTGCCTCCATGGCGCAGGTCCTGCTGCATGTGCTGTTGGGTTGAGACTAACCGCGGTGCATACTCTAAAGCCAACCGCAAGGAGCATTTGGCGGACGAAAAGCACCGCAGTGGGGTTTGGTACGCAGTGCGATATGCGCTGCCGTCCGCCAAATACAGCGGCGTACAGTCTATCCGGTATCCATCGGCGAGGGAGAGGAAGAGGAGAGAGAGGTGAGAGATGCAGTGCGGGCCCTACCTTTTATAACTAAGTAAAAAATATTTGAACTCAGAAACCAATAAACCAAAAAAAATTTCGATTGCACTATTAAATTTATTTCAATAAATTCTTGAAAACAAGATCTCACATGGATATATTTAGATAAAATTTATAGAAGATGACAAGTGAGGCCGTTGTTGGTAGTTGGTATAGAGTATAAAATATAGAGGATGACGGGTGCGGAAAAAACGTGTTTAGAGAAGAGAACCTTGATCACCAGGATGTATAGAGAATAAAAATAGAGGATGATGAATGCGGATAACCTGAGAGATAGGAGGGAGAGCGCGCATGCGCGGGAGGAATTTAGCGGCAGGCCCTACTATTTTAACTAACTAAAAAATATATAACTCACAAAAAAAACAAATTAAATTCTGCTTACACCATTAAATTTGTTTCAATAAATCTTTTAAAATAAGATCTCACATGGATATATTTAGATAAAATTTATAGATGATGACAAGTGGGGGCTACTTGTTGGTAGTTGGTATAGAGTATGAGATATAGAGGATAATGAGTGTGGAAGAAACGTGTATAGAAGAGAGAATCTTAATGATCAGGATATATAGAGGATGGAAACAGAGAATGATGAGTTCGGATGAGACCCCTCGACGTGCGGTCTTCTTCAATGGATGTTTGCCGCTAGATGAGCGCACAAAAACACCACTTTTGAATTCTTCGTGCTTTAAGATCGGGCGTCCTCGGGCTGGATTGATTAGGTAAGAACGTCATCTTTACTTAACGAAGTCAGTCTTTTTGAGTTCAGAAATTTATAACTTACTGGATTACTATTTGATCAGTCCTTACAGTCTTCGTCTAGTCTCGCCAAAGTCCATCCTTGCATCCATCCTAGGACTAAACCTTATAGCTATTGCACAACATTATTTGTTCCGTTCGCCACGCTTTGGCTGAATCACTAAAATCACAAAATGGCCCTAGCTATAGGTACCATTTTTTCTTATAGGTGGTTGAAGGAGAATAGGAGATCCTCATAGATGAGGCTTTTGCCACAGTGGCGCTAACATAGTAACATGTGAGCTCAAATGTGCCAGCGAGACAAAACTACCAGGTTAAATGGTTTGGACAGGAGAATGGTGGAATACTTAGTTTTAAATTATAAGTTAGGAGTGAAATAAACCAACAACCGTGTTAAGAGGTTATAGACTTTTTACATCAAATTAGACACCAACCGGCTGTAGCTGATCTAGGAGGCAACCAAAGGGGAGGAGTGAGGGTGCTGAAACTGGAAGAATCTTGTGGGTTGCACTTGCCCTCGGCGTCAGCGAGCAGCTTTCACTTGTCTTGTCATTTTGGATCGGGTCTTCGAGATCAACCAAGAGAGAGATGTCCCGTGCAGATGCAGGTGTTCAACTTGATGGCTACCAAATTGGGGCGAATGGCTTCAAAACCAGAGATCGATGGCTACCAAATTTGTACGTTGTATGGAGCAATGAAGCACCACGCGTTCATTTAGGTACCCCTCTTGTACAGTTACTAGCTACTCAGAAATCAAGATTAAGAAACAAGTTGGTTTCAATGGCCTATAGAAGTCAGCCTACAAAACAGACCACTTGGTTACCTCAATTGTGTTTTCCAGCACATGTATAAAGGTTCATGGTTCATTTCCTAGACAAGAAGTTATACAGAAAGTAAGTGCAAGTATGATTCCTTGTTTAGAGTTACGAAATTGCTATGCTTTCTTAGCTCTGCACCATCCATCATGGCACTTCCTGAGGATCCTCAACATGGTGAGACAGTGCGACACTTGAACAAATCAACAGTATCTGGACTTCTTCCCCTAGCAATTAGCTATCGGTGAACTCAATCCTGGTCTATAACTTTTCACTTGAATATGTTGTCCAACATGTTGTATTGTTTGAAAGATGTTGTAGTCTCAGGTACACACTGCTACCTCCTACGCTTTGACTCCTTCCTCGTCTCTGCAATGTACCTCTCCATGTTGCTCTTTTCCCAAAGGTGCCTTCTCACAAGGTCCTCCTTCCTAGACTCGTCTGAAACACAACATATCACATTATACAGGCTATCCTTATTCCAGTAATACAAATATATAAGTGTTTAGCTCAATAACTAGGCCAGTTTGCTCAATATCTCTATGAACGGTATGAAGCTTGGTCACACTGACAAGCGGCACACGCCTGACCATGCAGTTCCAACCAACAATCCCAATGACTGGACATGCCAATACAGCTTTCCAGGTAAAATAGCAAAGATTAAAAACCCATTGTTTTACCTGATGTCCTATGGAATACAGGGCACATGCTGCAGTGCAGCTGTAGCTATGCATAACAAAACTCCATCATGGTATACTAAGCACAGCTGAGACCCCAACAGCCCAACCCCAGTTAGTTAGGGCCTCGTCAGCAGTAGGGTTTTATTATATATTTATTTGTTAGCATTTGTTCTAGGTAGATTAAGCTATCGAACAACCTTTGCCACCATAAACTTCGCAAACTGAATCTCAAATTTGTTAGATGAGTTCAATTTGTATAATTACCAATATTTTTCCATGTATTCGCAGGTATCTGGAGTGAAATCTGAGTCAACCAGCAAGCATCCTCCCAGGTATATGGTAATTTCTTTATCCGGTATCTCCAAAACCAACAAATCTTCCAAGTAAGTACCTGCCACAATAAAAGTCACAGATGAAGTTCAGTCAATATGCTTCATGTCAAATTTCTAATGAAGAGCAGGTAATTTAAAACGGTTGATGCTGCAGGTGGAGCTCTTGTAATTTGCTCAGCTCAAAATGGACACGTATAGAAGGTATGAACTGACCTTGCCAATGGAGTAAGGCAAAAGTATAAATTGGACACCATATAGCCTCCAGACAGATGGCTTCTCCACCCCATGAATTTGCAATTCAACCTCATTACTTAGCTCTTCTTCAACTTTCCTACATTAGAAATAAATAACTATAAGAAACAATGCTATTATACTCACTATTAAGAACTAAACATAAACTGATAAGTGACAGAAAATTAAGCAACAAGGAACACCTTCCAGATTAGGATAGGCTGCATGTAAACAACATCACTAGAAAGAAAACTTATGTACATCCAGAACCCATCATGATATCAGTATGTACCTTCCAGAAAACTAAAAGAACAAAGAAATTGAAAGGCAAAGTAATATATCAAGCCTGTTAAACACTTTCCAACATCAAATTGACAATGTACAAGACATGTCTTTAAACTTTTAGATGTCTTGAAAGGAGCATATAAATAGAGCTGGAATAAAAGGAGCCTTGTCTCATGAAAATAAGCCAAAAAAGAAATAAGCTTATCAGAAGTCTTTTTCTTACTTATCCACCTGCTTGTGGCCCTTCTTTTTGCTAGCAATTCCTCCTGTTCGCTCAAACTCCAAAGCTTTTAACCTATTTTTGTAAGCAGGAGTTTGCTTGACACTTTCCATGGCCTGCAATAAGTGTATTACACTTTCAATGTTTGCAAGAGTCCATGCTCAAGCATTTGTTTGTGTTTCCATTTTGTGAGTGAGCAAAGGATATAGGATTATATTTGCTTTGTGTTGAAATTCATGAGAATAGGGCATAATAATGCATTAGGTAGTTCTCTAGTTGCAAAGCTTTCCCATGTAAACATAAAAAAATCAATATTAGAGAAAAAATTACAGATGAAGCTTAATACTTTATCTAATTCAACAAAACTAGTTCAACCTACTATGCAACCTTTTGCCAAGATCTAAAATTATGTGTACAGTTTTAAACTTTAAATGACGGCAACACTGAGATAGTATAGAAAAAAGTTCAGCAGAAATTAAGTGGAAATGCTGAAAATAAAAAGAAAATAGCCAACCTTATATAATAGTAATGTGCAGATAACTAGAAAACTGTGTCCACTCTTTTGAAGCAATATAACTGATGGTATGTACAAATTTCTTAAAGCATGCTGTCTATAAGCAATGAAATTCTGGATGTGTTGAGTGTTTGGTCCATAAACAACAAATATGAAATACAGCTTAAAAAGTTGACAACTTTATATTTTCCTTCAATCCCCTGTTCATACCTGGTTATACCTTATTAGCTGATTTATGTATTGAAATGCTGAAACAATTAGAAGAAGACCAATCAACACAGCACGAGGATCCTACACATAGGCACTGCAGTTAGTTGTAGTACTATCAAGGAATATCTGCACAAACTTTTCATGGATGGAAAAAATCAAACCGTTTTATGTCCATAGTATGCCCTATAATACTGAGCTCTGTTATAGAAAACCTGAAATGAACGGACACACAATCAGTTACAGTGCGCAGATGTCACAGATAAAAATCACAGAACCACTCTTACACTTTACCTTCATAATTATTAAAATATGAAATCTTGTGAAAACACAAATTTGAAATTTCTTGGGTTTTCATAAATAAATTGAGAGCAATAATCGACTTCTGAATTAATGCTTCAGTTTTCAGGTTCTCGGTATCCATTTTTTTAGAGAAAGTAAAGTTAGGCCTGTTCAATGCAAGTTACTATTTTTCAGAAAAAACTGATTTCTATGCATTTTCAAATTCAAACTTAAACCCAGGATGAAGATTTGAGGTAGAAAATTAACTAAAGTTAACAAATAAAGTAGATATAGCATGTATAATAACCTAAAATAGTACATATGTAGCATACTTCTCCTAGTTTTGCTACCCTTGCTAGGCTAGGACATGTATTCCACAATAGATATTACAGATATTTTTTTTTTCCACAAAGGCCGAGGCTGAATTTCATTACTGCAGCAACGAAATTACAGAGCTCAGATTGTAATGTAAAGAACAGAAATGTAAGATATTACAGATATAATAGTGAGTAAACCACATAACTCATCACGTCTTCTTCCGTGGAGCATATAAAAATAATCCAGAAATAAATGTTTTGGGAAACGATATGTAACAACTAACAACAGATAAGCATGAAAGATGAAACAAATCAAAAGGAACAACACAATTCTTTTTTTAAAGCACAAGCGTTTCATGAGTCCTAAGAGCCTAAAGGTCTAGTTGAGAATAGTATTTACAAAATGGAATAAGCATCATTTACTATTGCTGCTTCGAAAAATGTAATAGGAAGGCATGTTTAGCAGCTAAAAAGATTGACAAGGTTCCAATGGACCTCTTAATTCAGATGAGGGCATAACAGGAAATCTAGCAAGTGACAATGAAACAAATGGTGGCAAATAAGGAAAAAAAATAATGTTCACCATCTAATATATGTGTTTACTGAGGTCTGAAAAAGCTAAAGATCTAATTAAGTGTAATTCACTCATATAAAAAGTCTGAAAAGGCTGTGTTTGGATGCAAGATATATTGTGTAATCTGGACTTCTCTTTTCTGTAGAAGCTGGCCAAAAGCTATGTGTGTTTGGATTCCAAGCTGGATTCTAGAAGCAAGCTTTTATAATCTCCTAGAATCCAAAAAGGACCGCAGCTCAATAGTTCATATCTAATGATGAGCATTCATAGCTAATAATGTGTTAAGGCAAAAGTACACAGTAGTAAGTAGTATGTAAATAGGTAGATAAACAGAAATTAACAGCACATAATTGTTTAAACAAATAAAACTATGTGACCATGAAATGTGAAAAGGTGGGTACATTCTTACGAGTCAAAATGCTTCTAGTGACAGAAAGCAGAAAAGCATTTAATGGAATGATGAAGAGTTGATAATAGCATAGTTACATTATTTTCTTGACAGGGAGGGAATGCATGTTTACCTCCTCTGGGTGCTCAATGGCATAGTCATACTGCTCTCTAGTGGATTCATCCTTCAGAATCTGATGGATAAAAACAAATATAACAGCTCAGGAACCAAACATTTGGAAGGGCAAATTAGGATGGGGGATGAGTTTACCAATTCAAAGGTATCAAAAATTAAGAAACAAACAAAGGGCAAGGCAAGATGCAAGTATTAGTCAGCAGCAACATACCACACAAAGGAACTATGTAATTTCATCGTGCAAGATCAGTATGTTTATTACGGTCAAAGGAACTATTTAATTTCATCGTGCAAGATCAGTATGTTTATTACGGTTCCATTTGTGAAGCAGGCTTGTCCGCGGGGCAGCAAATAGGCATTTTTTGTGGATTCCACGAAATCCACAAAAAATGGCCTATTTGTGAACAAGCCTGCTTGCATGGACAACTTGGCAAATATGCCAAGCTATTCACAAATGTTATTTCAATTATTTTTATCCAGAGGTAGAAGTTCTTGAGCCAGCAAACAATATGATCAGCAATTAAGAATAATCTCAACTCGGTTCTTGGCATTGGAATAGTTCTTGAGCCAGCAAACGAAGTCTTTAATTACCAATTGCACATCAGCACCGGTCACTCATAAAAATGAGTAATTCGATCAAACCTCAATGAAAAAACTAAAACTCAGAGGACTTGAATTAATTAAGGAAGATTAAATTTCAAAAAGTAAGAAGAAAAACTGTCACAACTTGCAAATATAAGGACATGTATCAAGGAGAAGGAACCATGCATTTGCTAACTCATTTTACCACAGAACTACATATTTAAGAACATTTCAGCCACCTCAAGTAACAGGAGATGTGGTTTTGTCACCTCAGACAACAGTTGTCAGAAATGAACTTAAGAAAGAGAACTCTCAAATCTGGTTCTGAATAGTGCCAAGCATGTAGTTCCATGATATATGTCTTCAGAACTGTGGTATTGTGATAGTTTGTTCAGATTACATCTAGTGTTGTGGACTTTACCCAAGTATAAAAAGTATCCATGCCAAGAAGCTCAATTAGCTCGTACTGTAGGTTTCATAGCTTGACAAGTGCCTACCATTTTGGAGCGGCATTCCAAATACTGCGGTTAATATACCAACCAATTTGAATAAAATAGACGAATGGAATTCATTAACATATCAGTGCACGTGATCAATCCTCCACCATTGGCACCAAAGCAGTGGAATTAGACATATAATAGATCTTGGGCACCACGAATGGCTCAGCCAGCCAGGAAGATATGCAAGCAAGATCCAAATGGGCAGGGGTCCACGCCAGACCTCGTAAGCATTGGCGATCTTGACGAAGAGCTTCCGCGACTCCGGATCGGGGTTCTTGTCCGGATGGCTGCAGAGCACAGAAATTGCAAGAAACGATCAGCGCCGGGTCGGATCAGGGGCAAGAACCGAGGAAGGAAGCCAGGAGGAACTCACTGTTTGAGAGAGAGCTTGTAGTACGCTTTCTTGATGTCCGACGCGTTCGCGTCCTGCTTAAGCCTGCGGCACATCGATTGCTGAGCGGGGCAAGGAACCAGTCAAATGGAGGGGGAGAGGAGGGAGACGGTACCCTAGGAGGTCGTAGCAGTCGTCTTCGTCGCAGTAGATGGCGTTAGAAGCGGGAAGAAGAAGGAGGAGGAAGACGAGGGAGAGGAGGTGGGGAGCCGCAGCCATGGAGGCGGATCCGAACTCCGAAGGATGCGTACCCAGGGCCCAGGCGCCTCGCTTCGGTTGGAAGAGCAAGGCCGCGCGGCGGGGCCGGCTTGCTCCTCGCCGCCGGGAGCGCTGTTACGAACCAGGCAGGCAGTGCCACTCAATCACCACTCCAATTTCAGTGATAGAACTCCAAATCGGAGATACAGGAATGGGGACAGAGCAAGAAGAAGAGGACAGGTAGGAGACGGGCTTCAGAATTGTCGATAACCGATTCAGTTACACGGGGAGGCCGGCACACAGGCCCAAAACGCAACAAAGCGGCCCAACTCGCAGTCCGACCCGCATCCAGCCTCACTCCCGCACCTTGAAATCCAGCTTGACCTGATGTTGGGCCTTGTTCTCTTTGCAACCTTTTGCACTCTCTCTCCATCACATCAAGTTTTTATCCGCATGTATGGAGCACTAAATGTAAGTAAAAAAAATAACTAATTGCACAGTTTGGTTGTAAATCACGAGACGAATTTTTTGAACCTAGTTGGGCCACGATTGGACAATATTTGCCAAATATAAACGAAAGTGCTACAGTTGCGAATTTCACTCTCTCTCCTCCATCTAAACAAGGCGCAAATCACCCACATCCACTTTTGTCAGAGTTCTCCAGTCAGCCAAACAGTCCTCCAACTTAGCAGGGATAGTCACATTAGTGTTGCTGATTCCTAACTGCTGAGGAGAGTGACCATAAAGCACTTGAAAGGGAGATCGGCCTAGTGTTGAATGATAAGCAGTGTTATACCAAAAATCTGCTGAGGATAGCCACTTATGCCACTATCGGAGGCAGGAGCTGAGTGCACAACCAAGAAATGTCTCTAAACATTGGTTGAGCCTTTCAGTTTGTCCATCGGTTTATGGGTGGTATAATTAACTCATAATCAACTTCGTACATGAAAGTTTGAAGAAATTCTGACATGCGAAGCTAGTGAAGATTCAGTCTCTATATGATATTATAGCTTGTGGCAGGCCATGAAGTTTATAGACATGGTCCATATAATGTTGAGCCACTCTTGTAGTGCAGTAAATGGATGAGCCAAGAGCACAAAGTGTGCATAGCCGTTACATTATTGCAGTGTATCCGTTTGATGGTGGCAAACCTTCGATGAAATCCAGGCTGACAACAGGCCAAGCCTCTTTTGGGTGTTGTAGTGGGCACAATTTTGAAGGAGTGTCCATAGACAATATGTACCACAATCATTGACGTATAGGCCATAGTTAGTACCAGTCACGTCAAGAACAACATAATATACCATTAATCTTTATTATTATATCAATCAAGGGAAATTACAATTATCTTTTTGTTGTACGTTATTGCTATCGCAAGATAATTAAAATCGATGTGTGTGTGTGTGTAGTATAGTTGATGGTTTTGGACTTCTTCCATATCTGTTACCTCGCACTCGCAACCACAAACGAGTGCAGTACGTGTAGTCCCGGTATCGTCGTCAACGTCCTTACGCCGATGGCGATCAGCACCGCCCAGCCTTGAACCCTACGGCGCCCCCGCCAACGTCGTACAGCACCTCGAACGTCCGCTGCTGCACGTTGCCGATGATGCCCAGGGAGCTGTCGTCGCTGTTGGGCGCGAAGGCGAGGCAGCTGTCCAAGATGATCCCGCTGGCGTCGAGGTTGACGACGGCGCCGCCGGAGAACACTAACGCGACGGTCGGTATGCTGACGCTGGACTGGCCGCTGAAGTCGAAGCAAGTGTCGAGGATGCCGCTCGGCGGCGCCGGCGGGTACTGCTTCATCCCGGCCTTGAACGCGGACGACAGCGCCGAGTAGGCCGTCGGCGGCAGCCGCGTGAGGACCGTGCCGGAGTCCATGATCGTGCCGGCGGAGAAGACCGAGGTGGGTATGCTGAGCTGCCTCCCGCCCACCCTGATGGCCTGAAGGCGCACACCGTAGAACGTGGGGACCTGGCTGCTCCTGAGCATCGGCGTCTTGACGAAGCCCGAGGTCCCGGCGCCGAGCGTGAGGAACCCGGAGGAGCTCGGCGTCGGCGGGAGGCAGTAGGAGAAGGCCGAGCCGAACGTCCCCGCCGTCTGCGACACCAGCGACTGCGCGCCGCCGCCGAGCCCCATGAGCCCGTCGGTCTGGTCGTTGAAGCCCGACTCCACGTTGCTGCACCCGAACTGGAAGCTCCTGACGGAGCTGGAGCCCAGCGCGAGCGTGTCGGCGCTGTAGGTCCCCGTCGTGCTGGAGCCGTCGCCGTACGTGACAATGTACTGGCACTGGGAGCTGGAGCAGCCGTTGCCTTCCTGGCCGAGCTGCGCGCAGGCGGCGGAGCCGCAGGAGAACGGGGAGTAGGTGCGCGACGAGCTGGGGTCGAAGAGCGGGTCCGCCTGGGAGTGGCACTGCGAGCACGGCTTGCACTGCACCCACGACACGTCGCTGCCGGTGTCGATGAGCATGGTCTGGGTCACGGCCAGCGAGCCGAGGCGCACGGTGATCAGGTACTCCAGCGTGTTCAGGGAGGTGCCCAGCGTCGTCGGCACGGTGGCGGCGTCCGATTGCTGGACGTCACCAGCGGCGGCGCCGCCCTTGACGGCGCTGGAGAACTTCCGCTGGATGTAGGCAGCTCGGAGCTGGTCGCGGTGGAGCGTCTCCTCCAAAGTTGGCACCTTCTTGGTCGGCAACGGCGAGCATGGGCCGTGACGGTGATGCAACGCCACCGTGGCGGCGCCGGGCGACGACGGAACCACTGAAACCAGCAAGGGAAACGATTGTCATGTCGTATATAGTGTTTATTTATTATTACAAGTGTGCACAAAATAATTAACCAAGTGGCAACTGCTGATGCGTGCAGCGTGCACGGACAGTAGTACGGCATCACCTTTGGACTCGGAGCAGGAGGACTGGGTCCTCAGAGAGGCAATGGACAGAACCTTGTAGCTGCCATCATCGCCTGCCTGAGCAATGGGAGAGCGATAGCTGAGACAAAAGAGGAGGAGGAGAAGAAGCTTCGGAACAGAGGCCATGGCTTGCGGTTGCTTGCTTGTTGCCACTTTGCTAGGGCAATGCTGCAGTGAGGTTGCCGCTTCAGGAATGCACCTGCTTATATAGAGGGAGGCAGGGAGCAACATGAACGCGGGCAGGGTGTCCCGGCAGCTACGCAACCAGTAGGATTCATACCACGACGGAGACTCGTGGTGGACTAGGCAACGGTGGCGTGCATACATGATACTACATGGTGGGACGACCAAATCGGACCCAAAGGCGTGCGGTCTTCTTCGGCGGATGTTGCCGCCTTGATCAGCGCACAGAAAGACCACTTTTGAATTCTTCGTGATAAGATTGGGCGATGATTAGGTAAGAACGTCATCTTTAGTGAACGAAGTCAGTCTATTTGATCGAGTTTGGAAATTTAACTTACTGGAGGATTAGGCAACTGGCTTATATATATTTAATGACAACGCATTTGCGCAGCAAGTTCCGACTTCGAATTATTGCTGGAGTTTGGAAACAGGGGCAATTTGCGTAACAAGTTTGCATAACAAGTTTAGGACTATTGAACGATGCTGAATGAATATTAAAACCGTTCATAAATTATGGCTCCTCTCCTGTCATTTTTATTCCTATCATTTTCACGCAACACGCAAAGTAATATAGTCCGTACAACTGAAGATTGAAATGGTTGATTTGAATAACTTAACTCATCAATCATCTATAGTTATAGACAGGGGTCTGTTTGTAACTACTCCATAAACTCTATTCCAAAAACTTCATCTTGTAGAACTGAAGATTGAAATGGTTGATTTGAATAACTTAACTCATATCAATCATCTATAGTTATAGACAGGGGTCTGTTTGCGACTACTCCATAAACTCTATTCCAAAAACTTCATCATGTAGCAACTTCCAAAAAATCTAGAGTTTATGAAGTACTTCTTTACGTGCTCTTACAACTCCAATTTTTTTCATGAAGTAAAGTTATGTGGAGCCAAACTTGTTTGGCTGAAAAATGTGGAGCAAGTTAAATAGCAGAGCAGTTCCAAACACTCCCCTAATCTACACAACAAAAAAAAAGCCAAAAAACTACGAGACGACAAAAAAGGGAGAGTGGGTTCGAGCGAGCGTCACCGCTCCTCATCTTGCTCCTTACCACCACTGTCGTCGCCACATAGGCCCCTCATCATTCTATGGTGAGTCTGTTAATGGTAGAAAGAAGAGGAGATCCATCACTCTTTTACATAATTTATTTTATATCTACAATGTTTAGGGTTTAAGTTGATAAATTTATGGAGGAAATCAAATGGTTTTTTATCAAAGATTTTTTTACCTGCAAGATGGCTTCTATGATTGTAACGATGAGGTCGCATTGTAGGTTTAAATAAAATCAGCATAAGGCCGATCTGTAGCCATTATCTGCAAGGCAATGTGCTTCTGGACACTCCCCATGAGGATAAGAACTCAAAGTTATTGATCTCATCGTCGATGATCACGGAAAGAAAATTAGACATACATGAGGGTGATGAACCTGCAGCCTATGTTATATCCACTAATACCGCGTTGGATCTTATGGCATGTTCAAAGTTTTAGGAGCATATATAGGAATTGCACTTTGCGTATCGAGGAATGCCATTGGGAAGAAGAAGATGATGAAAGAATCTAGATAGAATAAAGCAATTTTTATTTTAATTTTTTTATGTGTATTTTGGGATGTATTATATCAAGTTTTAATATAATTCCTTCTTCACTTTGAAAAAAATCTCAATTATTTGTGAAAAAAGATACTCGAGTGCTTGTAATTTTTAGACATGCATGGGGTCTCCTCGCTTCTGCTTGCTGCTGGAACTTGGAACTTGATCACTCAAACAGTCTTCTTTCTTTTGCAAGGGAACCATAAAGTCAAACTAATCAAACTTGCATGCAGTCTAAATATGTTGTAAGCCAAATATTATTTATCTGCCTTCATTAAGCCACAAATCATTTTTTCGACTTCTCTTTTTTTTTTTTTTTGAGAGAGAACAGGAGAGGCCCGAGGGCCTCTACTGAGGATTTTATTAGAGCAGCAACCAAGAAGGTTTGCGGCTCTAGCTTGGTAAGCTTTTCAGTGAGTGCCCTGTCTCTCTTAGCTGAGCAGGGTAGCTAGGGTCTCTAGAAATGCTCACAACAATAGTGAGAAAAAGGGTCTACTCATAACAGACATAATATAGGTTTCAACTTGTCAAGTTAGCAGAAATTTAATATGAACAAGATGCCCCCTTTTTAATTATACGATATTTAGATGAAGCTAACTAGCAATCAATTTGTCTTACTAATTAATTAGCTTGTTCTAAAACAATGGTGGGAGTATTTGTCTGCATATATACTATCATTTGGTAATATATATATGCAATAGCTTTGCATACGTATTTGGAAGTTAACATTCATCATGAACGATGATGAAACCTAGTCATGCATCATTGACTTCTACTAAGCTTGTGTTAGTTTTATAATAATAATAGATTAGTCTGGTTCGTGAAATTTATTAAGCTTCAAATGTGGGCTTTCAAGTGAGAACACAGGTATATGCTAGTGCTACGGACTTGGGCTCATCTGCTACTAGTAGCCAGTATATAAAATGATAAATAGTGACCATCAGCAAACTACATTTCCAATATTCCACCATTATTATTGTACTTTGTCCCATTGTGTCATGCTGGCATTGTTCACCTGATGGCGCCATTTTGTAGAAAAGCCGGGTTCGGCAACACGTCACATCGCTGGAATGAGATTCTGAATCTGAATGAACTGTAGCTCTAATGGATCAGTCTACGTCCCGTCCTTCAGAAGTCCCGTCCAGAAGAACTAGTATATGATGAGAACTCGTTAGCAAACCTCCACACGTTAAGTCCAAGAACCAATCATTTCTTGCAAACTATACCTGAATGCTGTAATAATAACGTTGTTTTCTCTTTGCTAATGCTAATACAGGGTGCTGCTATTGTACTCCTTTTCTACAGATTTAGTCTCCAAATATCCATCGACGTCGTCGCCGCGATCACCGCGGAGGGGGCCGATTGGGCAGCGGCTGGATACGCGCCTGTGCAAGCTCTTAGTCTATTCTGGTCGCAAAATAGTGCCGCCATGTAATCTATAATTCGAATCCAGTAGCTAGGGCTTTGTTTCCGCATTCGTTGAGGCTTCTCGCCTTGACTCGCGGCGGGGGCTGTGAACTTGCTTTCCTCTTAATGAAAAACGGGCTTTGCCCGGTCGTGAAAAAAAAAATTGTAAACCTAGCTTATTATCGGCTTGCTCTGATTGCAACTGAACGTAATCTCTCTGTCCACTGACCACACCCTCCGTCCCCTCTCTCGCGCGCGTCTCTACTAGATGGACTGGACCAGTGACCAATGGCCAATACGTTCGTGGTATTCAGTTGCTTTCTTGACTTTTTGTTAAAAAAAAACTTTCTTGACCCATTTCTGCCCGGCCCCTATAGCTTCCGCCTGTTCTGCGTTGGCGACGCCGTCGCCGTGGCGCAAGTGCGGCCGGCAGCTGCCGGACCTTTTCCCTTGGAGTACGACTGTTCCAGCCCGGAGTCCCGGAGTAATCACCCCATCTAACTGATCGACATTCCCGGCTCGGCTTCCCTTGTTACTGCTTCGTTCTCGATCGGCAAGGAGGCAAGCGTGGAAACGCGATGGACTTTGCTTGCGCCGACGCCGCACTTCGATGGAGTCTGTCATATAATTGTGGACAAAACACGTCAATAGGTACTCCTATAAGATGTCACAACACCTGTAGAGTGTAGACAAAACTTGTATACACATTGTTTCTTATTATCACAGCGGCATCATTTACCTGCTGGATGGTGGATGCATCGCTTGCGTGCGTGGTCGAGCGAACTCGATCCATCCCTGGCGGCCATGGTGTTCCAGCTCTTGCCGCGTGATGACTGTCGTGAGAGTGAGAACGGGTTGCTGTTCCGTGGAAATTGTGCACGCGCACTGAGCTTTCTCCGCCCTTGGCTGTCGGACTTGGGCTGCGCCCGGTTCTGCTACGTGGGTCAGGGTTTTGCTTACCGTTTTGACGAACCGAACCGCCGGTGGCCGGTAGCGGTTTACCGAGCGGTAACCGCCAAATACCGGTCGAATTCAAATTTGAATTTGAAATTTCAAATCTCAGCAAGTCATTCGGTAGGGACGGTTTACGGTCGGTTTGAACCGTTTACCGACCGGTTTTAACGGTAACCGGTTCAAACCGGCCGACTGTCTTTTTTTTTAATTTTGGCTAGAAAAAATTAAAATTTTCGGTATGACCTTTACAGAAAATAATGTCGAAGAGCACACAAAGTCATAATAAATATTGTCACACAAATACATAGTGTATAAATAAAAGTCCGTACCCACCGGTGGCAAACAAAGTCACACCAACGAAACAACAAATAGTCCGATACAAATACATGGTCTCATGCACATATCAACGCTGTGATAGGAATGGAAAGACCCCCATTCCGCACCCTTGCTCATACTCGGCGGTGGACATAAGATTGATACCTCGCACTCGAAGGAGGTCGGCCTTGAATTCTTGCCAAGATTGGCCCGTCCATGCCGCCGTTGTCTCCCATTCTTGAACTAACAAAGTGTAAAAATGAGGGTGTCCCATTCATAGACCCATCTAGTCGGCCGCTGCATGGTCATGTCAGGAACATGGTAGTTGTAAGGAGCCTGTGAGGTATCGCTGTAGGAGGAAGAAGAGTACTGTGGAGTATCGTAGTCCGTCGGTGCATAGGCTGTCCTCTGTGAAGTCGGCTGTCCATGGTCTTCATCTTGAGTAGCATGTGTGAAATACGTCTCGCCTGCAATGAACCATAATTAGAACTCACATAAAAGAAACAAATATACGTAAGTAGGTGCAATTGATACCTGTGAAGTGAAGACCACCACCACCAGCACCGCTAGCACCTCCTCCACCACTACTATACCCACGACCACCACCACCACCACCACCACCATACCCACCACCGCCACCGCCACCGACACCGTCACCGTCACCGTCACCATCACCGTCATCATCATCGTCAGCAGAGCTGCTATCTTGAGACTCGATCACGGTGGACTACGCCACCCTCCTCGTCCGTCTCTGCGTCATTGCTCACTACCTGTTGTACTTGTTTTCCTTTTTTTTTTTCTTTCTTGGGGTTAGTTTGCTTTGGTCCAGCCTGGAACTTCCTCTTTCCTAGGTGCGTGTCACCCACATGTCTACGGGCCCAATCACCGATGGAATCATCCCCGTAGCCCTAGCGCAGATCTGCGGGGGTCTATTTGGTCTCGCTAACGTAAAACAAAAATTGGCATGAATAAATTGTGCTACATAAGTGGCTAATTGATACAAGAACAAACAAATACGACAAGATGGGAAGGCAACGGGACATCATCATCATCATCATCCTCATCCAAGACTGGATCCACGTTCGATCTCCCATACTCCATCCATTCGCGAACCGGATTCTCCCGATCATAGAAAGAAATATGCGCAAACGGGTCAATAAAATCACCTTCATCACGCGTTGGCGGGCCGTCGACCTCCGCAGCCGTGAGCCGAAGGTTGTAGTTGACATACACAAGCTTGTTTAGTTTTTTGTGCGACAACCGATTGCGAACCTTCGTATGGAGCAAGGCAAAGGTGCTCCAGTTCGCTCGCATCCACTAGAGGAAACACACTGTGCAACAAGCCGCAAAGCAAGACGCCGCAACGCCGGGCGTGTTTCTACCAAACAAAGATCCACCAAGGCCGCGCAAGTGAATTCAAATTTGATGTTAGTTGCACATAGAAAGAAGAGGGGAAAAAACATAAGTACGGAGAAATTCTTACATGGGGTTGTCTTTGGGTCTTCCGCCATTCGCATTGTCGGGCCACGCCAAACTCACCAAGCTTCTGTCGAAATACCTCGGCCTCCCCGCAATGCCTCCTTCGCTACTTCAACATCCACCATGCGAGAGAATGCATCCTTCAATCCTAGGAACATTTCTGCGGTGGGATCTAGTTTGTACGACGACTTTGGATTAAGAACAGCCATTTTGCGGATTTAGACAACAATAACATACGTTAAATATTGAATAACAACAGTTCGTATAATCATAAGGCATGATCATACCTGCGGCAGCAACATAGGTGCCTACGTAGACATCCATAATCCGAGTCTCTAGAATCTGTTTGTACTCTCTCCATGTTTCCACATTATTTTCGAAGAATTGCTTGCATCTCCCCCTTTCACCATCCGGAAGCGATACACCACATCACACAAGTTCGGCCGCTTATCTTGATCGGCAAAGCGAAGGAACTTGTACACCGGGCCGAACCGTGTCGATGATGTATTTCAAACCTGCCCACCACTTTGCATACTTGACGGTAGTGCATGAGCATAACGACCTTCCGTAGTCCCCGCCCACTTGCTCAGTAAAAAACTTCGAGATCCCATCCACCGCATGAATTCCTCATGTTTCCTGTGAAAGCTCTCGAGGAACATGTAGTTGGTCCCAAATCTAGTGGCATTCCACTTGACCAACTCACCACCAAAAGCTTTCCTCATCATGTCATTCAACGAACCATGGTTGTGCAACCAAGTTGAAATACGCTTGCAAACCGTGATCATACCAAATGGTCCAACCTCTCACCAATGTCCTTCAACATCAAGTTGATGGTGTGTGCAAGACAAGGTGTCCAAGCAATGTGCGGATACTCCTCCGAAATATGTTTGTATGCTTTCTTGTAGTTTGCACCGTTGTCGGTTACCACATGACCGACATGCTCCGATCCAATCTCCTTTACCACCTTAGAAATCTCCTGAAAATAATAGGCACATTTATTACTAACGTGGCAAGAATGTGCAATTCCCAAAAATGCATAGACACATGTCCAAATAAATTACCGAGTAGAGGTATGTGGCCGATTGACTCTTTCCAAATCGCATCAATAGACTTGTGAAACCACGTCACCCCATTGCAATATATCGAAAGTTGATCACACTCATTCTAGTCGGGCCGGTCAAGAATCACACATCAACGTGACACCAAAAGTGGGCCAATCCTTCGGAACTTTGCGAACCTTGCCTTCAAGTCCTGCTTTCGTTCTTATCAAGGTACTTGCCATCAATTTCCCTTCCAATGGGGGGACGTGATCCCTTCACCGCAAAAATAACGAAATCATTAAATTAAAGAAACAAACGTAATGCAACAAGTTCTCCAAGTATAGCTACTTACCCCACTTCGTGTCTCTCTCGATCGCACTCACAAAGTACGGACTATCGGCCTGTCGTCCGGGATTCCTGCAAAATGGAACCACTTTGCCCAACCTGTACCAATAGCTTCCCTCGCTTGCCTACCCCTCTGGTCCATTTGCCGATATCAATCCTTGGTTGCACCATTCCTCTCCTCCCACCGGCCGCCAAATTATAGTTCTCGACCACCACGGGAGTCTCCCTCCGTGAACCGATCTACCAAAGAACCTCCCAAAAGGATTCCGCCCCTGCGAACCACCACCCCGCAAGCCACCACCACAGAAACCACCACCCCGCGAACTACCCCCTCCTCGCTCGTAAATACCTCCTCTCGCTTCCACCCCCGTCGGTACTCCAGTTCTTCTTTGATCGGGCGGAGTGCTTCCCCGCAATCGAGCTTCATATTCA
The DNA here is from genome assembly GCA_015844335.1 of Chrysopogon serrulatus. Classification (NCBI taxonomy): domain Eukaryota; kingdom Viridiplantae; phylum Streptophyta; class Magnoliopsida; order Poales; family Poaceae; genus Chrysopogon; species Chrysopogon serrulatus. The sequence goes on along the minus strand of JADLZL010003498.1, from coordinate 63,001 downwards.
TCATCATTGAGGGGAGTGTTTCCCTCCGGCAGCCGGCCCTCTCTCGTGCCAACTTCTTTCGAGCCCGGGCAGAAGTTGCCTTCCTAGTCCTATCAATATCCCGCTGAAAATACTCCCGGACATCCGGTGGCACCCCTGTTGCAATGCACCACCTCGGTCCCTCGCCCGGCCAAATGTTGTTTGAATCTCGTGCAACCACCACCTGATTTACGAGAGTAAGACAATAGTTGCATCGCCATCCGTAAGCAAGATTCACGCCATGTTCCCATACATTGTCTTTCTGTCTTCCTGACATTGTGCACCTACGAACGAAAATGCAAAATAAAAAATAAAACAATCACATATATAAATTGTACACAATGTCACACCAAAATAAAATGTAGGTAAACAATATGCATAAATCATTTACAAAATAATACCTACCTACAAAGTGTCATTTCGGGTTTATATAAATTGTCCTACACATCCTACCTCTAATCTTAAATCCTAAAGCAAAATAAACTACACATCCTACATCTAATCTTAAATCCTAAATCAAATCCAATCTAAATCCTAAACTAATTTTTCCCTAGAACCTATGTAAACCCTAAATGAAATGCTCATTAATTCAAATCTTTGCTAAAACCTTTCTAAAACTACCTAAATCCTACCTAAACCTATCTAAAACTACCTAAATCCTACCTAAATACAAAAGAAAACAAAAAAAAAAAGCACACTTACCTCTGTCGGTAAACCGCCGGCGTCTCGGTCGGTAAACCGCTCGGACCGAAGCGGCTTACCGCAGCCGCGCCCGGACGCCGCCACATCCGGGGCCGGGCCGTAAACCGAACTTACCGAACCGGCTTACCGAGCTCGGGGGGACGGTAGAATGGCGCGGCCCGGCCGGTTCGTCGGCGTCTTGCGGGGAAGGGAAGAAAGGGAGGGGGCGGGTGGGGGATTCCGGGGATACGCCCCCCAAATATTCAAATCTGGCTTGGGGCCGGGTTGGGCCTCATGGGCCTAACTGGGCCGTGGTTTATTTTTTTTTTTTTCAAACTTCCATACGTCCATAAAAATACTAAACGAACTCAAATTTGAAAAAATTTGACACCATTCGATTCTATAAATCATGAACTATTTTTAGAAATTTTTTATAATTTTTTTTTTTTTTTTTCAAATTTCAAATTTCAAATTACGGCCGGTTTGTACCGCCCGATCCCGAATCGCCCGCGGCGGTAAGGTCGGTTATTGGCCAAACCGGTCGGTAACCGACCGGTAGAAAAACCTTGATGTGGGTTCGGCGGGTTTTGTTTGTTTGGCAGCGGGGGATTCCTGGACAGTTGCGTGTGGCGCGTCCGTATCTGTAACAGCGACGTGCGTCGTCAAGGAGCAGATTCCTTCTACGCTGCGTCTTAGTTTTGTGTGGCCCCCGGCCTGCGGCAGTTGGTGTATTCATCCACTGGAATCTTCTCTATCAACTACACTAATTAACGGTACTGTGTAGTGTGTACTAGTACTGCGTGTGTACGCGCTTTGCCGTTGTTCTTTGAGAGTCCGAGAGAGATGGACGAGACAGGCCGGACGAGCTTTTCAGGAGCTGTGCAAGCTTCCCCGGTTGGGCACAAAATGCCGTCGTAGCTCCCGGCCCCAAAAAAGTTGCTGCACCTGCACAAGCTGAGATGCCCTCTCACTATACAGATAGCTGTGTTTTGTACGTTTCAATTATTCCGATTGAGATTAACGGTGAAATGATCGGTACTTTATTTATTTCTTTTTGTAAACTAATAAAGGGAATCAATGCTACAACGGCCGGTGTGATATTTTGTTGTCCGACAGCGGCTATGCTCTCTGCGCAACGTACGTAACCGCTGGGAGCACCAGCAGGAGCCTGCCTGAATGAGAGACAGCTCTTGTGCATCTTGTATCACTAGTGCAGAAATGATTTCTCCTGGCGCCAGGATTCCATTTATACATGCGGTCATGTTAATGGACGTCGGTATTAAAAATCACGTGGGACCCGACTTCAGAACCGCCCGGTGAAAACATATTAACACCGGGCGGTTGGCTAAAGCCGCCCGCCGATCTTGATGGCTCCATTAACACTGGCGGTTAACTTAGCCAACCGCCAGTGTTAATGTGCACTATTGCTGGCAGCCAACCGCCAGTGTTGATGTGCTTTCATCGGGCGGTTGGGCGAGCCAACCGCCAATGCTAGGTCTGCTATAAAAATACCCCTCCCCTTCCTCCCCGACCAAAGACAAGAACCCGACGCCAACCTTCTATTGTTGGCGATTTGGGGGTCCAGATTTCCTAAAATACAAGGGGGAGGTTTTGATCTTCAAATCTTGGAAGGAGGTTGCTAAAAAAGGTTAGTTTATGCCCCTCTTGCATCTTTTTAGCCAATATTGCTCATTTGTAACCACTTTTTGGATCTAGAGTTTCACCATGAGTGAGAGGGGGGAAAAGTTAGGGTTTTCTCTCTATTTGATTACATATGGTGATTCAAGATGGATTTTAATGTCTCTCTTAGCTCTTGCCATAATTATTTCTCAATTAAAGATTCTCTTCCACTATAGATTTAGTGTTTCATACATGAATAGGTTCATTTTGAGAGAAGAACTTGAAGATTGTTTCTTATTTACTTGCTAGGGTTATTTTCATTAGATTTAATTTTAATTATTTTTGTTTAGATAATTAGTAGTGTTTAATTTATTTAGGAAGAAGAAGTATTTAATTATTCTTGCCATAATTAATTACTATGTCTTTCTTCAATAGTAGTCTAATTAATTGGTTGATTATATTTTTTTTCGTTTGTATTAATTTTTTTGAAGGGGTTAGTGCTATATTAAGTAGCTATGTATAATTGTTTATTGAATTCAAATTAATTGGTAGATTTGATTAATTATTTGCCATGCCTCCTCTCTCATACTTAGGGAACCTTAGGCCTCAACGTCTATAATTTGGGAAATATACAAGGACGAGGTTTTCTAATTACATAGAGTAGGTTGTTGATCATCAAAAGGTTAGTAAATCCATCATACATACGAGATTTCAAAAGGTTTATTGATTAAAATACATAGATTATAATGAATTCGTTATATCTGTAGGTAACCGATGGAGAGATCATTCTGGATGTATAATTTATCAAGAGTATCCATCATACATACCGAGCTCAAAAGCTTTATTGATGCCGCTAAGATGCATGCATGGGGAATACAGAGACGAAGCATATACCTTGTCCTTGTGTAGATTATAAAAATATTACGGTCTTTGACGATACACAAACAATATTTTCTCATCTACTCCGCCGAGGATTTATGAATGATTACTTGATTTGGACAAAGCATGGAGAGGGTAGCTCTACCCCATATCCAGCTACAACCCCTGCGAACATCAACCCCAATGGCCCTGATATGCTTGTTGACGACGGATGCCAGTTCATACATGAGACACAACATCAGAGTCAACCTGATATGCCAAATGTTGAAGATGAAGTGGTGGATGAAGTGGTAGATGAAGGGTGTGAAGACGTGGAACTCATGGCTGCACTATTGCGTCGTCATACCGATCCATCAATGTTCTTTATGAAAGGTATGGAGGCCTTAAAGAAGGCAAAGAATGAGCCATTGTATGATGAGACAAAGGGTTGTATCAAAGAGTTCACGACGTTGCGGTGTCCGGTGCTAAAGTTGTTGATGTTGAAAGTTAGGTTTGGATGGTCCGATGCTAGCTTCGATGCATTATTGAGTACTCTCGGAGATATGCTTCCCAAAGAGAACAAAGTGTCTGCTAACACTTACTATGCCAAGAAGCTCATCAGTCCGCTTACTATGGGTGTACGAGAAGATCCACGCATGCGAGAAATCATTGTATCCTATATCGAGGTGATTACGCTTGAGACTTAGAGAAGTATCCAAACTGTGGTGCAAGTCGGTACAAGACAAAAAAAAGACTATCTACAAGAACAGAATGCAACTTCGGTTTCTAAAGGAAAGAAGAGAAAAAAGACCGAACAGGGGTTCAAAACCAAGCAATAAAGAAAAAGAAGAAGTAGATTATTTTGCCCGTAGAAGAGTTCCCGCTTTGGTGATGTGGTACCTTCCGGTGGTTTGATCGATTGAGGTGTTTGTTTGCTAACCCGCAGGATGCGAGCTTATGACCCGGCATGCTTCCGATAGGCACAAAAATGATGGAAAGCTTTGACATCCAAATGATGGCAAACAATAGAAAAAATTCAATGAAGAACACCCAAACTTTGCTAAGGATGCAAGAAATGTTAGGTTTGCACTATGTACTTGATGGAATGAATCCCTTTGCCGAAAAGGAGCAAACAAGCACAAAGACTTGGCCGGTGATCCTCACTATCTACAACCTCCCTCCACACCTGTTGCAAAAAGCGCAAAATATCTTTTGCTAACCATTCTTATTTCTCGGACCTACACAACCCGGGTGTTGATATGGATGTATTCTTGGAGCCCTTGATGGAGGAAATGAAAACTTTGTGGGACACAGGTGTTGACATGTTGGATGAATACAGGGAAAGAGTCATTCACTCGAGAGCAATTAATTTTATTTCAATTGTTTGACGAGATATTGTACCAAAATTTTCTCATGTGTGCATATTTTTATGTGCTATCAAGATGAGAAAATAAATAAGCAAGATATGTGCACGCGTGTAAATTTACGTCACTAGTACAAAAATCATTTTTGCCGGCACCTTTATTTTTTTTTCACGGTCGGTTCAAGTAATTAATGACGTCAAGACAAAAAATACGGTGGGCCCAACAAGAGAACCGCCTTGTAAAACCGTTTACACAAAGGCTCTCTTAAATATGCCGCCTGTGTAAATAGGTGTATTTACACAGCGGTTTACAATGCCAACCGCCTGTAAATACCATTTACACAAAGCGCTCACATTTTAAAACCGCGTGTGTAAATACACATATTTACACAAAGCGGTAGATTTAAGAGAGCCGCCTGTGTAAATGTGTTTACACGACCCCCCTCCTTACCAACCGCCTGTATTAATACTGCTATATATTCCCTTCTTCTACCTCCAGACAAGAACAAGCATTACTCCCGTCTTTGTGTGCACAAAGTGGGCGACGAGAGAAGTGGCGATTCCAAGGGGGGGAGGTTTTGAACTTTATTTCTTTGGTGAGAAACTTCCAAAAGGTTAGTTAGTGTCGTTGCCGCTATTTTTTTAGTGATTCTTTGGTTCAATTCTTGTATTGGAGGTGCTCTAAATCTAGGGTTAGGGTTAGGTTTCATAGCTAGGGCAAGAGAGAGAGTTTTAGCTATTTTTTTTGTAAATTGATAGTAAATTGTATCTTGCTCGGATTATAGAAAATAAATATTTTTTAGAATTCTAGGTTTATTAATTAGGGTTTGTTAGTATTTTATGTACTTAGGGTTAGTGAATTAATTTAGTTAGTAATTAATGGTTTATTAATTAGGGTTAGTTAGTATTTTATGTACTTAGGGTTTGTTAATTAGGGTTTGTTATTATTGCTTATACTTAGGGTTTGTTAATCAAGATGCCATCTCCATTTATTAATTAGGGTTAGTTAGTATTTTATGTGCTTAGGGTTAGTGAATTAATTTAGTTAGTAATTAATGGTTTATTAATTAGGGTTAGTTAGTATTTTATGTACTTAGGGTTTGTTAATTAGGGTTTATTATTATTGCTTATACTTAGGGTTTGTTAATCAAGATGCCATCTCCGTTTATTAATTAGGGTTAGTTAGTATTTTATGTACTTAGGGTTAGTGAATTAATTTAGTTAGTAATTAATGGTTTATTAATTAGGGTTAGTTAGTATTTTATGTACTTAGGGTTTGTTAATTAGGGTTTGTTATTATTGCTTATACTTAGGGATTGTTAATCAAGATGCCATCTCCGTTTATTAATTAGGGTTAGTTAGTATTTCATGTACTTTGGGTTAGTGAATTAATTTAGTTAGTAATTAATGGTTTATTAATTAGGGTTAGTTAGTATTTTATGTACTTAGGGTTTGTTAATTAGGGTTTGTTATTATTGCTTATACTTAGGGTTTGTTAATCAAGATGCCATCTCCATTTATTAATTAGGGCTAGTTAGTATTTCATGTACTTATGGTTAGTGAATTAATTTAGTTAGTAATTAATGGTTTATTAATTAGGGTTAGTTAGTATTTTATGTACTTAGGGTTTATTAATTAGGGTTTGTTATTATTGCTTATACTTAGGGTTTGTGAATCAAGATGCCATCTCTGTTTAATTAATTCTTATAATTATAAAAATGAGTGACATACAATATTTTCTTAACTAATTACAGATAAATATGGAGAGGTCATTATGGATGTATAACTTATCAAGATTAGACCCATCATATGTAGTGGGGGTCTAAAAATTTATTGATGCCGTGAAGATATATGCTCAGAGAACTAAGGCGAAGCACATATATTGTCCATGTGCAGACTGTAAAAATATTGTGGTATTTGACAATGTGGAAGCAATCACTTCTCATCCGGGTTTGCGTGAGGATTTATGGAGGACTACTTGATTTGGACAAAACATGGTGAGGGTAGTTCTACACCTTATATGCGGACAACTGACAACACTGCAAGTAACATCAATGTGGATGGTCCAATGCCATATCTCAATGAATGTGATGCTATGGAGATTTCAATGAAACCCATCATACTATACCAGATATCAATCAAACTCATAATGCTACGTCCGATGTCAATGAAACTCAGCATGCTAACACTGATGCCATTGAAGATGCAGATTTCTTAGAGGCAATAATGAACCGTTGTGCGGATCCATCAATATTCTTCATGAAGCAAATGGAAGCCTTGAAGAAGGCAGCGAGGAGCCTTTGTACGACGAGTCGAAAGGTTGTTCCAAAGAGTGGTCGACACTACGGGCTGTTCTTCGCTTTTTGACGATTAAGACTAGATATGGTTGGTCCGATGCTAGCTTCAATGATTTATTGCGTGTACTTGGAGACCTTCTTCCTAAGGAGAACAAAGTGCCCGCTAACACGTACTATGCAAAGAAGCTAGTCACCCACTTACGATGGGTGTTGAGAAGATCCACGCATGTAGAAATCATTGTATTCTATATTGGGGTGATCGGTACAAAGACTTAGACAGCTGTCCAAACTATGGTGCTAGTAGGTACAAGACGAATAAAGATTATCGAGAGGAAGAGAATGCAGCCCTCTGTTTCTTCGGGGAGGAAGCGAAAAGAAGACCCAAACAAAGACTCAACAAGACAAACGTTCAAAGCCCACTAGCAATATCGAAGTGGACTATTATGCGTTGAGAAGAATTCCCGCATTGGTGATATGGTATCTCCCCGTGGTTGATCGTTTGAGGTGTTTGTTTGCAAACCCGATGATGCGTAACTTATGACCGGGCATGCTTCCGATGAAAGGAAAGATGATGAAAAGTTACGACATCCAAATAGATGCAAAGCAATGGCAAGAATTCGATAAGAAATATCCGGACTTTCTTTGAGCATCCACGAAATGTAAGGTTTGCTCGAGTACCGATGGAATGAATCCATTTGCCGAGAGGAGCAACACGCACAAAGACGTGGGCCGCTGATCATGACAATATACAACCGTCCTTCATGGTTGTGTCAAAAAAGAAAATATCTTTTGCTAACCATTCTTATTTCTGGACCTACACAACCTGGAGTTGATATGGATGTATTTCTAGAGCCCCTAATGCAAGAGATACAAATACTATGGGAAGTAGGTGTGGACATGATCGATGCGTTCCGCAAAGAGACATTGTCGATACAGGACGTAGACGGCTACTCACCAGCACGGCTCCCGTCAGGACAAGAGCAAGAAGGACGGATCTGAGTAGAATACGGACCATCCTAGTTAGACGAATAGAAAGTAACCTCTGTAATCAGAACAGAACACTTCATATGGATCCGACTAGGACTAGAAACCATAGTTCTGTCTCTTTTCCTCCTACAAAAAGGAGCCAGAGCACCCTCTTTTGTAACAGACAAACAATACACGATCAGACATCAATCCAACGCAAAAGGCCAAGGCCGACTGGAGTAGAGCTTTTACTCGACGACGAGGGCTCGAACCAGGATAAACCGTGTGTCTCTTTGCGTGAAACCACCGAAGTTCTAGTCGTTCGCCGAAGTCCGAATCAACTCGCTACGGGACCCCGTGGCGGGCTATCGGTGGTCAAACACCGACGGTGACCGACGCCGCCGTAGGGGCTTTCGGCGAAATCAACGTCAAAGGCTCGATGGACCTACACATGATGATTTTTCCCTACGGGATCAACCTTCGTTTTCGGAAGTCGGGTCCGCGGGCGCACGAACAAGGAATTCTCCATAGTCGACTACTTCAAGGACCCGAGCCGAAGATACAAGAAATTTTTCTAAGACTCAAGCTCACAAAGGAAGCTGAAGACCCAAATATACAAGACAAGCTGAGTTCTTTTCACTACGGCTTCAACAACTCAGCACGGATATATCAGAATATCACTCATAAAGCAATGGAATCTTACAACCTCGACCAATGGGACATCTTCAAACAAGATAAGTTCTCTACCTTCCTTCCTTTTCAATACGGTAAACCTCTAGAAGGAGAAGAACTCGACCATCCACCCAACATGCACGAAGAAGTCTTCATGATAAGGCAACCTCTAGTACCACCAAATCCAACCCGACTACGGATCATCGAAGAATCGGTCGATATTCCAAAGAAATTCCGTCACGAGGGAAGGAGAGACCGACAAAAACGAAAGCGGCAAGAGAAAGAAGAAACAAGAAAAAAAGGAGGAAGAAGGAACCGAGTTCATGAGCGAAGAGAAGCATGGCGCAAATATGAAGAAGAGCTAGCCGAGTACAATCAAAAAAAGAACCGAAAAAGAAGCCGAAGAAAGACGAGTCAAGGCAAGGACAAGGCTCGATCCTATCGACAAGATACAAGAATTAATTAATGAAATCGACGCCATACAACGACCAAGTGAAGAACAAGCCAGGCTTAGAAGTCTACTCGGAGATATCTTGCGCAAAAGAATACAAGACGACCGAGTACCTCCCCGACACATATCATCCGAATGCACAAGTCAAAGAACTCGGAGGATTTCCGCTTTCGAAAGGTTATCAACTCCAAATCATCGAGAGACGAGCTCAACCTCATCACGATTGGACGTAAAAAAAAGCAGGGGAAAACAGGGAAGATCTCCAACACCACCCGAAGTCCCCACAGAATTATTTCAAGATACGACGGCCAAAGGCGATTCCGACTACGCACCAGAAAAAAAGTACCCGACAGATTTCCTTGCTTCCGGAAGACTACTCACAAATCAAACTACCTCACAAATTTAAACCATCCAATCATTCAAAATATGATGGCAAGACTGAACCAATGCAATGGCTTAGGATTTATTCTCAATCTATAGAACTAGCCGGAGGCGATGACGATATAAAAGCACTATTTTTTTTCCGATGGCCCCGGAAACATTACCACTCCAAAGAGTTCGATAAGTTACGACCGGGATCTATCAAAGCATGGGGCGATCTCCAACAAGCATTTTGCGAGAATTTTGCGAATACTGATCCACCCAATAATGCAAGCCGAGTTGAAAGGTTTAAAGCAAAATCCAGGAGAAAGCCTCAGAGACTTCTATAGAAGATTTGAAGAACTCAGAGCACAAGTACATGACATCACCGAGAGAGAAGTAATAGAAGCATTTTCATACGGCTTAAAAGTAAGATGGATGTTTCACGATTTCTGCAAAGAAAACCCTCGGACAAATGAGAAATTCAAAAGAACAAATTGAAAGATGATCACAAAGAAGAAAAAAGACAAGAGAAAGATTTCCGGACAAATGTAAAACAACTCGAGAAAGGAGAAACAACACGCATGAAAGAAACAACTCGAACGATCAAAACAACACAAGATGGAACGCCCAAAACAACTCGGGTTACCAAGACAACTCGAGATATCAAGACAACTCAAGAAGATGGAATATTCAAGACAAATGCACAAGAATTCCACAACAAAAAGAGATATTCTCGACAACATGGTGGCATCCACCGAAAAAGAAAGAAATTCTACCCGGCAAGAAGATTTGAAGACCTCGAAAATATGAAATGCATGTATCATCCAACAGAATCCACCCAATGGGAGAGTGTCGCATATTTCAAGAAAAATATATGAGAAAGGACAAACAAGACAAGGAAGAAAAACAAAGAGAAGAAAGAAGAAGACAACACAGTACCGATAACGGTTTTCAAAATCCAAGAGCAACAAGATCGGTAATATTCTCGGGAGTACCCGGTTCTAGGAGCAAACAAGAAGATAAACTTGCTTGGCGAACAATCATGGCAAAGCGAGCCAAAGAACACCCGATATTTAAACCGGTCACAATATCCAATTCAGTTCTCACGGGAAGACCAATGGACAAGTGTTGGGAACGCAGGGCTATATCCATTAGTACTCGACCCAACAATTGCCGCCATAACAGTTACCAAAGTACTCATCGACGGAGGAGCAGGACTCAATATCATATTTGCAGACACCCTAAAGAAAATGGGAACAGAATTCTCAAAAATGATCACACCTACAGGCGTACCTTTTTATGGGATAGTACCCGGGAGACCAGCTATGCCTCTCGGACAGATTACACTTCCAAGAATATTTGGAACTCCTACAAATTACGGGACGAGCTCATCAAATTTGAAGTTGCAGATTTTGAATCATCATATCATGCGATATTAGGAAGACCAGCGCTAGCAAAATTCTTGGCAATACCACGTTATCCATATCTACTACTCAAGATGCCAGACCACACGGAGTACTCTCTCTCAGAGGAGATCTAAAAAGAGCATATGAATGCGACGTACAAGCAATACAAATATCCTCAAAAGTACAAGGTGAAATCAGCTCGGTAGTAGCAGAAATAAGAACAGAAGAACTGGAGATACCAGCCAAAAAACAAAGTACACTCACCACAGCTGAGGGAGAGGGCACCAAAAAGATTGATCTAGGGACAGGTGACCCATCAAAGACTGCCACAATCAGCGCGCACCCGCCTATCAAATAGGAACTCGCGCTCACCAACTTCTTACGGGACAACAAGGATATATTTGCCCGGAAACCAGCCAGATATGCCCGAGTCCCAAGGGAGTTGGTGAGCACAAAATTGAAGTCAACAAAGGAGCAAGACCGATCAAACAAAGACTACGACGTTTTTCACCGCACAAAAAGGAAGCAATAAAAAAGAAATAGCCCGACTACTAGCAAAGCGGGGTTCATTAAAGAAATCTTACACCCGCATCGGTTGGCAAATCCTGTTCGGTACACAAAAAGAACACGATGAATGGCGTATGTGTGTCGACTACACACGCACCTCAACAAACATTGTCCAAAGGACCCTTTCGGATTACCAAGAATTGATCGATAGTGGATTCAACAGCGGGATCAGCTCTATTATCCTTTCTAGATTGCTACTCGGGATATCACCGATTGCACTAAAAGAAGAAGACCAAAGCAAAACTTCTTTCATTACACCTTTCGGCGCCTATTGTTACAAAACAATGTCTTTTGGACTCAAAAACGCAGAGCAACATACCAAAGAGCAATCCGGACTTGTTTGGGAGGTCAAATTGGAAAGAACGCGGAAGCATATGTAGATGACGTAGTCGTCAAAACAAAGAACCCGACTCTTTGATTGAAGATCTACAACAAACTTTCGACAATCTCAAAAGATGGAAGTGGAAACTTAACCCCAACAAATGTGTATTTGGCGTATCATCGGGGCAACTACTCGGATTTCTCGTCACCCAAAGAGGAATTGAAGCAAGCATAAAACAAATCAAGGCAATAACCGACATGGGCCCACCAAATAGATATCAAGGATCTACAAAAACTAACAGGTTGCAAGGCAGCACTCAACAGATTCATCTCCGGACTAAGGGAAAAAGGCTTACCTTTTTTCAAATTATTAAAGAAAATGACAAATTTACATGGAATGAAGAAGCACAAGAAGCCTTCGACAAGCTAAAAGCATACATCAAACATCTCCAGTATTAGTACCACCAAAGAAAGACGAAGACCTCATGCTCTATATCACTTTGCAACTACTTCAAGTAGTTAGCACGGCTATTGTGGTCGAAAGAGAAGAACAAGGACACATCTACAAAGTACAAAGGCCAAGATACTATATAAGTGAAGTACTCACAAAGTGTCAAAAGTAAGATATCCTCACGTACAAAAACTACTCTACGCAATACTTATAACTTCAAGGAAGCTTAGGCATTATTTTGAAAGTCACAAAGTAGTCGTCGTAATGATTTTCCACTGGAGACATCCTAAGAAACCGAGACTCAACAGGACGAATTTCAAAATGGGCGGTTGAACTCGGAGCACTCAAGATAGAATTCACACCAAGAAAGGCAATCAAATCTCAAGCATTGTCCGACTTCATTGCGGAATGGACCGAAATACAACAACCTACTCCAAACGCCATCCTAGACCATTGGAAAATGTACTTGATGGATCTCTAAAACTAGGAGGGGCCGGAGCAGAATACTACTTATCGCACCCGATGGAAAACAACTCGATATGTTCTACAAATTTTATGGCAAGCCACCAACAATGAAGCGTAGTACGAAGCACTCATCCACGGCCTACAAGTTGCAACATCACTTGGAATCAAAAGATTACTAGTCTACGGAGATTCAGCAGTAGTAATCAACCAAGTCAATAAAGAATGGGATTGCACCAAGGAAAACATGGATGCCTATTGCGCAGAAATCGAAAAGCTTGAGAAGAATTTTCAAGGTCTAGAAATACATCATATATTACGAGATTCAAATGTTGCACTGATGTGTTAGCCAAACTAGGCTCAAATAGGGCAAAAGTACCCGCTGGAGTTTTTGTAAAAGAATTAAACAAACCATCTATCAAGACAGACGAAAAAAGAAGACGAAAGAAGAAGATAGAGCAAGAGCAAATTCTAATGATCAAAGACAGCACAACTCAACATGGATGCAAGTATTCATAGATTACATCAAGGAAAAGAAGTTACCCGGAAATAAAGCGTAAGCAACTTCGGGTAATCAGACGAAGCAAAAAACTACGTCTTAGTAGGAGATAATCTTTACAAAAGAGCAAAGATCATCGGGCGTATTATTGAAATGCGTATCAACAACGTAGGGGAAAGAAATATTACTAGAAATGCACTCGGGTGCTGCGAGAATCATGCATCTTCAAGGACACTAGTTGAAAAAGCTTTTTGATCAGGATTCTATTGGCCAATAGCATTAAAAGACGCCGAAGAACTAGTCAAATACTGCAAAAACTGTCAAATGTTTGCAAGACAAGCACACGTTCGACTCACAATCTAATATGCATCCCACCAAAGATGGCCGTTCTCATGTTTGGGGGCTTGATCAAGTCGGACCACTTAAGAAATCCAAAGGAGGGTTCGAGTACATCTTCATAGCCATCGACAAGTTCACCAAATGGATAGAATACAAGCCATTAGTAAAATACAGCTCAGCCAAAGCACAAGAGTTCATCCAAGAAATTATACACAGATTTGGGATGCCAAACAGGATAATTACAGACCTCGGATCACCATTTACAGCTAATGAATTTAAAAGTTGGGCTCAAGACTGCGGATTTAGCATTGACTATGCATCAGTGGCCCATCCTCAAGCAAACGGTCAAGTAGAAAGAGCCAACGGACTCATCCTGGCGGGATTAAAACCAAGACTATATGAAGACCTCAAAGATTACGGAGCAAAATGGATAGATGAACTACCCAAAGTAGTCTGGGGATTAAGAACTCAAATAAGCAGAGCAACTGGTTACTCGCCTTTCTTTCTAGTATACGGATCAGAAGCCGTACTACCAGCCGACTTGATCTGGACATCTCCCAAAATTGAGCAATATAATGAAGGAGAAGCAGAGGAAACCAGGAGACTAGAAATCGACAGCTTGGAAGAAGTCAGAGTCAATGTAACACTACAATCAGCAAGATACATGCAAGGACTGAGAAGATATTACGACAAAAGCGTCCAACCAAGAACCTTACAAGCCGGGCGATCTAGTTCTCGGGAAAATACAAAAACCAGATGGAAGACACAAACTACTCAAATTCCATGGGAAGGTCCCTTCATAGTAACAAAAGTAACAGCACCAGGATCCTACGAACTGATGACTGACAACGGAGTGCCAATAAAAAATTAATGGCACATCTCTCAATTACGACGATTTTACGCCTAGACAATAAAGACATGTACTACTTCCTTCAACAAAGATTCATAAAAAAGATAACAGCATGTTAGCTCCTTTTCAGAACCAAGTCCCGACTTCTAGAGTACGGAAATCAAGTAAAGACCTACAGTCCAAAAAGACTCAACCTCCCTGCAAACCCCGATGAGAGCAAAAAAAAAGCGCCGACCTCCCGGGCAAACCCCGATGAGAGCAAAAATCGCCGACCCCCCTGCAAACCCCGATGAGAGCAAAATCGCCGACCCCCCCGCAAACCCCGATGAGAGCAAAAAAAAACGCCGACCCCCTGGATTGTTTTCACAACACCGATGAGAGTACGGCTAAAATAAAGTCAACACTCGCCCTATCCTAGCTCCTTTTCAGGACTAGATGAGAGCAAAGAGAAAGCTCGACCTGTCCCGACTTCTAGATAAAAAGAACTCGGATGAGGGCCTACGGTCCGAAATATTCGTTGAAGTGCAAAATGGCTACAACCTAGCCTGAGCCCAACTATTCCGGGTTGTTTTCACAACACCGATGAGAGTACGGCTAAAATAAAGTCAACACTCGCCTTATCCTAGCTCCTTTTCAGGACTAGATGAGAGCAAAGAGAAAGCTCGACCTGTCCCGACTTCTAGATAAAAGGAACTCGGATGAGGGCCTACGGTCCGAATTATTCGTTGAAGTGCAAAATGGCGACAACCTAGCCTGAGCCCAACTATTCCGGGTTGTTTTCACAACACCGATGAGAGTACGGCTAAAATAAAGTCAACACTCGCTATATCCTAGCTCCTTTTCAAGACTAGATGAGAGCCAAGAGAGAGCTCGACCTATCCCGACTTCTAGAGAAAAAGAACTCGGATGAGGGCCTACGGTCCGAACTAATCATTAAAGACGGCTACAATATTAACTATTCTTAGATGGATTCACAACGCCAAAAGGAGTACAACAGATATCAAAATATTCAAACATTTCAACACAAAGAACAAGATATTTGGCCAGATTCAAGAAATTTTATCTCGAGAAGACAACAAAGTTTCATTACAACAAAAAAGTTTACTACTGATGATCATCACCATCATCAGCACGCACTGGCGTAATCTCTACAAGATCAGTAAATTCCTGAGCTAAGGGCAGGACCGCAGCTTCAGATTCCACGAGTGCTTGTTCATCCTCAGGAGTATGGGTCCCATCCATCACCCTATCAAGAGGAAAGTTGGGATCAACTACTCGGATGCGAGCCAAAACACCCTGAACACCAAGCAACACTGCATCCTTGGCAAAGTTGATGGTCCGCTCGGTCAGTCGAGGAAGGAACTGAACCCAGGTCAGACCAACATCGTCAGGCCTCCTCAGCATAGTGGCAAGACCTCGCACAGAACTCAGCAAGGTTGACCACCTGTCTTCTAAAGCCTTCCGACGGGCGGACAAGTCTTCAATCGATGCCTTAGCCTGCAAAAGATCTCGATCAGCACCACGCCTAATCAGCCGAGCCTAGGCTAAAGTTTCTTCAGCATCCGCCTTTACCTTCTCTGAATCATTGCGGAAGGTTTTCACTTCAAGCTTCAAAGCTTCAGTCTCTTCCGAGTACTTTTTCTTCAAAGCTGCAAAAGAAAGCAGAGAGAAGTCAGAGAAAAAGCAGTGACAAAACTATACGCAACAAAAAAGCATTTACAAAAGTACCTTGAAGATCCCGAGAAGCTTTTTTCTCGGATTCAACAGCAGCAGCAACCTGAGCTCTCAAGGCAGTCTCCGAAGACTGACGTCCTTGACGCTCTTCATCAAGCGCCCGCCGCAGAGAAGCCAGCTCATCCAACTTCTTTTGAGACTCAGATGAGTCAAAAAAGAGGTCAGAATCACTGACATACTCCTGCACATAAAGAAAAAGAAGGATAAGAAAAAGACAAGACAAGAAATAAAGCAAACAAGTCATCATACCTGGAACTGTTTAGTAAAAGACTTGAATTCAGCCTCAAGCTTCTTAAGGCGAGAACTCAGATTGAAATCTTCTTCCAGATCCTGCATCAGCTTCAAATCACGGACAGAATTCCAAGGAGGGTAAAAAGGAGACAAAGGAGGAGAACACCCAACCCGAGGATGAGAAGAAGTTAGGGGTTGGGCAAATGGCAACTTGTCCGCTCCCGAAGAAGTCGCCACAACCGCTTGAGCAGCTAGTAGTGAAGAAGTCCCAGCAGCAGAAGATAAAGCCACCACTGGGACAGAATCCACAGCTAGATGAGGATCAGGCACAGACGCCTGACCCATAGCTCCAACACTCACGGTCCTCTCAGAATCAGAAGCCGAAGCTAAAGACCTACAAGAACAAAAGAAGCTAAAGAAGGCACTTACCTAGGAGCACGACGAATAGCAAGTCGAGGACGAGGAGGCGGAGGCGGCATAACCACATCTAAACCCACCAACAACCCGGCGGTAGAAGGAGGAGGACCCGGCAAGGGCCCCAAGGCCAGAGAAGGAGAAAAAGTCGCACGGGGGCTGCAAAAAGCCAAAGTCAGAACAAAAACAACAAAGAAGTATGTATACCAAAGCCAAAAAGACAACACTTACCGATGAAGAAGAGGAGAATCATCAACATCCTCAGCCTCATCTTCAAAAAGAAGAACAGATACACCGCCTGCCAAAGAGAAGAATCAAGACTACTTTCCAAAAAAAAGCGAATAAAAGTAAAACCAAACAACCTCTCACCTATCAAAAGGTTACCTGATGGCTGAGGGGAAGGAGAAGAACGCGCCCGTTTCTGAGCTGCTGAAGAGGAAGAATCCCCCGCAGCAGGCCTCTTGGCACCAGCACGAGTAACTCGAGGAAGGGTCACCGGCTGGTAAGGAACATATTCAATGGTTTCCCTCACAAAAATACCCGGCAAATCAACTGGACCTTCGGATACCTGGCCAGAAGCTGAAGGAGCAGCCAAAGGAGCAAAGGCGGAGGAGCAATCTCCCCATCAACATAGAGAGAGGCATCAACGTTAAAAAACCTGCCAAAAGGCTTCAAAAAAGACAAGAAACTAGTCAATCTCAGTCAAAAAGAACTCGGAAATACAGTTATAAATAGGAAACCTTCCCACAAGTTATAAATAGTCAATCTCAGTCAAAAAAGACAAGAAACTAGTCAATCTCAGGCCTCTCCAGCCACAAGTTGAATCGGACCCCATGTGAACAAGAGGGCTCCAGCTCTGCGTTGGCCGGTCGCTGCTTTGCACCGCACAGCTAGAGGACTGTGCGGATCGGCAACCTTCCCACACACGTAGCATATGTCCGGCGAGTGGAAAAGAAGAACTAAGAGTGCAAAATGACCCAAAGATAAGGCACATCTCAAGACTTCTCTACCTACCGTAACAAGCCTCCAATCACAATGCTACTCCGGGATTAGTCTGCCTCTAATCCCTATCTCAAAAATTCTTCTACCCACTAAATAGACCATATTGGAAGAACAAGAAAGAAGCCCGGGGGCTGTTCAACCTCGCAAACTATCATTGTCACAAGAACAGAAAGAAGCATACTACAAAACTCTGAAAACAACCGAAAGGGAAGTGCAATTTATAGGCCAAGATCGGTGTACATGGACCAAGCTTACCAATTCGGAAAAGCATTGACAAGGACAATAAAAGAAGTCAAGAAAGAGAGCAAATGTAAAGAGTATATTTCAGGCATATCCCAAAGACAAAAAAGCCTTTATACGACCAGCTGCCAACGCCCAACCATAAAAGCAGACATAAAGGACAGTAAAAGCAAAGTCACGAGCCGTTGTCCGTTTTCTACACAAGAAGAACTCGGAAAAAGCCCGGGGGCTACAGCTAAGGAAGAACTCGGAAAAAGCTCGGGGGCTGCAGCTAAGAAAGAACTCGGAGGTTGCAGCTAATTCGGAAAAAGCTCGAAAGCGACAGCTAAAGAAAAACCTGACTACTTTTCAGGAAAAGAATTCAAGATCAAGGGCTACAACTTCCAAGCCATCGTGCTACTCTAGACCCTCCAGCTCTTTGCTCCAAAAAGCAAGAGGCTCGGGAGCTACACTCATTGAGTGCGCCAATAGGCGCACGTCGACCAAAAGCCACCACCCGACTACTTGTGAGCTAAAATTTCAAAAGCCATCGTGCTACTCTGGACCCTCCAGCTCTTTGTTCCAAAAAGCAAGAGGCTCCGGAGCTACACTCAATGAGTGCGCTTATGGGCGCACGTCGACCAAAAGCCATCGCCCGACTTCTTTTCTGACAAAAAACAACTCGGACGAAGGCTCGGGGGCTACAGGGCATACACCCTCAACTTTTTTCTTTTTCTCAAGATCCTCTAGCTACTTATAAATAAGTAGCGAGAGGCTCGGGGGCTACACTCAATGAGTGCGCCTACGGCGCACAAAAGGGAACAATTCTTCAGCTAGACCACTTCGAAGCATCACTCCAGAAGCAAGGCGCTCCCCGAGTTCTACTTCGAAATGCTCGGGGGCTTGTCGATACAGGACGTAGACGGCTACTCACCAGCACGGCTCCCGTCAGGACAAGAGCAAGAAGGACGGATCTGAGTAGAATACGGACCATCCTAGTTAGACGAATAGAAAGTAACCTCTGTCATCGATCGTAACGAACACTTCCTATGGATCCGACTAGGACTAGAAACCATAGCTCTGGCTCTTTTCCTCCTATAAAAAGGAGCCAGAGCACCCTCTTTTGTAACAGACGAACAATACACGATCAGACATCAATCCAACACAAAAGGCCAAGGCCGACTGGAGTAGAGCTTTTACTCGACGACGAGGGCTCGAACCAGGATAAACCGTGTGTCTCTTGCGTGAAACCGCCGAGTTCTAGTCGTTCGCCGAAGTCCGAATCAATCGCTACGGGAACCCGTGGCAGGCTATCGGTGGTCAAACACCGACAGACATTCACACTGAGAGCAATTATTATTGTCACAATTAATGATTACCCTGCTCTCTTCTCATTATCAGGCCAGTTCAAGGGAAAGGTTGGTTGTGTAGAGTGCATAGATGGAACATGGCACGTGTCTCTTCCTCCATCTAACAAGATAGTGTACATGAGGCATAGGAAGTGGCTACCGGCAGGCCATAAGTACCGCTTACAAAAGATGAACAAGTACTTTGATAATATGGACGAATCAAAATCTACTGCTCCATCAGGTTATAGTAAAGGGCACAGAGTGTACAAGATAGTTGAGAATGTCAAGTTTGTTTTTGGAAAGAAGACCAAAGATGGAAAACCAAGAAAGGTTGTGAAGGCAAATGAAGGGGACACATTCAAGAAGAAGTCTATTTTCTTTAAGTACTTATCGCTCGAAAGATTTGGACGCATTTACATGCGATCGATGGTATGCATGTTCAGAAGAATGTGTTTGATAGCATAATTGGAACTTTGCTAGACATAAAGAGCAAGACAAAGGAAGGTCTCAATTCACGTTTGGACATGCAACATTTAAAGATCGAAAAAAGAACTTCACCCCTGTACTCCTAGAGAATGGGAAGTACCATCTACCAGCAGCAAGCTATAACCTGAACAGAGAGGAGAAACATGCAATATGTGTGTGGTTGAAGAATTTAAAAGTTCCATCTGGTTTCTGCTCCAACATAAGGAGTCTTGTTTCAATGAAAGACCTTACACTCACCAACTACAACTCATATGATTGTCATGTAATGCTGACCACTTTTCTTCCTATTGCCATCAGGGCTATAAATCCAAAGTTCTTAAAGATGGCAATCACACGGTTGTGCTACTTCTTCAATAAGATATCTGAGAAGGTAATTATCCGTGATGAGTTAGAGTCCCTACAGAAATTTGCTGCAGAGACATTGAGCCAGTTGGAGATGTGCTTTCCCCCATCGTTCTTTGATATCATGGTACACCTTGTTATTCATTTGGTGCCTCAAATTGAGGCATTGGGTCCCATGTATTTTCATGAAATGTGGACGTATGAGCGTTTTATGTCAATATTGAATGGCTATATGTCAAATCGTGCTCATCCGGAGGGTTCCATGATAGAGGCATACACTACAGAAGAGGCTATTGAGTCTGGAGGACCATTATATAATAATCTTCTAAAAGACCAGATATCAATTGGTTTGCCTCCGTTGCGACATGAGGAAAGGCGTGGTGGACGAGCGAGGATGGGACGGAAATCATTCATCCCGCCAGATTACAATATAGTCCTAGAGGTACATTACAGCATACTACAATAACTCATAATAATGGACCCATTCACCAAGCAGCACATGAAAGAGCTTCGTGAGGAAAATCCAAGATGCACAAATGATTGGGTACACAAGGAACACAAGCGTCGGTTCACCGCATGGCTAAAGAATTTGGACATGACAGAGAAATCGAAACCATCAAGATTTTAGCATCTAGACCATCAAGTCAGGTCACATCATGGCAGAGCTATGACATTAGTGGCTTCTCATTTTCCACCAGCTGTAGGGACACCAAGCGCATGGCACAGAATAGTGGCGTTCGATGTGAGGCTGTTGATGATACAACTGGTGAAGAAACTACATACTTTGGGTTCATTGATGACATATGGGAGGTTGAATATGGTCCACGCCTGCAGATTCCAGTGTTCCGATGTCGATGGGTTCAAGATAAACATGTCACTGTGGACAACTATGGCCAGAGAGTTCTTGATCTAAGTAAAGTAGGTTACAAAGATGATCCATGGATCCTTGCTAACCGTGCAGCTCAGGTCTTCTATGTGGAACAAGTCCTCTCTAAGAATGAAAAGAAAAGTACCCAAAAGCCAAAGCACGTAGCAATCCCTAGAAAGCAACAAATTATAGGAGCTGATGGTGTAATAGATTTAGAGGATGTTAACCAGTTCAGCGAGATGTCTCTTTTTACAAATTTTAAAGAAAAAATAAAAAATGTTGAGAAAAGTATCCCGCAAACCTCTTTGCCCTGAGTGCGCCACGATGGACAAGGAAGGACTGTAGCACGCTAGATTGTTTATCATGTAACTCATGTATCACTTATCATTTGTCCCTAATGCTACTCTTTCTTATTAAGCAAGATGTTTACATTTCTCCTTATTGTATACCTTTGGATTCTATATTATTGGACATGAAATAATAAATAACTCAAATTAATAAACCATTATTTATTAACTAAATTAATCCACAAACCATAATTAAGTACATGAAATAATCACTAACCCTAATTAATAAATCTTTAATTACTAACTAAATTAATCCAGAAACCCTAGGTATAGAAAATAATCACTAACCCTAATTAACAAACCCTAGTTACTAGCTATTATTAACAAACGCTACGTACATAAAATAATATCTAACCCTAATTAACATACCTATAATTAATAGCTTAATTAATTCACAAACACTAGGTACATGAAATATTAAATAACCCTAATTAAGACACTTTAATTACTAACTTAATTAAATAACAAACCGGTACATGAAATAATATTAAATCATGACAATTGTAGAAGTATCACATGCTCAAGTTTTATAAGTTAATTATTAAAAAAATAACAATTGTTAATTACCAATAAGCATGTGAAAGCAAGTTAAATGTAAAACTCAATATTTTCTATAACATATGGCCATGTTAAGTGTTATTAGGGTTAAATAACATCATGCAAAGGCAGTGGAAACATATTTCCCATTTTTATATTTTTATTTCAATTATAATTTATTTAAAACTATTCCCTAGGTATGAAGAAAGATAGTACAATAACTCACAAGGATTTGAACTAAAACATGCCATATTATAGTTCCACTACAAAGATATACTCACAAGGATTCCAAAACATCCTCATTTGCTATTTTATGATTTTTCTACGAATTGTTATGAATTTCTAAAGTTTCAAATTAAATTAGCAAAGAAAAAATCAATTATACAAAGCGGCTCTATTGGCGGCCGCAAATATTAGTACAGGCGGCTCTCGGAGACGGCCGCTGTAAAAATGCATTAGTACAGGCGGTGGTCAAAAGAGAGCCGCCTGTACTAATATTTAGTACAGGCGGGGGTCAATGTGACCCGCCAGTGAAAACCTCCTCCTATATAAAACCGAGCGCGCTGGACGCGAAATTTTCTAAGTCCGGTGGCGCGCGATTTTCCAAAACGACGTCGGCGAGCTGCCCAAATCCGCCGCCTCGCCACCTCCTCGCCGCGCTGCCGCCACCGGGCCTCCCGCCGGACCGCCGCGCACCACCTCCGCGCGCCCGCGCGAAGCCGCTGCGCCGGCAGTAGCGCCCGCCGCCATCAAGCGCCACCGCCCCGCGCCTCGGCACGCCGCCGCCGCCACCGCCACGCCTCCCCACCACACCGATTTGGCCGTGGCGCCGATGGTCCGCCATGCCCCGGCGACAGCCTTCTCCCGCCGCATGAAGTGCCTTCTCCGCCGCGACCGCCGCCGCCGGGGTCTCCGTGAGCGCCACCGCCGCCTTTCTCCCCCCCCAATGCTGCCAGCGCGCCCGGCAGGCAGCAGCCAGGGGCCTTTGCTGGGCCCTATTGGGCCTCGCAGGCCGCCTGGCTGCCCCACGGGCTTTTTTTTTTGTTTTTTGGTTATTTAGTAATTAGTTTGTTAATTATTGTTTCCTATTTAATGTTTTAATGTTTAGGGTTTGTAATTTAATGTTACATAATTAGGTTTGCAAATTAGGGATTGTTAGTAATAATTAGTACTAATTTTTGTTAGGGTTTGTTAATTAATTGAATTAGTAATTAGAGGTTTGTGAAATTAGTAGTAATGTTTTTTGTTAGGGTTTGTTTTAGACATAGGTTTTTTGTTAGGGTTTGTTATTTAATAAATAGTTTGTTAATTAGGGTTTCCTATTTAATGTTTATTAATTAGGGTTTGCAAATAAGTGTTAGCTAATTAGGTTTGCAAATTAGGGATTGTTAGTAATAATTAGTACCAATTTTTTTAGGGTTTGTTAATTAATTGAATTAGTAATTAGAGGTTTATGAAATTAGTAATTAGGGTTTGCCAATAAGTGTTAGCTAATTAGGGTTTATTAATAAGTGTTAGCGAAGTTTAGCTAATTCGAGTTTATTAATAAGTGTTATCGATGTTTTTGTTAGAGTTAATTAGAGTTAATTCTAACTTGTAATATTAGTTAGGGTTTATTAATTAGGGTTAGCGATGTTTTTGTTAGCGATGTTTTTGTTACGATTTCCTATTTAATGTTTTAATGTTTATTAATTAGAGATGTTTTTATTAATACTAATAGTTAGGGTTTATTAATAATAGTTAGTAATATTGTTTGTTAGGGTTTGTTAATTCTAACTTGTAATATTTTTGTTACGTTTTGTTAATTAGTTAATAATATTTGTAGTTAGGGTTTGTTAATAATAGGTTTGCTAATTAGGCTATGTAATTAGAGTACATACTTTTATTCCAAGTTCATACTTGTATTTCATGCATGAGTACTCCATCAAATATCGAAAGCAGCCGATGCCCGGATAGATACAAATGGATCCGACTCCTCCGATCCGAACCTTATAGGAGCCCGAGCGTATCACCACGTGAATCTCCCAGAGCTAAGAAGGCCCGTCTTGAGTTGGAACGTGACCCTAATTACGAGCCTGAAGATGAGCCAAATGATGATGATGTATATATGGAAGTAGATTGTCTATATGAGAGAATAATGCATGTGTATGTATGTACCTAACAATTGAATTAACATGAGGTGTTCTCTCAAGTTGTTGCCGAAATGGAGGCAGAGTCACAAGATGTTTAGAAGGACACGGCGCCTCAAACGACCGGGACATCCTCCGAGCGAAGAAGTACAAAGAAAAAGAGTGATCGGGCACGAGGAGATAGAGGAAGGAATAGATTTCCAGAAAAAGTTTATAGCATTACAGAGGTTAGCCCGAGCGGAGAGCCCTTAGCACCTCTAGAGGCGCTACCTAAATTTAGGGCCGCCATTGGATGGTTAGTAAAGGAAGAATTTGATATCACCTGGAGTGATTGGAGTATGGTGCCCGAAGGAAAGAGGAAGAATTGTTGGACTCGATTGTGCACTAAGTTTATTTTCCTGGAGGGAACAGAAGGTTTGGTCAAGGGTCATGTGATGAAGCAGTTAGCAATATCATTCCGGGGCTATAGGCACGATATGAATAAAAAGTGGCTACAGAAGGGGCGGGACCCGACGAAGCGGTACCCTATCACAAATGAACAAGTGGGCACATTTTTCGTGTCCGAAAAAACTTCGACGAGTCCAAGGCTAAGAGCCAAGCCGCCTCGATCTTGCGAAGAAGAACAAGTACCACCACCACCTCGGCAAAGGGTGGTTTACAAGACCAAGATTCCTAAATGGAGGGCGTAAGACGGCAAAAGAGGAGAGAGGGCAAGGTGGCATTGACCGATATAGTGCCCGAAAGGAGTGCGAATTGGCTTCGCGCTCGGAAGGCAAACACCGAGAGCGATGAGATCTCCCGTCCCCGATGAGATCAAGCCGCTTGCCGAGAAGGTTTTGGAAGCAACAAAAAATGAGAAGACAGTGCCTTCAAGTCACAGAGGGAGAGGGACAGCCTTTACCCATGCTCTAGGTAACCATTTTTTTCCATTTTGTTCGAGTAAAATAGAAATCGATACTGACATGAAATATCATGTTGTAGGTAACCCTGAGCATCCAGGCCGTGTACGGGGCGTCCCATCCAGAACCAGCTGGAAAGAAGGATTTGGTGAAGAGTGGAAAGGAGTGTATAAGAAAAGAGAACGACATAAGGAGCAAATGAAGGATTTTTTGAGCAAAGAAGGCCGCCAAAAAAGTTTAGGGATTTGATGGAAGACTTCGTTAAAAACCCCGATCCTGAAGTGATGAAGCGATTGGCGGGAGCAGTGTCTGCTCAACAGATGTCATCACAAGCTCCGTCGTTTATGCAGCTTGTCCCAGCTCAACCCTTAGGTACCCAGGAGATGGCCACACAATCTATGCTCTTTCCAAGCAAGATAGCGTCAACATCAAATCGAGGACCATTATCCGGTTGACGATATTGATAAACCTTGGCCTTGCTCATTGGTAATTGGATATGGCCTTAGGAATCAAAGATACAAAGCAAGTGGCCACAGCAATGCTATCCCTGGACGTAGTTTCCATGGTGTTTTGATGGAAGATGCATACTGTAGGGTGGAAGTGTTGACGGTCGAGAGTGGACATGAAGATGACTTCATTGACATCCCGACCTCTGAGGGTATAGAGAAGCTTGGACAAGCAATCAAGAACTTCATAAAATGGCCGAGACGGTACGTAAGGTTGATTGATCCACCAACGGCACCCTCTCCACCAGTGCATCAACCATCCCAAGAGGCCAAAACAATTCAACAACCAGCATCGCCAATGCATGCTCCAGCATCCCCGTACATTTATGAGCCATCGCCACACTCCCCAGTACATGATCTGACATTCTCACTGGATGAGCTCGAGGGGCCAGCCAGGGACATGCATGAGCAGCAGACTCCGCCAGCCAAGAAGGACTCAACACCGGAAAAGGAGGTAGAGCAAACTCCCCCGCCACCACCAAAGCAAAAGGAAGCGAGCAAACTCCCCACAAGCACCGGCCTCCAAGAAGGCGAAGAAAATTTCCAATTCCAAAATTGGTTTCTCCCTATGAGCCAAAAAAAAGGGGAAAGCAGAGCAGTACGTTCTATTTCTCGAAAGGGCTTGAAAGCAAATGGGACGGCACGAGTCGTTAAGCTCGAACCGTCACAGAATAAGGAAGCCGCCGGCCAAGGAACTGAGGCCGTGCCACCAACAAAGAAAGCCCCAAGTGGCGATGTACATGTCGAACCACCATCAAATACACCATTGACCCTTAAGGATATAAGAAAGCCAACGGTTGATGATTATGTCAATGTCTCCAAGAACTATATGCCCTAAGGCCTATGCTGCAATGGACGGTGCTTGAAAAGGGTTCATGGACGATTAAAAGGTTTCATGACTGGTACATGAGAGCAGTGAATGCTGGCCTGCATGCAGTTAGTGTTGACATACCAGCAGACGTATTTGCTACTGGCAAGGATAAAAGCAGGGCATTTGTTACCTTCGAGGACATACACCTGTTGTTGAACTATAGGAAACTTGACGTCCAACTCATTACAATCTGGTGCCTGTAAGTATCACTCATGCACACACATTGTTATTATTAAATTTAGAACGTGATAAAC
Source organism: Chrysopogon serrulatus (assembly GCA_015844335.1). NCBI lineage: Eukaryota > Viridiplantae > Streptophyta > Magnoliopsida > Poales > Poaceae > Chrysopogon > Chrysopogon serrulatus. The sequence continues at coordinate 36,629 of JADLZL010003498.1, read as the reverse complement.
TCTAATATGCGGATGTTGTATGTAGTTTGCAAGACCACGAGCGAGATCATTAACCGTATGATCGATGGTCGATTACCCGAGTCCAATCAGGTTACAAGAAAATATGCACAAATTTATACTTACAAATGAAGATAGAGCAAAGATAGAGAAGGACAAAACACCAGAACAAGTTGCAGAAGCTGTAAAGGAATTGCAACGAAAATACGAGGACGAATATGCCCTCTATCTCGGTAGAGCAATGCTGAGATATAAGTACAGCGATTTCATATTGGCACCCTACAACTTTGGATAAGCGTGACCTCGTATAATGCATTTCAAATTATCGTGTTAACCCTAAGTACATGTGTCGCTCACTCGTTTATTTATGCAAAGGACCATTGGATTGTTTTTTTATATTTATCCATTCGAAGGGAAAGTGCTTGTCCTAGACTCCTTACATTATCCTCCTCAGTCGTATCAAACATTCTTGGTTCATTTAGAAAGGTGAGCCAACATGCAACCACATCCGTACTTATATGAATTAGAGTTTCTAAATAACTATAGTGTTTTATATTCGATATCTACAGGGGCATGGCGGTTTTATAAGAAGCAAAAGGACCGGTGATGCCGCCCGCTCAGATCCTAGTGTGCCATTGACGATACAACACCATTATCCGGTAAGTTGTCCGAACACATATCATCATATATATAAATAATACACAAGGCATGACAATTTTAGAATAATCTTTTGCTCATTAATTATATAGTGCCACAAGCAACCACCGGATCGGTCTACCGTGGATACTATGTGTGTGAGTTTATAAGGCAGCGGGGACGATACGTCGTGGGGACAAAAATATGGTAAGTAATATCTATGTATGAAGTTTTCTCATTAAAGTTGCAAATGTTAATATTAGACATGTGTCAATGTGATGCTTTTAAACTTTGTTTCCAGCCGAGAAAGAAAGGAAAGGACGTGCCCTTCACTCCAACGACTATGAAAAATATAGTAGCAGACTTGTGCGGTTTTATTATGAGAGAAATAATTCCAAGTGACAGCATATTTTGATGCAGAGGGCGATTTAGCAAGTGAAAGATTTAGAGCGACGATGACCTAGTAGGTCTAAACTTGAAACGAAATGACATGTAAACACTAAATCGTTGGACTCATAACATGAAATGACGTGTATTATATGTAATTTTATGCTTGATGTTATATTTCATGTGTACATATCTGTAATATTTATATGTGTTGTATGTATGATGCAATTTTATGGTTCATGTTTGCATATATATATATATATATATATATATATATATATGTGTGTGTGTGTGTGTGACAATATAGCACAGTGTGGATGGCAAATATTAAAATTTAAAATAAAAAAAATAATTACACAGGCGGCGCACAGAGTGAGCCGCCTGTGAAAAATAGATTTTCACAGGCGGCTGACCTAGTCAACCGCATGTGTAAATAACTATTTACACAGGCAGCTGACAAAGTGAGCCGCCTGTGAAAACCCTTTTTTCACAGGCGGCTCACAGCCCGCCGCCTGTACTGTGGGCCGATTAATACTGACCCCTGGTACAGACGGGGGGCTTGGCCGCCTGTATAAATGCCTCTACCTCCGCCTGTGAAAACGTTTTCTGTACCGGTGCGTGTGCCATTTTATATAAATTAAATACATGAAAATGTACGTGCACGTTCATGTACATATGAAAGAAGCTAGCAAGCTGCTTCTTCACGTAATAATGAACTAAAGGGAAGAAGCTAGCTGGTTTCTCCTTGAAAAGCTCAATAGCTCCATGCATGTGTGTCGACATGCAAATACTAGGAGCGTGCATTTGTATATATGCTCTTTGAACCGGCTGTAGAGTCTATACGTACGCCAGCCCGTGATGCGTATTTGTACCGTATCACCAGGTGCACAGCCAGCGACGGCCACCAATGCGTGGCGTCTAAAGTCGTATCGATCCGTCTGGAATGTTTTGTGTACCGTGCGGCTTAGTGCGTGTGTGAGACCAGTATATGGTTGGAAGCCTGGACTCAGTATATGGCCGCTACTACCGCGCGATAACAAGAGGCTTAGTACAAGTCTCTCCACGTAATCTGACAACAAAGAAGCTAACAAGCTACAGTACGTGTCATTCCATTGTATGTATGTGTGTCAAAATCAACGTGCTAAACAAGAAGCTAGCAATTAGCTAGTGCACGGGCTTGTACGTGTTGATGACACGCAAATGGAGGAAGCTAGCAAATATATATGGGTCCATGCATGAACGTACACACATGCCAGAACTAGCCTTTGGCGTTGTATATTTATGTGACGTATTTGGGCTGCTGAATATTTGGGCCGGAAATAACCTCTCGGCAGATGGGTCCCTAGCTACTTACGTTAGCTTGTACGTGAAGGAATACGTACACAATCCCAGGGGATATTCTGTTATACGAGGAGATAAGCATGCATGTACCGGCGGCCCTGGCTCCGGATATTTTGGCTCTCTACAACAACTCACGACGGCGCGTACGTACGCAGCCAGGAGCCCCGCTCCTACCCTAGCTATTGGCTATATAAAGCAGCTCTGTTCCTTCGTGGGCGGGGCTAAGGAACATCATCTAATCACGCTAGGCTCATTAGATCACAGGGAAGGGCAGCCGCCGCCACGGCGCCATCCATCCTGAAGCCGGCGCTGATCAGTCAATTTAACCACCACGCCGCCGGCCAGGAGTGCTGATCGGCCAAGGTAGCCTCCACGCCGCCGGCCAGGAGGGGAGTGCTGATCGGCCAAGGTAGCCTCCACGCCGCCGGCCAGGAGGAGATGGCTGCACGGTGCACGTGCACGACGAGTTGCCGCACTACTGCGCCGTCATCCGAGGAGCATCGATCTACGCCTCTAGCTAGGAGGAATTCTGATCTAGACAAAGGGCGGCCGCAGAGCCAGCCTTGCCGCTGTAACAACGCCGGCCTTGAGCGCCGCCCGGCTGTCGAGCAAACAAGCCAGAATTAGCAACCGGCCAATTGCCATCTACACGAGAGGAGAGCTGCTAGCTTCTCTTCGTGCACAGCGCCGCCGGCCGGAGTTCATCTACGGAGTTCATCTACGCCTTGCCTTCTTCTTCCAGGAGATCAGGGAGCCGCGCGGGAGCTAGCTGGTCGAAAGCAAGAAGCAAAGAGGAGATGGCGTTCTTGATCATGTCTTCCATGGGTAAGTAACTAATCTAGTTATTAGTTCTTTAAATCTTGCGTATAGTATGCATCTTGGGCAGGGTTTCGGATTCGGTCGAGAAGAGAACGATGCGGCAGCCGGATAATCAAGACGGCGCCGGGCTGCGAGAGCTATCGCGCCGTATGTGTCCACGGGTGCTTGCTGGAAGCTGGCGTGTCCGAGCGATGGATGTGGCTGCCATGACGAGAACTCGAAGAAGCAAGTTACCAACTAGAAAGCAATCAAGCCAAGCCTACATGCACATATACGTGTCGTGCAGACCTGCATGTATATGCATCTATGTACATGCAAGGAAAATGCAAACAAGGTGCTGTTCCACCCGTACACATGCATCCGCTACAAGCCAAGAAGCAAGGCGAAGCATACAAGCACGTTCAGGTGCTGTTCCACCCGTACACATGCATCCGCTACAAGCCAAGAAGCAAGGCGAAGCATACAAGCACGTTCAGGCTATACGTGGATATGATTCCATGTACAAGTCAATCAAGACGGTGGCCGAGAGCACGGCGCTGTGCTCTTCATCTACTACGTCGATCCAGCTCGACCACGACCGAGTCTGCATCGACTACATCTACGCCGATCTACTTCAACACCGCCATCAAGCCTTCATCTACTACAACGACAACCCCACGCCGATCAAGTTCCACGGCGTACCACGGCGACGTTGCCGAGGAAGTCCAAATCGATCCGAACTACACCAACCATGCAAGTGTGATATACTACAACCACCACTACGTGCCGTTCGATACCGACGAGGCGAACGACACGGGCGGGCATGGCTCAGCTTACAGCCATGTTGAACCGGCTCATGGATTCCGACGAGGCCATGATCATGCCGACGCCACCCTACATCTACACCAACACCATGCATGGAGACGTGAAGCGAAGACCGACGACGACGACCGACGCAGCTTAATCGGAGGTGCTCTGTGAGCTTGACTCGCAGGAGTAATTAACTGGGAGCTTTTCGAGGCCCCAGGAACCATGAAGATCACATCGCCTATGTCCAAGTCAGACTGCCGCAGCAGGCTATGGAGCGCACATGTACATCGGGAATATGTATTTGTATTTTTCATAAATATGAATAAAGTCTCTGTTCCCGTCTCTTTTATTTTTGTGTGCATTAGTACACTGGCACGCCCGCGCATATTTATTTTTTGTGAACAGAGAGATCCTCTCTCGAGTGATTTTTCTGTCCAAACAACAATCAACGATTATCCTGCTCTCTTTGTATTATCAGGTCAATTCAAGGGAAAGATTGGTTGTGTAGTATGCGTAGATGAAACCTTTTATGTGTCCCTCAGTGCATCCAACAAGCTAGTGTACATGAGGCACCGGTGCTACTTATCAAAAGGACACAGGTACCGCTTAAGAAAGATGGATAGATACTTTGACAATTCAAATGAACTAAAGTCTACTGCTCCATTGGGTAACAGTAAAGATCACAGAGTGTTTGAGATAGTGAAAAACATCAAGTTTGTTTTTGGAAAAAAGACAATAGATGGAAAACCTAAAAAGGATGTCAAGCCAACTCTAGGGGCTACATTTAAGAAGATGTCAATTTTTTTCAAGTATTTGCCATACTGGAAAGACCTTGACGTATGACACGCAATCGATGGAATGCACGTTCAGAAGAATGTGTTTGAAAGCATCATTGGCACTTTGCTTGATATGAAGGGCAAGACAAAGGATGGACTAAAGTCACGTCTAGACATGGTAAATTTAGACATAAAACATGAGCTTCATCCGGTTCTTCAGGAAAATGGAAAGTACCACCTCCCTAAGCAAAGAAGCTACAACCCGAACACGATGAGAAAGAAGCAATTTGTGTGTGGTTGAATAAATTGAGAGTTCCAGCCGGTTTACTGCTCCAATCTAAGATCCATTGTTTCAATGAAGGACCTTACACTTACCAACTACAACGCACATGATTGCCATGTAATGCTGACAACTTTTCTACCTATTGCCATCGGGGCTATAAGTCCAGCGTTTTTAAAAATGGCAATCACAAGGTTTTGCTTCTTTTTCAACAAAATATCACGTAAGGTAATCGACCATGATGAGTTAGAGTCTCTTCAAGAATTCGCGGTGGAGAGACAAGTGTCACAACTTGAGATGTGTTTGCCGCCATCATTCTTTGATATAATGGTACATCTTGTGGTGCATTTGGTGCCTCAAATACAGGCACTGGGTCCTATGTATTTGCATAAGATGTGGACGTATGAGCGTTTTATGTCAATACTAAATTCCTATGTATCCACTCGTGCTCGTCCCCGAGGCAGCCATGATAGAGGGGTACACTAACTGAAGAGGCCATTGAGTCTCGCTGCTCCATTCTCGTGGTAGTTGCCTAAAAGGTCAAATTGCAATAGGTTTGCCTCCGTCTCGACATGAGGGCAGGCTACATGGATGTGGTAGGATGGGACGGAAATCATTTATTCCTTCAGATTACCATATTGTACTCGAAGCATATCATAGCATCCTGCATCAAATATCGATAATGGAACTTTTGATCGACCAACATATGAAAGAGCTACGCGATGAAAACCAGGGGCAAACTGAAGCTTGGGTAATGAATGAACACAAACATCGATTCACCACTTGGCTAATGGATCAGAATCTTCCAAATGGAGAAACAATTGAGCAACAAACTATCAAGCAGTTGGCAGCTGGACCATCACGCCAGATCACTACATGGCACACCTATGACATTAGTGGTTTCACATTTTGTACCATTGCTAGAGATAAAAAGAGCATGACACAAAATAGCGGTGTTCGGTGCGAGGGCATAGATGAAAATGAGGAAATCCATACATACTTTGGCTTGATTGAGGACATATGGGAACTACACTATGGTATATTTCGGACACCGGTGTTTCGATGCCAATGGGTTGAGGATAAACATGTCACAAAGGGATAGTCATGAGCTTAGAGTTCTTGATCTAAGTAAAGTAGGTTACAAAGATGACCCATGGATCCTTGCTAACCGTGCTGCACAGGTCTTTTATGCCGAACAAATCGTTCCTAAGAATGAGAAGAAAAGTACCGATAAGCTGAAATATGTAGTTCTTCCTGGAAAGCAACAAGTTTTAGGAGCTGATGGTGCAATTGACCTAGATGATTCTAACCAGTTCGGTGAGATGTCTCTCTTTACAGACCATCCTTCGAAGATACGAAACGTTGAGCATAGCATTCCATAAAATTCTATACCCTGGGTGCGCCATGATGGAGAAGGAAGAACAGTAGCTGGCTAGATTCTCTTGTCATGTAATAGTTTATGTAATACAATTTGTAACCTATGCTACTACTCTTATATATTTTTATATGTGTCTCATGAATGACTCTCTTGGTATTACATAATTAAAGAAAATTTAAGTCCTTTTCTTTCTACATAGAGAGAAAAGAAAAAATTAAATACTTTGCTTTAGACATAGAGAGAGAAAAGAAAAATTTAGGCCCTTTTCTTAGATACATAGAGAGAAAAGAAAAAATAATTACTTTGCTTTATACACATAGAAAAAAGAAAAAAATAATTACTTTGCTTTATATACATAGAGAAAAGAAAAAATAATTACTTTGCTTTATACACATAGAGAAAAGAAAAAATAATTACTTTGCTTTATACACATAGAGAAAAGAAAAAATAATTACTTTGCTTTATACATAGAGAGAAAAGAAAAAATAATTACTTTGCTTTATACATAGAGAGAAAAGAAAAAATAATTACTTTGCTTTATACCCATAGAGAAAAGAAAAAAATATTCTATTTATGTACTACTATATAGAACTACTCACAAGGAATCCAAAAAGTTTTCATTTTCTATTTTATAAATTTTCTATAATTTGCTACTAATTTCCAAAGGCACCGTTCTAACATGTGTGCCTTATATGTCTGTCTTCCTCTTCACCTTTAGATGGCTATTTCATCGCATATATCTTTGCCACACCATTTTTATAACTTTCAATTTCTTTAATGCATAGAACTACTCACAAGGATTCCAAAAAGTCATCATTTTCTATTTTATGAGTTTTCTACAATTTGTTATGAATTTTCAAAGAATCAGCATAATTAATAATTAAATTCGTTTCTCTCGCGGTTGGTAATGCCAACCACCAGTAGAAATGAGTTTTTACAGGTTGGCATTTACCAACCGCCCGGTGAAAATCATTTCTATAGGCGGTAGGTAATGCCAACCGCTTTGTAGAAACTATTTTCTACCGGGCGGTCGGCATTACCAACCGCCAAGCAGAAATGTGCCTTTATATATAGGGTTCGGCCGGGAATTAGAAATTTTCAACCGGTGGACGCGAACTTTTCACATACGACGCCGCCGTCGCCGGATTTCGCCGGATTTCGCCCGCCAGGGAAGCCCCGTGAAGCCTCCCGCGCCGCCCGCCACCGAAGTCGACGTCGGAGCTCCGCCCTGCCGTCCGCCGCCGTTCACCGCGGCCCGAGGACCTCCACCGCCGCGACTTCGCCGCCACCGCCCGCGCCTCTCCGCCGGCCGCCACCGCCGTCGACGAGGTCCGCGCCACCCCGCCCGAGGTCCGCCGCCGTTTTTACGCCCCGGGGCTCCGGCGTGGACCTCCTGTTGGGGCTTGCCGGTGCCGCGGCGGTTGCCGGCGGCGCCGCGCCCACGCCCACGCTGGGGAGAGGAGGGGGAGGGGCGGGCCTTGCCGGGCCATCGTGGGCCTGGCAGGCCAGCCTCCCTCTTTTTTTTACACATTTAATTAACTAATTAATTACACCCAAATTAATTAAGTAATTAGGTAATTAGGGTGTTAATTAATTAGGTTTCTATATTGTTTGATATTTAGCAATTAATTTAATTAGGGTTTCATAATTAGTTAATTAGAGTGTTAATTAATTAGTTTTTTTATTGTTTGATAATTAGCAATTAATTTAATTAGGGTTTCATAATTAGTTAATTAGAGTGTTAATTAATTAGATTTTTATAATTACCTTTTAGTTAGTATTATACATAAATACTTATGTACTAAAAATTAATTAATGTGTTAGTACAAATTATATATAATTAATAGAAATTATATGTTACCTTTTAACTATGTTACCTTGTTTCTTTATTACTAGAAATTATATATAATTAATGTATTAACTACGTTACCTTGTTTATTTATTACTAGAAATTATATATAATTAATGTATTAATTATGTTACCTTGTTTCTTTATTACTAAAAATTATATATAAATGTATTAGTTTAGGTTCATTAGGTATTAAGTCCTTTTCTTTCTACATAGAGAGAAAAAAAAAAAATAATTACTTTGCTTATGTATTAATTTAATACTTATATACTTGTAATTTTTCTATAAATATACAGTCACGCCATCGTTAGCCAAAAGGGATCCACCACCGTTCTCCACCACCGCCAAAGGGGTACACCACCATTCTCCACCGTCGTCGAATCGGTCTTCCCTCCACGCTGCATAAGTAATTACTCTTTGATCTATTTTAATTTTTCAGTTAGGGTTATACTTAGGGTTATGCTTAGGGATTTATATTTAGGGTTTTCTAATTACGGTTTCACTTAGGGTTTCATACTTAGGGTTATGCTTAGGGTTTATACTTAGGATTTTCTAATTAGGGTTCCACTTAGGGTTTCATACTTAGGGTTCCACTTAGAGATTCATACTTAGGATTTTCTAATTAGGGTTTTGTATACGGATTCATACTTAGGATTTTCTAATTAGGGTTCCACTTAGAGATTCATAATTAGGATTTTCTAATTAGGGTTCCACTTAGGGTTTCGTACTTAGGGTTTTCTACTTAGGGTTTTGTATAGGGATTCATACTTAGGATTTTCTAATTAGGGTTCCACTTAGGGTTTCATACTTAGGGTTATGCTTAGGGTTTCATACTTAGGGTTTTCTACTTAGGGTTTCACTTAGGGTTAATACTTAGGGTTTTCTAATTAGGGATTCATACTTAGGGTATTCTAATTAAGGTTTTGTATTCTCTACATGCATTTAGTGTCGATGAGTTCTCCAAGCCATAGCAACCAGGGAGATTCCAAGGATACGATAGTCCAAGTGATCCGCATCCTAGCCCGGATAGGACTCGTCGTCCGGAGCGGGATGACCCAGACTATGATCCAACGAATGATGAGGTAAAGATAGTAAGTTACACATTCATACCTATATGTACTTAGTTATGGATTCCTTCATGTAGTACTTACGGTTTCAAATGGACACAGGAGGTATTGTCTCGAATGATCGGGTTAGCTGAGGAGGAAGAACAAGTAGACGTGCCAAGTGACACACCGCTAGAAACAACCGAGACAACCACCTCAAAGAAAGGGACAAGGAAACAGAGTGATCGGAAACGAGGTCAGAGAGGAACAAACAAATGGCCAGAAAAAACATATAGGGTCACCGATGTCAGCATGAAAGAAGAGCCTCTAGCACCTGAAGAGGTGCCAGCCAAGTTCCGGAACGCAATTGGCTTTTTAGTTAGGGATGAGATTGACATCACAAATTACACATGGAATGATGTGCCAGATGATACGAAGAGAGAGGTATGGAGGCGGTTGCAGGAGAGGTTCATTTTTCCATCAGGATCAGCAGACCTCGTGAAGCAGTATGCATTCAGGCAGTGTGCAATCTCGTTCCGAAATTTTAGGTGGGAACTCAATACCAAGTATGCCAAGATGAACCAGGACCCGACAAAAAGGTACTATAAGATTACAACTGCCCAGTGGGAGATCTTCAAACTACAGAGGAATGATCCTGACTTCCAGAAAAAGAGTGAAGCTAACTCTGAGCTAGCCAAGAAGAACAAGTACCACCACCATCTTGGCTCAGGTGGTTACAAGGCTCATATCCCAAATAGCGGGCAGAGGAGGCCGAAAGGAAGAAGAAAGGAGAACCGGTGCTATCTGAAATGCTTGATGAAAGAAGCGCCGAATTGGCTATATGCAAGAAACGCAAAAACAAGAGAAGAGATCGGCGCTAGAGTCCCTGATGAAATCTAAGAGGCAGCACAGAAGATGTTTGAAACAGCACGCAAAGAGAGAGAAGGAAAATTCAAGAGAAAAAGGGAGAAAGACATCTTAAGTGTTGGTCTAGGAAACCCCGAGCATCCAGGACGTGTACGAGGCGTCTCGTCAAGGCTAGGGTGGAAAGAAGGATTCGGGGATGAGTGGGCTGAAATGTACAAGAAACGCAGTCGATACAAGGAAGCAATTAGGAATGTCATTGAGGAAGAGGCAAAGAAACAAGTGAAAGAAAAATCATGTCCAACATGCTTACAAATCCAGATCCAGAGTTTATTCAGCAATTAGCGAGTGCAATGTCAGTTCAGCAGATGAGTGCACAGCCTCCACATATGCCACGGGTCGCAACACAACCCGATCAACAGATGGTGGTCTCCACCCAAGGTCCAATCCTTCCAAGTAGTGTTGCGTCTACGGCAACCAAGGAGCACTACCCAGTGGATGATATAGTTGCACCAACACCTTGTAAACTACTCATCAGATACGGAATGAAGAATGTTCGTACCAGAGAAGTAGCCGAAGGCTTTGCAATCCCTGGCCGTGACTACCACCATAAAGAAATTCTAGAAGAGTATTGCAGGATTGAAGTGTCAACGGTCGTCCAAGGATATGAGGACGACGTGCTAGAAATCCCTGGTCTTGAGGGTATCGAGACACTCGGGCAGGCTATTAATAGTTTTATTCTATGGCCTCGACGAGACGTTCAGTTGACTCAACCACCGCCATCCTCTGAAGGCCTCCCACTAACCCAAGAATCTTCACCTGCAAATCCTCCTCCTGACACACAAGGCGAAGGCCTCCCGCTAACTCAGGAATCGTCACTTCCTGATCCACATAACTCACCCTCAGCACATGATCCTCCTCCTAACTCACCTATCCGACAACCATCATCACCACTCCACATCCCTGCTTTCCCGCTAGCACAGGAAAAGCTACTGGAAACAACTCCAACACCATCGCCGCCCCCAAAGCCACAGAAGAAGAAACCCGTACCGAAGAAATTCCCGGTACCCAAATTGGTTTCGCCCTACGAGCCAAAGAAGAAAAGTGCTGGAACGGTGAGGTTTTTATCAGGAATTGGAATGACCCGAAAAGCACGTGTCGTTGACTTGGCCGAGCATGAGAAGTCAGCATCAGAAGCCTCGAAGTTGGGCCGAGAGCTTAATATGAAGATCATAGAGGTAAAGAAGCCAACGTGGGATGATTACCAGAATGTCCCAACTCAATATATCCATGGCGTGCCTCTTCTCACTTGGGAGAAACTTAAGCAAATCCCAAAGGGGATCAAAAGGATGCATGATTGGTATATGAGAGCATCTCTGCTGCTTTGGGATCTCGGCGATCAACGTTTGTATACCACCAAATGCTTTTGCATCCGGGCGAAAAAGGCTATGGTCATCTTCGAGGACTTGTGGCAAATGATGAACCTCCGTAGGCTTGACGCACAACTTCGTGGCGGTGTTTGCATTGTAAGTGTCACTAACAAATACACGTGTTACTAACATTGAGGTGAACAAATCAACAGACAAGCCTTTATTTCTTACTCTAACAAATACATGTGCGCTTTGCAGAATGCAATATGATGGGGAAGAGATGCGTTATGGTCCAGATCAGACATATGAAGAACAAAACAGGATCGGGTATCTCAGCCTAATGAGAATATGCGAGGAGCAGCACACATTCACAATCGGTGATGACCATGATAAGTTGAAGGGCTTAACACCTGAAGAGGTTAAGGTGAAAAAAGCAGATCTAAAAAAGAATTTGATACCAAATACGCTCTCTACATAGGAGAAGCAATGCTAAAATTTAAAAACAGGCGATGCATAGTGGCCCCCTACAATTTTAGGTACGTGTGAGTTTACATACATCAAGTCAAAAATTCAATGACACATGCCTCATTACAAATTTGATCCTGCAGGGACCATTGGATCTGTTTTTTAATTTATCCTAGAGAAGGAAGGACACTGGTACTAGACTCCGCGCATTACGCAAGTGAATCTTATGGACCATTCTTGTCAATCTTAGAACGGTAATAAGCCTATATATATGCATATTTTATTTTATCTATAAGAGTTGTATAATAACTAGGTGATTCTATTCGAGAACACAGGGCATATAGATATTATAAGCTTCAAAAAGGTCCATATAACCTTTCTAAAGCTGGAGAACCAATGGATATACTTTATAACTGACTGGTACGTAAATTTATAAGTGCATATCATACATGTTTAATTAATACATAGTACATTTTAAAAACTAAATAAACACTTGACTATATATTATAGTGCCACAAGCAACCACCGGAAACGCTGCACTGTGGGTTCTACGTGTGCGAGTTTATGAGAGACCAAGGACGATACATCGTAAACCCCGATAAGGTATAAGTAGCCGCCATTTATAAGTTTTGTCATTAATGCTGTACAAATTGGTTACCAAGTGAAAATATATAATGTTGAATTATAAACATACTTTCTTACCAGGCCTATGCGTAAGATCCGACAGAAAATTTCGATGAAAAAGCATTATACAACATAGTTGAGGATCTCTGCTCATTCATCATGAAAAAGAAGCCATTCCACCAACAGGGGAAATATCACGATCCGAAGCAAAGGAATTGGGAAAGCCAGAATATACACCGCTAACTGATATTAGGCGTCTCGCCTTTAGTCGAAAACGATTATTAAGGCTTTCCCAATTAGAAAAAAGAGAAAAATTGTAGATGTGTATATATGTATTATACATGTGTGATGTACATGGATTTATATTGAAGTATGCATGTATGATATAATATAATTTTGATGTACAAAGATCTATATTGATGTAAATAAATGTATGATATAGTGTAATTGCATGTTATCATGAGTTTCAATATAAATAAATAGGTTTCCATTTTAATTTCAAAAAATGGCGGAAACTTTCTACTCGGGCGGTTGATATCATTTCTACCGGTGGTTGGTGGGAGGTGAACCGCCAAAGAGAAATGGACCATTTCCACCGGGCGGTTGGCTTAACCAACCGCCAAGAAATTTCATTTCCACCGGCGGTTCTCAAGAAACCGCCAAATGGAAATGATCCATTTCTATCTGGCCTTTCGCGACTGGCGGCTCGAGATCTGCCGGTCTTTGAGGTGTTTACCACCGCCAGCATTGCTCTTTTTTATACTAGTGCATGCTACGCCCTCCGGTCGTCCGGTCCTGGTGGTCATTGCCCGGTCGCAGCATGCAGGATGGGCGGCGGCGGGCGGCGCAGTCGTTGTTGGCACTTGGTCACTTGCCTCCTTGCCTGTTGCTCGCTGTGCCGCCAGGCCTAGGCACTGGCTATCGAGAGGGACGGGCACGCGGGAAGGGACGGCCACCGGACGGGGGCGAGCGCGCGGCAACGAGAGGTCTCGGGCTCTCGGCTCGTTCTCTACTTCCTTTTCACAGCCGAGGTGACATCGCGCGCGTGTGCCTTTCGTGTCCGTCCATGCAGGCCTCCGATCCGTGCTGGCGGCGCGTGCGACGGGTAGCGTGCTCCCACCGGCGCCCTAGCTAGCGTTGCAAGCCAGAGGGAAACGGTTTCGACTTGAAAGGAATGTATATGCCAAGGCATCTCCATCAGCAAAAAGATGCTTCGTCCCTTCCAAAATGTACCCCAGAAGTCCGATAGAAATCATAACAGGACGTTCCGACTAGAGCCAGCGATTCAATTGACAAAGTAGTAGCTAGAGAGGAGACGATCTGGACATGCATCATCATCAGCTTTTTATGGGTGGAAGTAGCGATCGTTTCTACACTAGCTAGCTATTTTTATTCAATCATCAATTCCAAACTACGCTTACCCTTAACAAGTTTATGACATATATATGTAGAACATCATACATATTGCTTTCAGTATTTTCTTCAAAATAATTAGTCCCATTAATTATATGGGACTGACTATATAACTGTTGACAGATTTATCAACCCCAAATCTGTTAAATTTTTTACAAAGAACAGTGACACAGCAGCAAAGAAAACTAATAGATTTGCAATAATAAAATCTGTCCGATTTGCACAACATGGGTACAAAAATCAAAATCCAAAACCCGTTAGCATCTGTGTGCTGCTGCGGCCAGCCCAATCTATGCTGGCACTGCTCAGGCTGGGTGCCCCAGTGAACCGGCTGCCACTAGAAACAACATGCTGCGTGTGGGTGTTTTCTCGTGCTGTTGTCTTTAAAGCCAAAAGGGCCTGCCCTGTCAAAGAGCAAAGCAACATTAGAACACCATTCACCATTGTGAAATGCAGACTGGACAAGGTAAACTAGGTACTCGCCAGCTAGCTGCAGGATGGAAAGTTGCTTGGATACTACGTTAGTCTACTGAACCAAACAAATCAAGCACTTGAAATAAACTAGACAAACTAGTTAGCAAACAGGAAGGATAGAACAACAACCACTCAACTGATTATGTCTTAGAACCAAGGATAAACTGAACTAAAAAGAACAGAGGCTGTACTTGAACCATTTAACTACTAGAAACACTAGCTAACTTAAAAAAATGCTAACTTACAACTGACCTCATCAACTAACTTCGAAAGGCTCCTCAGGAACTTGCCAAGTGCATTTGCTTCACTGATAGCTCCTCATCTTGAGAATTCAGTTATGTACAGAGCTGTCGCACTGTCTACAGACATGAGAGCAAACAAACCTGCAAATGTAGAGATTTAGAATAACAGCTAGGTCTTCTACTATTAGTCTTCATATAATAAGCATATATGGATGTCCAAGAATGTAGAAAAACACATTGCAAGCAGAGTTAATAAAATAAAATTGTATACACCTATTTCAGAGTTGGTGTTGGTAATTAATGTCTTCACAAACAAATGTAATTTCAGAGTTTTTAACATAGAAATATGGATACTTACTACTAGTATTTTGTTCCTCAAATCTAATCAATGTTGTTGTTGGTGCGTGACGAACAGATCATCAGCACCATAGCTCCTCAGATAACCTCCCTCAAATTTAGTCAATGGTGCTGTTGGCACAAGGCATTAATAGAGATCCTTAAGATCGCCCCTAAGAAAAATATCATACTCCTTCAATGTGCTGAATTTTATGAATAAGTTCCTATGGTTCTAAGTCTAAATTAGACAAGTTCCTATCATTGCTATCTTCTAGTGAGTCTTTTTATAGGATAAAACTATAAAAGAATGGTCTCTATGCCAATAAGATAACCTGGTATCAAGCACAACATTGCAAACATGATTTGTCACACGTATATGACAAATAGATATAAGAATTTACTAAGCAGCTCATCAAATGCCTGGCTCCCAAATTGTAATCCGAACAACAGACTTCCGCTTCAAATAAGCCAAAATAAATCAAAGAGCCTTAAACGACAATACACACATAGAGAGACACATGCCACAAAAACACAAAAAAGGAAAAATTAGCAACTCAACCAAAATCAACAAAAAGGAAGCAATATTCAAAGCTGCTGCTGCAGTAGCTCCACAAGCAGAGCCAGTCCCATTTGAAATAGGGACACACATCAGGAAAAAAATTCAGTTGAAGACCAATCGAAGAGTGCTAAGACGCCCACACACAAAAAAAAATGAAAGCTAGCACCCACAAAAAAAACCACACAGACAGCCACAATCATACTGACACAAAGACCCCAAAGCTAGCATACAAGTGTACAAGCAATGAAACTAAAAAAAGAAAAAATAAAAGAAAAAGGCCGACAAACACACACACAATACATAGAACCCCCCCCCCAACACACACGAAAAAAACAAAAGGCAAACACACAGAGAGAGAGAGGAACACCAACAATCCACTCACACAGAAACACACACATAAAGCTCTCAATAAAAACAAATACACAGAGAGAGAGACACACACAGAGAGAGAAATACACATACAACGGCAGCCCCCAAAAAAAGACAAATACACACAAACATAAACACGCACACTCAATCACACCTAAACACACACAAAAAATGGAAATGCAAAGACAGCTCAAACACAAAGACAGAGACACAAAAAACAAACTCAAAGAGACATCATCGCAAAAGAAAAAGGCAAACACACACATAAACACCAACAATGACACTCACACAGAAACACACACAAGCAGCTCCCAGTAAAAACAAATACGCACACAGGAGCGAGAGAAAAGAGACAAAGAGAGAGGAAGACACACATACATAAACACCCACACTCAAACATACACACAAAATGCAACTGCAAAAACAGCAAATAAACAAAAAAAAAGACACACACACACACACCCTGTAACACACAACACACACACACACACATACACACACAAATAAACAGAGAAAGAAACACACAAAAAAAAAAGAAAATGGGAACAAAAAACTAATAAGTGATAAGAAATCATCAAATAGGAGGAATAAGACAAGGCACCACAATCTAGACCTCCAAATAAATATGGGCTAAAAAAACTTTCAACATATAAAAAAAATCTAGTTCTGAAACGTGCTTAATCAGAACAGCATACACAGCAATCACAACATAGTGAATACTTGAGTTCCTTTTTTCAGAGATGGATATATCCACTAGTAAAATGTATACTTTACACCAAGTTTTTTTGCAAAAGTAGGAAAGACATTTAATTTGTGTTGTCAAATTATACATCACAAAAATTAGCACAGGAAAAACTGACCATAGCTTCACGTAGCTCTTCAGGCTAAACCAAATAATGATAATAATAACAATAATAATATATGCTAGCACACTCCTTTGGAAGTCAATTTGCATATATGGACAAGAAGAAAGAAAATATATTCCTATAGGACAACTTAAAATACACCTTACAGATGGGGGCACAGATAGGCTATCCATTTGTTGACTTCCTCAAAGCAAATAAAGGAATAACAATGGGGGGGACAAAGAAAGAATAGCAAGCATATGCAAGCACACTTAAATGGGCCATTCACGTCACAAAAATAGAATCAATAGAGCCTCTTAAATCTGCTTCAGTATTTTCTAAACTGAGTGAGATTAATAGTGCTACATGGGTTTGAAGCAACCCCAGCAGAATTCAAATACAGAATTAAACTCTCCATCAAAATATTTTATCTTCAGATGTGCCTACTCTGTCTGAAGTTTAGATTTTGTTTAACCCTTTGTTTGAAGTTTCGACTCGCAACAGCTGTAGGTAAGTTTCATTCTTCTTGCCTACATTGTGTCAGCCAAGAAAACTACACATATATCTAAGACACACCCTAATCTGAGGAGCATTTGCTCTCCCAGCTATAAAAGCCTATATGTCTATAGCATCCTGCATTGCTTAACTTTTCATGGCGATATTTCTGTAGACTGGTTGCTTTTTGCAGCCATAGTTCTCAGCTCCCATTTCTGAATTCATAATTGTGAAATCCAGTTCAACCAGACAATAACTAACACAAGGATTAAGCAAACATGTTTGACCTTGGACAACAGCAGGTCGCTTGTAGCAGAAAAATACAGAATCTACACTGAGCGTCACCTCTAGCAAGAACCGTGTCTGCTACATGAGCAGCCAGCACGTCGTTCCACATCAAGTGCGAGAACAGCATGCAGCGGCGGTAGGCCAAACATACGGCTGGGCATCGGGGCCGTGCCGGACATGGTCGGCTTCGACTCACCTCAGCGTTGCCCTGCCCCCCTCCTCCCTAATCTCCTTTTCAGAGTCCAGGCCCTGACATCGGCGCCCAAGCAAGCAAGCATTCAGTGACTCACAGCACACACAGCAATAGCTCCTCAAATCAGAGGCAAAAAAGCAAGGATCGGACTTAAACATCACAGGAACAAGAAATTAAACTTATGAAGAACAGTAGCAGCACCTCGTTGAATCAGTTGCTCCTCTGCGACCGCCGGCACAGGGAAAGCGGCGGCCATGACTGCACCCTAACCACAGCCCGCCGCGGCATAGGGGGGTGCAGCGGCGGCGAGAACATCACCCCGCCCCCAACACCCGCCGCGGCTGAGGAGAACGGGCGACGAGGACTGCGCCCCTCCCCCACACAGTCCGATCTTTTGGGGAAAGCAGCGGCGAGGACCACGCCGCAATCACTGCCTGGGCGACCGCGCGTGGAGAAGGCGAGCGAGGTGCAGAGGAGATTGGGGAAAAATTAGCAGAACAGGTAAGCGGGTTTCGAATGCGTCGTTTTGGATCCGATAGCGGATGGATATGTCCAGTAGCTGCACGAATCTAGAAGCAGAAATGGAGGACCTATAATTTGACAGATATAAAACAACAAAAACTGTCAACAGATATATAGCATAAATCTAATTATATATGGAGAGGAGAGTGAGAGAGTGGATGAGAAGAGAGCCAATTATGGGCAGGGCCCACAGTGTCAAATATGGAGGGCTATTCATATAGAGTTAGTAGTACTTTTTATATATAAGGCCTTGAATAATGATAAGAACAACCTCCGGTTGACTTTTCATCCTAGAAGACGGCTACTGTTGTGGTTTCTCTACATCTCATCAACTTTAAAGTAAAAAAGAAATACACATATAATGAATCCTTCACTTATTCTCCTTGATCTGTACCAAATTGTAAGTTATGATCTAGTTTCTTTTTTTAAAAATTGTAAGTTGTTATAAGTTTTCTAAGTATATAGTTTTTCCTACGTATCATAGATATATATTATGTGTAGATATATAGTATGTATCTACAAAATACAAGCGGCTTATAACTTTAAGGGGAGGGGTATGTGGTAGTGAATCATTTATTAGCATCAATTAGTAGTGAATGCTTTGTTACGATGATTTGACATGAAACATTGAGCCTTTTGGAGAGCTCCAACTTTCAAAAACAGTTTCAGATCACTAGATCCATCGTGGAGAAACTCCACTAGAGATGTCAGTGGGGCTGGTTGGGGCTGGGTGCTTTAGCCCGCACCTAAAACCCGAGAAACAAACTCGAACCTGGTCTCGGGGGAAGATCTGTCAGGTCACCAAAACTTGAACTTTACAACAACATAGGCACATAAGACAACGAAGGGGAAGGGCCGATATGCGTGGCAGCATTAGTGCATGGTGGCGAAGCTGCATTGGCGCATCAGCGCGTCCATAGGACTACAGGTGAAGGGGAAGGATGCGTGAATTGGTAGTGTTGTAGGGTGGTGGCGGACCAGCTAACGGTGGCCTTCGTCCGATTGGCGAAGACAAAGTGATGGTGCGATGTCGTGCCCATGTGGCCTGCTACCATGGCAGGGAAGTGGGAAGAGGAGTCATGAAAGGAGTTATCGATTATCTAGGGTTACATGTTACTCCATTCTTAGTTAGGCTGGTATGGTGGCTTTTTGAGTAGGCTGCTTGAACTTTGGGTCTCTAACGAGGACCTATGGGGGGAGAATCAAAATCCAACCCTGGCTCGCCCCCGTTTCAAGTCCCTGAACCCAAAGACTCACCCTCACCGGTGTAAAACTCATGGGTTTTAGGTATACACCCACCCATTGCCATCTCAACCATGGATCTGGACTTCTTCCTTGGGTTCGATATAGCTTTGGCTTTGGGTTTGCTCTCCTCTATCTCATTGCCACCTACGCCCACGTGTCAACTCTTCTTCCTCTCTCTCCTCCTCTTCATAGTGTGAAGAGCACATGTAGGGAGCTCGCGGCAATGCGGCCACGATAGGAGCTCACAATGTCGGACGTGCGAGGGCGGTGGCTCGGCGACGACGGCAGGGACGACCGCAGCTCACGACCTGGCGAGCGTGGGTATGGTTTTCAATTCTTCTCAAAGAAAATGAACAAAGTTGCTGCTAAATTTTCGAAGCGCTGACCGTTGCTCGTAAAGTCGTAAGTGTAGCGGCACTTTGACACGCGGAGGATCCATTGGGCCGGGCTAGTTTAAACATCACGAGTCATCACTCGCTTGCAGCCCAGCCTAGCCCAACTAACCCTGTGGCCCACCTCGCGCCCCAAACCCAGACGGCCCCACTGCCAGGGCCGTGGGCCGTGGCCCGTGGCTGGATGAAGATAAACAGCTCCGCACTCGGCCCTCGCGTTGGTTCGGCGAAACAAAAACGAACTAAAAAAGAAGGCGAAAAATCGTTTAAAACTGGATCAATTTTAGGCAGCCTTTCCATGCAAAACATGCCATTAATAGGTACTCCTATATAAGATACGCGTAGGACGCAGCTGTTGCGCTCCGCTTCGTTGCCCTCCTGTTGTTTGTGGTTGTGGCCAATCAATCCTTCCCCTCTCATCCCGGGTCTCCGGGGAAAATTTTGCCCAAGAAACTCGTGTAGAATCACAAGAGAAGGGCAAAATTTTCTGTGACTCCAGCTGAAGGACGCTGCGACACCCATGTCGGTGAGTGCAAATCTCCCTCCCGCGCCTTATAATCGATCACATCATTGCCGCCTTTTTTTTTTCTTTCTTTTTATCATGCCTGCATTAGTGCTATCTCGGCTTGAAATTAAAGATTGTTGTTTTGATGCATCACGCGCGCATGACGAAAACATGCTTGTCGCATTGCATTGGCGTGAATTTTTTTTTTAGCAAATTGGCACCAAAATGCAGGGACGAATATCTTGCTATCGATTACGATTGAATGGATCCATATCCATTATCCATCAGTTTGGCCAAATGGGAAACCGATGACAATTAGCAGCGCTTGTTCATTCATAGGCCATCGATCAATAAACATGAAGGAAATTCGAATTGGCAAGCATGCCATTATCAACAAACCGTGGTTCCTGATCCCTCGGTTTTAAATCGTTACCATGCATACGATGCGCCCTGAAAAATGGTTCCCTGACGCAATTAGGCACTGACGAATTCGACGCTCTAAATCTAATCAGGAGGAAGCAGCATTATACATTATTCACATTAGTAAGTACTATCATATAGCTGTCTGTTGTGCTGACGAGCTGCTGGCATGATGCATGTTTTGTGAAGGCGGCAAAGGACGAGACTGGGCGCACTCTACCCAAGTTCGGCGAATGGGACGTCAACAACCCGGCCTCTGCCGACGGGTTCACGGTTATCTTCAGCAAAGCCAGGGATGAGAAGAAAGCCCCAGCCCCGACCACCAAAGGCGGCCACATGAGCAACAGGTCGGCGTCGGCTGACACCAAGGACACCAGGACCGACAAGGTGACCTCCTACAACACCAGGACCAACGCATCGGTACGCGTCCATCTCGTAGATTCCGCCGCCATTCCCGTTACCATTCCTAATCATGAATGCATGCACGCGTTGTGATCTCTCTCTATCTCTCTCCAACTTGCAGAAGAAATGGTTCTGCTGTGTCTCGCCCAGTCCCACACAATCTTGAGGAAGATATAATGAGCTGTGCAATGAATGAGCTCTTGGAATTGAGAAAATTACTCTGATGGGTGTCTGCTTATAGCGTTCTTATTAGCTGTGTATACCATCAGTTCAAGTTGATGTCTGCTTGTAATTTTCTTTTCTCGTCCCTTCTCTAATGGTGTAACCCTTCCTCAACGCTATCAGTGAATCTGAGTTACTCCCCTCCTGCTGCATTTTGCTGTAACTTCGGCGAGGATAAATTTGTTTCGGCTCTGACTAAAACAGGTCAACGAATTCTCAGATTGCAGTGACTGAATAAAGTTATGCGCCACCAACCTGACAAATAAAATGCTGCAACGTTTTCAGATCTGTAGAGGAACATCATAGCTGTTTAAGTTCCCTTGGAAATACATTATATTAGTATATACAATTCTTATAACTTTCATCATCGGATTTAAAAAAAAAAAATCTTTCACCTGCTTCAAACATCTACAAGTTGGTTGGCAGTATACAGAATGGTAATACAATGCAGAGCGAAATTAGACCGACAGAAGCTGGCAATCTGCCACTGTCCTTGCGGAGGAACAGTGCTTCATACACTGGGAAATTGATCGCTACTATTAGCGCACATAGAACAGCCTGCACAAACATAGCTCCCAAACTCATTGCGCCTTTATGCAGCAAAACTTTTGACACCCCGAGCATCATGCATGCCAGGTTAAGCAGTGCGACAGTTGCAATGATCACGAACATTGCGGAGAAGGATCCAAACTCCATCATCCCCTTCTTGTACCTCTCTAGGGCCTGCGAATCAGTCACCTTCGCCGTCAGGGTGAATCCTGACTCACTGATGCCAAGCATTCTGCGGATTGTGTCGATGGTGGCCAAGAGGTATGAGGTGATTCTTCTGAAAAGCCACATCCTTTGTGCGTTCCACCACTCTACAGCAGTGTCACCACATTGCAGTGACTCCACCAAGCTGCAGGAGTATGCAGCCAAAACCACGTATGCAAACGGTACAAACCAGGGACTGGTTATCTGGAGTAGATTGCAGATGCAAGTTCTCTTTTAGAATTTGGCCAAAGTGTATATAGAAAGAACCAACGAAATATATATGAACTCACCTCAGGGAACAATGAGATGCCATTGAGGAAGCAAAGTGAAGGGATTGTGACATAGTACAAGGTGGGGAAGCTGTTAAGAGCCCAGAACCCGCAGACGGAGTAGCCCATTTGAAGGCCAAGCCTGATCTTCCTGTGACCTAGCAGAAACGGGCTGAACTTCGAGAGGGAGATCTGGAGGAGCCCTTCTGTCCATCTCTTGTATTGAACCAGGATTTGTCCTAGTGAGGTCGGGGCCATGCCTAAAAAGCCCTTTCTTGGCGGGTTGTGGTAAACTGATCTCCACCCACGGCACTGGATCTGCAATCCTGTAATGACATCCTCCAGTGGGCAACCATATCTAACTCCCTTCTGTAATTCAGCAACTCGAACGCAGTAAGATATAGTCCATACATGAAGTGAGAAATTCTGTGATCTTAAAGAAACAAAGTAGGTCTTCCTCTTAATGAAATACGTGACATGGCACGGTCGTGAAAAAGGAAATAAAGTAGGTACCTCATCACAGTACCAGCATTTTCAAAATTTTGTATAGCGATCTACCTTGATTCCCCAAAGGGTGTTGTGCTCATATGTGCAAGTCACAAGTGACTCAGCCATTCCTTCCAAGTCACTGACATCTTCAGTTTTCCTCACCACCCTAGTCCAATCTTCTTTGTAGTCTCGACTATATATTCGCCCACATAGAGCCTCTCTCCGATGGAAGCATCCTGTGCCATAGTAACACATTCCACCCCATCCATCCAAGCAAGGGTGATCCAACTGAAGACCAATTCAATTAAACAAAAAGCAGGGTCTATTTAGCTTAGTGGCGTGTTTTCAGCTCAAGGCATACTTAAGCCCCCCATTAAAATTCTAAGATGCGCTATACGTATTAAATTTTTATTGACCTCATTGACGGTGTTGATGGGATTGCCATAGATGTCATTGTGCACCACATTTTCAAAGTTCTGAGGATACTGAACAAAAAGCAATAATATCTTGACCTTGCTCTTCATCTTGGAAGAAGCATAATGCATCTCTGATAGACCCTGAATTGTTGGAGTACATATCACAGTCCACATTCATAATGACTGGGCTGTTGCTTATCACTGATGATACCCCTATCTGCACCATCAACCTTAATTAAGGAATTATATAAACATAAGAAATACTGGTTCAAGAAGGACATTAGCGAAAAATCATGGGCTGTAACAAAAAAGAGGCCAAAATACCCACCAAAGCATTTAGTGATCCAGCCTTGAAGTGATGATGTTCCTGAGGTCTCTTCTCCCGAGCCATATAAACCAGTGTGGGCAACACATTTCCATCGACATCAGTTGCTTTTCTTTTGTTTCCATCAATTAAAATCTAGCAATTGAGAACTCTTTGGTCAGAAGAAACCACAAAAATGGTGAAAACAAAGAAAATACAAAATTCATAGCAATTCACCATGAGTGTGTATGAACCATGCCAGCCTTGTCTTGCTAAGACTAAATTTTGATAGATAATGGAATAAAAATGTTATTGGAACGGTTATCTGCAAAACTTGCTATTTCAGTTGGCTTGGATTATTTTTTTTTGAACTTAAAGTTGGCTTGGATTATTATTGGAAAATTATTCATAATTGTGTCTTCCAGTTTTCCGTCTCTCTTGGGTTTCATCTCTAGCCTACCCCAACTTGCTTGGGATAAAAGGCTTTGTTGTTGTTGTTGTTGTATTCATAATTGTTAAATTAGTTTTCTTACATGACTGTTTTAAACATTCTGCAGATGTACTGGACTACTAGTTAAATGTTAAATTGAACCATCAGATCCTTCTCCTAGTATTATCACTCTGATCAGACCACTTATACCATAGCCTTTACCTGAACTATTGAAGGGTGATCTGTAAAACTTGCATTATTGCTCCTCTTGGAGAAGCCCCTAAGCTTGCATTTTGAAGCATCAGGGATCTTCCCTGATTTAACGACTGAATTCATTCGATCTGCCAAATCTTTGTGCATCTCCTAAAGAACAAAAACAGAAAATATAAAGATAATATGCATAAGCTTGCTGGTTTCAGTATCACAGAACAAATATGGAAGCACAGGATAGTGCAAGTTAATGTGGCAGGAAGTAGCCAAATAAAAATTAGGTTAAGATGAGCTATATTGCATAGAATGCATTGAGAATGTACACACTACCTTCAAGGAAAACCACTCTTTACCGTCACATGCATCAGGAGGTGTAGCTTCTTTACCAAAGTAGGCGGCTGGTGACCTGGGCTCCACTTGGTACTTCTTGCAAAATGGAAGCCAGTGCTTTGCAAACTCTGATGCCTCATATAGAGCATATAATGTTATGATGGAGCCAGCGTCATCGGACAAATAGATGTTCAACTTCTCCTGCGGGTAGTCATAAGCCATAACAGATAGGACAGTGGAGATGACAAGCATCGGCGGCTCAACAGTGGGGTCTGCTGTACACACGAATATGTCCACCCCAGGAAGCTGCTCTTCCTTGTACCTGTTTATAGTCAACGTTTAGCTGAAAACTCAGCATTGGCACAGATAGTAATAACTTCATAGGTTCGAAGCCGCTACGAATCATGGAAAACACTGACATGGAACAAGCTTGAATATGCAGCATTCCAACACCTACAATAACTTCATAGGTTCGAAGCCGCTACGAATCATGGAAAACACTGACTTGGAACAAGCTTGCAAAGTTGCAATATGCAGCATTTCAACACCTACAATAGTCTAGGAGGATGCATGTTTTCGCTTAATTTCCTCAACAGCAATCATAACTCTAGCATTTTAGGCAGGGAGGTAGTGATTGCTTCATGCCCACAGTTCCAAATAGATGTCAAATTCGGTCAGTGAATGCAGAAATTCAGTTATCAGATGACAAACTCGAACACAAACAGCCGCTCCAGGGGAAGTAAAATACCTCTGCGAGAGCTGGTCCGGGGAGGCGCGGCGGTAGACGGGGCTCCACCGCACGGACAGCGTCAGCACCCAGTAGAAGCCGAACCAGAGCTCGGCCGCGGAGAGCCCAAGCCACGCCCACCACCGGCCGGCGCCGCTGCTCCTGGGCGGCACGTGCGTGGCTCTGTACAGCCATACCAGAAGAACCCCCGCGAGGACCGTGCTCGCGAACAGCCGGTAAGCGTACGTCGCCATCCGCATCGGTTTCTCAGTCACGAACAGCGGTGGGCGGTTGCTGCCGCCGCGGACGCTGCTCCCGGCCATCCCTGGGGAGTGCGGAAGAGTGGGCGGGTTGCGGCCTTGCGGACTTGTGGGTAGCAGCCAGCCAGTAGCAGGTGGTCAGGTCAACGCGCAATGCTGCAGCCGCCTCTCCGGTCTCAGCTTTGAATTGGCATCTTGGGAGCAGCCGCCACTGTACTGTGTTCCCGTTTGAGCATGGAATGGAACACAAGACTTTGGCGGTTTGCCCTGCCGCCGTGTTCATTTGGAGGAGATTTTTTTCCCCTTTTTTTTCACCTTTCCTAAATATCAGGTGCCTAAAAAATTGAGTTGTTTCAGACGATGTGCTGCCGTGTGGTATTTGATGTCTTAGTGATTTATTTATAATTTATTAATTGTATTTGTATTACAATATATTCATTTTTTGTCCTTGTCTAACTATATAAAAAATTGTACATTATTAATTGTCTTTGTGTCAACATATATTAGATTTTGTCATCTTGTAGTTTGTTTATTGGGTATTTCCTCCTAGATCTAAAAAAATTGCAGATTATACCAGGACAAATTGCAATAAACTAGACCTGCAATTTTAACACAAAGTATGTGCAATAAACGTCGCCTGAAAGGAAACCAAAATTTAGGCACCTGAATTTTAGCAACTCCCTTTTTTTTTTATGAAAGAAGAGCCCAAAGAACCAATTCCGGCCCACTGCCATCTGGCCCAGCAGGACATGCTCAATTTTTTCCCCGTTGGTCCCGTCGTCGTCGGCTACGACACTAGCCACCGACGATCCTAACGGAGTGGAGATGACGGCGGAGTTCGCCTTCATTCCGCCCGCCGCCTATCGCCGCCACCGTAGCCTACTAGCCTCCAAACTCCTGCCCTGCCAGTCTCCAGACGGGGTGTTAATCTGAGGCGAACGTGAAATGATCCTGCGGCCTTCTCTTCTGGCCGTCGCCCGCCCTCTCACCACCGTGGCCGTCGCGGCGGCCGTCCGCCGCGGGGACCTCGCCGGCGCCGAGGAGGCATTCGCGTCGACGGAGCTCAAGACCACGACCACCTACAACTGCCTCCTCGCGGGATACGCGAAGGCGACCGGTGGCTGCCGGCTCGCGGACGCACGCCGCTTGTTCGA
Source organism: Chrysopogon serrulatus (assembly GCA_015844335.1). Lineage (NCBI taxonomy): Eukaryota > Viridiplantae > Streptophyta > Magnoliopsida > Poales > Poaceae > Chrysopogon > Chrysopogon serrulatus. The sequence continues at coordinate 9,744 of JADLZL010003498.1, read as the reverse complement.
CAGTATCCCGCACCCGGATACCGTCTCCTACAACACGCTCCTGTCCTGCCACTTCGCCTGCGGCGATATTGATGGCGCGTGGAAAGTCTTCTCCACGATGCCCGTCAGGGAAGTCACGTCCTGGAACACCATGATCTCCGGGCTCTCCAAGAACGGGGCCATAGAGGAGGCAAAGGCCATGTTCCGGGCCATGCCGGTGAGGAATGCTATTTCCTGGAATGCAGTGGTTGCCGCGTTCGCGTGCTCTGGGGACATGGGCGCGGCGGAGGACTTGTTTTGGAGTGCGCCGGAGAAGACGGATCCCATCCTCTGGACTGCAATGGTGTCAGGGTACATGGACACCGGCAATGTCCAGAAGGCCATGGAATTCTTCAGGGCAATGCCTGTGAGGAACTTGGTTTCATGGAATGCCGTTGTCGCTGGTTATGTCAAAAATTCACGCTCAGTTGATGCTTTGAGGGTGTTCAAGACCATGGTTGAGGATGCTATTGAGGAGCCCAATGCGTCAACATTAAGTAGCGTGCTTCTTGGATGCAGTAAACTGTCTGCACTTGGATTTGGGAGGCAGGTACATCAGTGGTCCATGAAGCTGCCTCTTGGTAGGAGCGTGACTTTGGGCACGTCTCTTCTCAGCATGTACTGCAAATGTGGTGATTTGGATGACGCTTGCAAGCTGTTTGATGAGATGCATACAAAGGATATAGTTGCATGGAACGCCATGATTTCTGGTTATGCCCAACATGGGGGGTGGAAGGAAAGCTATCAAGTTATTTGAAAAAATGAAGTATGAAGGAGTGATGCCAGACTGGATTACTTTATTGGCAGTATTGACAGCTTGTATCCACACTGGATTGTGTGATTTTGGAATCCAGTGCTTTGAAACAATGCAGGAAGCATATAACATTGAACCCCAGATTGATCATTACTCATGTATGGTGGATCTTCTGTGCCGAGCTGGTCTGCTTGAAAGAGCTGTCAACATGATCCAGTCAATGCCCTTTGAGCCGCATCCTTCTGCCTATGGCACATTGCTGACTGCTTGTAGAGTTTATAAGAACTTGGAGTTTGCCGAGTTTGCTGCTAGAAAGCTGATTGAACAGGATCCACAGAATGCAGGCGCCTATGTACAGCTGGCAAATATTTATGCTGTGGCAAATAGGTGGGCTGATGTCTCTAGAGTAAGGAGATGGATGAAGGATAATGGGGTAGTGAAAACACCTGGGTATAGCTGGATGGAGATAAAGGGTGTGAGACATGAGTTCAGGTCTAATGACAGATTGCATCCTCAGCTTGATTTGATTCATGACAAGTTGGACCACTTGGAGGAGCTGATGAAGGCGATGGGCTATGTTCCTGATCTTGATTTTGCACTGCATGATGTTGAGGAGAGTATGAAATCACAAATGCTGATGAGGCACAGCGAAAAGCTTGCCATCGCTTTCGGTCTGATTAGCACTTCCCCTGGGATGACCTTGAGGATCTTCAAGAACCTCAGGATCTGTGGAGATTGTCATAATGCAGCCAAGCTTATTTCCAAAATCGAGGATCGAGAAATAATAATTAGGGATACCACACGGTTCCACCATTTTAGAGGTGGGCATTGCTCATGTGAGGATTACTGGTGAAGGAAAGAATGTCGATAACAGTTTCAGACAAACTGGCAATGTAGGAATTTCAACATAATCTTATCCCTTCAATGGGAAAGAAATGTGTGGTATCAGCCTATAAGGGCTCAACATGTGAGATCTGAGCAGTTCACATCATGTGTTTTTGGTTTTGAGGAAACTTAAGCACTCCAGACTGTGAGATACATTAGAACCTTAAAAATCAAGAACCAAGGCGAACACATATGGAAAGTTGGAGTGCATTAGATATACATTGTCCCAGTGCTACATATCCATATAGTTTCTCAAGTGTCGATCCCCACATATAGTTTTTAACCTGTGCTATCACCTGCTGATAGTATTTAACAGATAGCATTTGCTAAGCTGTCTTCTCTGTGTTCTTGGTTTCAAGAAGTTGCTGGTACTGGTGGCCTGTCCTAACAGATAGCATTTTTTTTAGTCATCCTAGTGTGTTTGTTTGCTAACAAGATGGGCACACAGTTCCTTCAAGGCTATGTGTAGCACCATGCCGTGTGAATGTCTACAGTTGTGCAAATGTAGCTTTGCGTGTTCTACTCAGGGTTGCCTCTTTTGCTATTTCCATCATCTATGTATTCCTTTCATGTGTTGACATTGTGTATGCCCACCACCACATTATGCTTGAATCGCTAATTCAAACATAAATCGTACTAATGAATACACTACCTGTGCTATTGTTCTGTCATATTCGTTTTTGGTGTGATTGTCATTACATATTTGCATCACTGCTAGTAGTGCTGAATCATCATTTGAGATATTCGCAGTCATGAAAATGTTTATTGCACCATTGTTATGTCGCCCTTGTGGTCCTTTTTTTTGTGCCTGGACATTGTATATAAGCACCACCGCTAGCACATACTAACTTATTAATGGAGACCTCAGCTGTACTCATGTTTCCTTCGGTGTGTCTAAATATTGTATACACAGACCAGTCTTAGTTGCTATAGTTGAGATTTTAGTGCTAAAGAGAAAGGGTACTCACTGTTTGTGTTCAGGCTCAATGCAAATGTTCATGCTTCTAATCCGTGACTCCTGTTTTGCTGTTGTCCATTCATGTGTCCAAACAGTCAAATGCACATAATTACTAATGCTCACCATTTCTGATCAGTGACTCCTGTTTTGCTGTTGTTCCATTCATGTGTCCAAGCAGTCATATGCATATCATTGCTAATGCTCTCCATTTATGTAGGTTTCAGGCACTACTGAATAAAGAAGTAGCACTCGCTACTCAAGTTAATAATGTTCTTACCTGGATATTTCTGTTTCTCTTAGATCTGCAATGGACTATAACTCTGATGAGTCATCTGAGCTAAGTGAGACAGATATTGATGACTATGCTGAGAAGTCGTACTTGGACCTGAATTCTGGCAAGTTTGTGGCAAGGATGGGCAGTGACAGGTTCAGGTGCCCATTCTGTCTAGGGAAGAAGAAGCAAGAATACCGTTACAACGAGCTGCTGGACTTGTCTCCCTATGGCAAGAGCATCAATTGGCATCCTTTCAAGATAGTGATCACAGGCTCAAATACAGAGGTACGCCCAACAGAACGAATATCAATCTTTTATCTTCCTTCAAACTTTCTGGATTTAGGAAGGTCAATTATTTTGTCCTACTATACTATTGTCATCTGATTCAAATGTAGCTTAATAACAGTTTAAACCTCAAATTAACGTTAATCAGACAGTCCAGGACACATCGTCTCGCAGCATGGAGAATTGGCAACACTAACCTGATGTGTTTTGTTTCAGCAAATCATCATTGACAAGGATGAGAAGCTGGTGGGCTTGAAGAAACAACTTGGCGAGGTCTACAAGGCTGTGAGCCTGTGATTACCGCATTGCTGAAGATCAGTGAGTACAACGCTAGCAGCAGCTACGTGGTATTTGAACTCTGGAACAACAAAGAGAACCAAAAGGCCAGCATAACGGAAGCCATACAGCATGTCCTGAAGCAATGGAAGGCACAGAAGCGTCGAAGATAAGATCCTGCATGCCTCACTGGAACAAGTTAAGGTCTGTATTCTGGTCGCATTCTGCAAATACTTCGTGAGATTATGTCCATTCTGTGTTCTCATATGGGTTGCTGATCACTTTATTTATCAGTTTGCAGTTTGGGGTCAACTGACTATCAGCATTGCCAGCAAGTCCAGACACTACTGAAGATCCATCCATGGCTGTGTTTGGATCCCTGTTATAATGGAATTGAATCTCATTCCACGAGTCAGATTATAACAATTATATTCCCCTAGAGTAGGTTAGCTAGAATTTGATTCATTCATTTTTATTTTTTTTTTTGTTTGGGGTTGTCATGGAAACGTTTTCTTAGAATTATTAATACAAAAAAATTCTTGTTTGGCTGGTGATTGACCCAAACATCAGACGAAGAGGAGTGGCAGCGAAGCGAGTGTTAATCTGGTCGGCCTAGCAAGTAGTGGGGGACTCCCCGGACAATCCAAACAGGCCCAAACATAACAGAAGACCAGGTTCGCACCACGCGTAAAAGGACTCCATGGTTGAATTGACACTACATTACACAGAATTACTCTTACATATAAGCTCTGGGCTGTTCAATGTCAACGCACAGCTATCCTTCATTGAAGGATTACTTGTTTCTAGCATCCAGATGTTTCTCCGAGGATGAAATTTGCAGCCGAGAGTCTGGACTGCAGTCTGATTTGGCCAACAAGCATTTGAGGCTTCGGCGGCAAGGTCAAAGCACCTGAAATTGAAGCGTGCAATAACCAGTAAACTTGCAAATATTCAGCAATTATAAGTTACTAGCCCGATGGGCGCGCTACGCTGCGCCAAAGAGAGAAAAAAATGAAGCTGGGGGAAAAAGAAAGAAAAATGAACAGTGTATGTGGGGCCCACATGAACAGGGATGGGGCCCAGGTGAACAGTGAACAGTGGCGCCGGCCCCACGTGCAGTACTGAACAGTAGCCAGAGCAACGGGAGAGCAACAATTTATTGGCGCATGAGGTATATATTATTATTAATACTCCGTACCTAAGAGTGTACATTACCATGTTACTGGAAAAATCAAATCTATCCAGTAAGATCTGCCAAGATAAGATAGCCGATCCATTTATTTAAAGAGCTTTCTTAGCCCATTGAACAATGACAGAGCTCTAAGTTCGCCACCTCTCATGTCCCTCAATCTTCTACGCAATATCTGGGTGGTACAGTTGGAGGAAATGTAAAGGTTAGGAATTGAAACATGATGCAGATACAAAATCAAAAAGATTTACTCACTTACATATTGTGTCAATAAGATTTACTTACATATTGTGTACGATACAGGATTCTCCGTTCACTGATGCACAGATCTCTTGCTAGCTGTTTTAGCAGTAATGTTCTGTTGACTTGCTTTGCATTCATTGAAACTTCTAGAGAGTCACCACCACCCTGAAACATTTTCGGTAAAAACTGATCACAGTGATTTGTGTACAAAAGCATTCATCAAAGGATGACAGGATCAAAAAAATAAATAGGATAACAGATTGTTAAAAATGTTATGAGAGGTTGTACTGTGCAAGAGATGCCATGGAAAGGACATCACCTCTAAGTACTTCGTATATTTTTCTATATTAGGTTCACAGCAGTCCAAGATAAACTGAAGGGCTTGTTCTTCCAGGTCAGGATAACTCAATCCAGGTTTGGATGGACTTTTATTAGATGCAGCAGCAGCCATCTGCAAGGATAATTTAGCAGATGTTATTACCAATAAATGACACAAGCTCAAACTATCTTGAATATCCTCCTAACTCTGGCACTGTTGACAATTTGAAACCATGGCAGGTTACAATAAACAGCCACAAACCTCCTCAAAGCGTTGACTCATGTCAGGTGGACTGACCACAAGGAAGGCATAAGCCATCAGCTCAACTGGCCAACCTGTGACCCGCAAAGGGAAACTTTCAGATCTGTAAATGGTGATCAGATCCACTTTGTCAATACATACAACCATGCAAGATAATGTCAGAAAGAATTCAAATAAACAGAGAGTGATGTACATGATGCTGAGCTGGTGGTAGGTTCAGTTTCCCCAAATAAAGCTAGATGGCGTGAATGGTAAATCAAGAATCAAGTACAAATCTATGTCTACTTAAGTCTCAAATTATTTATTCTGGTGAAGGAATTGGTTTCGGTCTCAATAAATGCATTTTACATCCATTGTGCAATCATGCTATTCGTAATCTATTCTGAGTACTATATTTGTATTCTAATCTGAATACTATATTGAAGTAACAATAAGAAATCAGTGAAGTTTTAGAACTGTTTTAATCCAATAAATGATCGTTGAGCATGATTATAATATAGAAAAGAATAAAAACAGTTCAAGATACATGTTTTATATTGGCAGAAATGATATTATGTGAACTTCCATATGGAGAGGATAAAATTTCACCTAATGAGTACAATGAGCACTTACTCTGACAAACCATTTCGCTTCAGTGCTTGTAGTTTCTCTTTATAGCACTTATCAGACTTATCAAGAGATACCAGCAATTCAACTGAATCATTTGGGTTTGTTCCCTCTTTTGGAACAAAACCATATGAAAGCAACAGCTCACCACTGGATTTCCTCCCGTAAGATATAAATACCTGAAGAACATAAATCAAATCATGCAGTTTAACAGACGAAACAACGCTGTTACCCCCAGAATTAGGACAGACAAAAAAATCAGGCCAAACCCAAACAAATTTCATGCAACTGCAGTACCAAATAAAGAAGGATGGCTAACAAATCCAGTTTTGTTCATGTAGCCCTGCTGAAGCCAACTATGTGATTTATGTACTACACACATATGTAGTCCTGAGGTTTGGTTGACACAGCCAGAACTAATTACCAAGATTTGAGAATTGAAAACAGAGCAATAGTAAAAAACGCAGGAAAGGAATGAGTTGTTGCAAAACAGAGGAATGAAAAAACGCAGGAATAATTCAGTAATGGTGTTTGGAACACAATAGTTCTAAACTTAAACTAAGGTGACATGTGAAAAAACTAGCTTCTCGGGAGTTATACCGGTTAGAGCAGTGTGCCAAGGGGTTATTCATGTGAAAAGCCCATCTAGTTACCTGTACCTGTGTACTGTGTTTGCATCGCTTACTTAGAAACTGACATGTTGACCACATAATCTGTGGGTCCCAAAAACAGTCCCAGTGAGTAATAACTCAATCATCCTCTCACATTCTTATACAGTCATTCTCATCTCCTTTGTCTGGATCTATCGCTCCCTGCTACTTCTTTCTCCATTGTTCTGATTTGATCATCTTTGTGAAGAAACAGTGCAGCTCGGCAGCAGGTAGACCATGATGGGGAGGCACGGGCATTTAATGGCTGCAGGACTGCATAAAAAGGGTGGCGCATCACCACATCGGAACATTACAACGGCGATGGCCAAGGTCAGGCATGGCGCAGGGACAGTAACAGCCAACTGCACCTCACTACAGTATTCAGTAAGAAATAAGAAATGGATGGTTGTATCCTCCGTTTCAAATGCAAACATGAACTAGTTTCCCTCCGTTTCTTATTCCTATGCTTTTCCTTTGAAGCTCCTCCAATCCAAACAGGCCATTAAAATGCCTATTGCTAGGGCACAGTAAGCCCGGCACGCTAATGAAACAATAATTAGATTTCAGCAAAACCATGAGTAAATAAACATGCCAACTGGACTTTCGAAAATGGCACTGCCACACTAGTATTGTTAATTCATTCGATTGATAGATAACTGAGAATAGAGCTAAAGGAATAAATGAAAGTGTTACCTGCTCACCTGGTTGATATGAGCGGTCAGTGGTGAAAACTATTCCTTGCGATGACTTATCAAAATCCAAGAATGTTTCCACCTGGAAACAATTAATCATCAAGAAGTAAATTTCAGCAATACTGTAATGTTAGGAAGACTTGTGAGAATGTACAATGCAAGAAATCTGGGGATAAGTATACTTAAGCAAAATTTTAGCACTACTGAGGATGGCTATTTGTAAAAGAAAATGTGGTACCTCAGGGCTATGGTTAAGCATATCTGCCCAAGGAACTAGTGCAACCTTTTCATCCATTGATGGCAAGCGAACCTGCAAAATAGACCAATGCACATCCTTGCTTAGCATACAATGGCAGCAATAGTAACTACTAAGCAAAAGAATCCATACTAATCATGGAAAGGGTTAGAGATCTATGAGGAAAACAAGTTTTACAACATATTTACTAGATCCAGTCTTACCAGGCGTGAGAACAGAATCCCAAAGGACCATAGAAAGGTCTCTATGTTATACACCTAAAACAAAAATTGAGGAATACTGATCAGGTTAAACTATAAATGAAATAGTAATAAAATATCAATAACCGATATCCATAGTCTAATCAAATCAAAATATGTAGTTACAAACATGTGATCCACTGCTCAAAACATAGCATTATATTGATACTCAAATTCAAAAACTAGTATATTCTTCATCGTTCTTCAGATATAATATAACCTCAAGATTTGAAATTTTTTTTTTTTAATCTATGCTCTGTGCAAAGGATTGAAGTTTGATAAGTACTGTTGTATTGTTGCACTCATATGTGCGCACAAAGAGTATAGGGGTAGCAATGTTGGCAAAACACACCTCTTCAGGGAACAAATCTGAATGCCTGGAAAATATACGGTCTCGAAGGTCGTTGTACCTACCAAAACCAATAAAGAACAATCCCAATGTGAGTTTCAACAGTTAGGGTGGTTAATTTGCTAAACAAACAACAGTATAAGCATTGGTAGATAATCTTACGTCCCAATCACATCATTTATCCTCTGAATTGCACGTTTCCTGATTGGTGAGGCCACTAAGTATGCATCTAGCTCTGCACGTGTCCTGCAATAACACATGAAGACTGTACAAGATTGAGAATGCTATCTCATGATCCTATCTCCATTCTCAATACAGCAATACGCCTACTACAATCTTCGGCCATACCAGTACAAAAGCGAGTAAGGCTGCCTCGGCAACGCTGCTATGTAGCTGCTCCACCTCGACGAGCCCTCTAAACTGGCTTCACTTATGAGGTAAGTAGCGATAAGCGGCCAGTCTGGCACGGAGTTCCTCTTCATCACATCACCCACCTCAGGGCGGCTCCACTCCTAATATATACAAAGCATTTAAGCACAGTAGAATACCCAACATCATTTTTTATCTTAATTGTAATATCATTTCCTAACAGAAGACAAACAGCACTTCCGCAGTCAGTGAGAGGCTAGAGATGACTTATTACCGAATCGGCGGTGATGACGAGGGAAGGGGGCACGAAGAGCAGCTTCTCCCCCTTGCGTATGTTCTTGAGGGCGACGAGACCGCGCTCGCCGATGTCCACGCGTTGGATGGCCAAGCGTTGCTCCGGTAGGCCCGAGTCGATGAGCCACCGCTCCAGCGACGCCGCACTTTCCAGGGACTCGATCTCGCAGCCCCACGGGACGCCCGCGGCGGCCTCCCGCTGGGCCGGCGCGGATGCGGACGCCGCTGAGGCTCGTACGGGAGCGCGGCCGCGAGTGCGGGAGAACGAGGAATACGAGTGTGGAAGCGGGCGGAGATGGCGAGGAGCGCGCAGCGGCGGCCTGAATTGCGGGTGGAGCGCGGTGGTGGAGGTGGCCATGGCGAAACCGCGAGAGTAACTGACGTGGTCAGTGTGCAAGCGCCGGAGCGGGGGCTTATCCGCTAGTCCCACAAAGGTCGTGGCGGGCTTGGCATCTTTATTCGTGGATTTTCCATGCTGGGCTTCGAAAGTCAGTGAGCTACAGCTTAGTGGGCTAGCGTGCTTTATTGGATGATGCTGTTGGTTATGGGCCAAGATGGTTCCTTGAAAAGATAAGTTTATTTTAAGTCCTTAACTTTTGAAAAAATCTAAATATCATCTCTGAACTTTAAAACCGAGCAAAACACATCTTTTAACTTTTAAAACCATTCATATTACATCCCTCGTTGGTTTTCGACAGTGGTTTTGCTACAGTAGCAGTGGTTATATATATTTTTTTATTTATTTTGGCTGAATCTTTGAAAAAATCATAGTAAATCATATAAAAAATCATAAAATAGAAAATTCAATTTTGTTGAACTCCACATAA